>JANRMT010062791.1:43466519-43506717 GCA_026402145.1 Polypterus bichir lapradei | reverse complement strand
ATATATATATATATATATATATATATATATATATATACTGTATATATATATATATATATATATATATATAGTGGCAAGGGGCTGGGGGTGCTACCCAGCCAGGACGCCCAGGAGGACCAGAGGAGGGCTTGTGCCTCCTCCAGACCACGAGTGGGCGACTGCCCTGGTGGCTTTGGGGACAACGGGAACGGAGCTTGGAAGCTCTACCTTATAGGTGCCCGTGGTCACCGCCAGGGAGCACCCAATGCCTGAGGAGCCCTGGCCCTCAGCACTTCTGCCACACCCGGAAGTGCTGGGGGGAAGAAGACCAGGGACACCCGGAGTGCTTCCAGATGAGCGGCCGGTACACTGTGGAGTGCCGGCAGAAGAGTATCGGGAGGCACCTGGAGCACGTCCGGGTGGGGATAAAAGAGGCCGCCTTTTCGAGGGCAGGAGTTGGGAGGACGAGAGTCGAGGTGTTAGTGGTGAGGAGTGGAGGCGGCCTGAAGGAAGAAGAGGTATTGTTTGAGGCTGTACTTTTGGGGAGTTTGGGGGTTGTGTGTCCACTGTAAATATATTAGTTTGTAAATAAAGCGTGTGTTGGGTGATTATAACGATGTCTACCTGTCTGTGTCCGGGCCATCTCCCACAATATACATATATAACAACTACAATCTTTATACAGTCAAGGAAGATCTCCATATCTAATGATAATTTCACTATATCAAGTACACTATCAATTAGGATATCGGAAACTTTTTTGAAAAAGCTTTATGAAAAGTTAATACTGGGTCAACTCTAAATGTTTCATATTTATAACATCCAAAGAGCTGCACTCTGTTTATTTAATACAAATTCAATTACCTTTAATTTGTCTTTTTGTATTTTTTCTTTTCTATTGTTTTTGAAGGAAGAGAAACAAAAAAATGCTTTCCTTTCATTGGATTCAAAATAAATTATTTATTCTGAATTAGTTTTTTTTTTGGAATAGGGCCCAAGACCCCAAATCAAGTCAGAATCTCAGATAAAGAGCTTAGGGATCTCAAGGTTTCCCCCGCATGCTCTGATCTGATTTTCTGGAAGTATTAATTAAAGAATATTTCAGCAAAAAATGCATGTGTTTTGCCTGTTGTGAGACTGGATGTGTAAGACTGGATGACTTGGTAATTTAAGATTTAAGATCTTTTCATAGATGTCATTATATTGTTTACGTAAATTGGTTCATTATATTGTGCTTTTATGTGTATTAAATAATTGTCCAGATAAAGAACCTCTATTTTACAAGATGGCTTCTGAGATGTTTGCATGTACATGAAAAGCAGCCTTGCATCTGCAGAGCATTAATACATCTAAGGAGTGCCATCAGATGCTTTGCAGCAAGCACATAAAATAAATAAAACAAATAATAAATAAAAACAAATGTCTTCCAAAACAAATATGCACAATAAATAGTCTCCACTCTGGTAAATAAACCTATATAAAAAATTATATTTTTGTGGTGTTTAGTTCACTATAAATAATTAACTTCTGAAGCTACTCTTTTGATTTCAGAACATTCCAATATACAACAATAAATCATTTTTAAGAAATTAGATTCAACCATAACCTAATTTATTTGGAATTCAAAACATCCACGCATCTAAAGGGTGACCCTACAAAGACCTAAGGCGGAAGGTAGCATGGCTCTACCTAACTTTCAACTTTTTATTACTGGGCAGCAAACATACAAACTATAAAAACCTGGAAATGGACACAAATAGATGAACATACACAGGCTTGGTCCGCAATAGAAATAAAATTCTGCAGTACTTCTTTATATTCCTTGCTTTGTACCCCAATAAATACAAGTTATCGCCAATATACTATCAACCCAATTGTGCTTCATTCAATCAGAACATTGAACCAATGTAGGAAGCATTTTAAGATAGAGAAGAGAAACTTTTATTTGTGGCACCTCTGCACGAGAACCACACTTTTTTCCACCCTCGCAAACAGTTTTTAATAACTGGAAAACATTTGGGATTAAATCACTTAGAGATCTGTACATAGACAGCGTATTTGAATACTACGAACAATTACATTATAAATTTAACTTTCCAGCAACACATTTCTTTCACTACCTTCAAATTAGAAACTTTGTTAAACAGAACCTGCCCAATTTTCCTCACCTCCTACCTCCCTCTATGCTGGAAAAAATATTGCTCAGTCTCGAGGAATCAGACAGCATTTCTGTAATATGTAAAACCATTTTACAGTCCCTCCCTTTCAAAGATGCAAGAGGACAGTGGGAAAAGGATCTCTCACTCAATATCTGAGAAAAGGAGTGGAAGGTAGCAATGCAGAGAATTCACTCGAGCACCATACGTGCAAAGCATACAATTATTCAAAACTCAAAATTATATAAAATTGCAATAAAGTTTCAGCCTCACTGGATCACTTATTTTGGGCCTGCACCAAATTAACATCATTCTGGACCAAAATTTTTAAATGCCTTTCAGACAGACTTGGTGTCACAATCCCTCCTAACCCATTAGCAGCTGTGTTTGGTGTAATTCCTGATGGGCTTAAAGTGGAGAACGACAAACAAATTGTAATTGCCTTTACTTCACTATTGGCACGTAAACTTATGTCTTGCTCAACTGGAAAAATCCTAACTCTCCTCTTTTAAGTCAGTGGGTAACTGATGTTTTATACTATTTAAAATTGGAAAAAATCTAATTCTCACTTGGAGGATCTGTGCAAAACTTTTTCAAAATCTGGCAGGATCTAATCAATAATATTTTAGAATAAGCTTTTAAAGCACTGAGGAAGCAGAGTCTTTCCCAATTTCTTTTTCCTCTCCATTTATCTTTATTCCCTTATTAATTCACCTATTTACTTATTTTTACTAGCTTTAAGTTTTACTCTGCTGGCCATGCTCTCTTTCTCAGGGGTGGGGGTTGATTTGTTGTGTGATTTCAATAAAATCAATAAAATTAAAAAAATAATAATAATGACAGGAAGAAAGTATTATTTAAAATAATTGAGAATATATCAGATATTCAAGAATATTAATCCTGACATTTTAATCTTTTGTGTCTTCTAAAAAGAGCCTAGATAATGCACAATTATATAAGAAAAGTAAACACAGAAAAAAAAAATTGTTTTGTCAAAATAACCCATCCTTGCAATCAAATATCTGAAGGACAGACATAAGATTTCTTGAAACATGCATGTGACTTATTTGCATAATTTGAACTGAGAGCTATTGAGCAAAGATAAAAGTATGGTAAAAAATCTTTTTAAAAAGGAAAAAGAAGACAATTTGCCACATGAATTTGGTTTTGTTGCTATTTATTTTTCCACTTAGAATTTTAGCTTGTGCCAAGAAACCACCCACACATAGCCCAGGAAAAGTAGCCAAAATATAACCAGCACCTATTAGGGGATTATGCTACTGCCAGGCTGGAATTCCAAGGATACTGAAAAAAACTGGAATGGAAAGATTTGACATGATACTGCAGCAATTTTATGGCATGTAAATATATGCAACATGTGATATGTTAACACCCACTTCTCTGTTCTATGTGAGAGCATAAACAGTTATTTTCACTTACATCTGCTTTTTGTGCTGTTAAGATTAAAAAGCTTTTTGATCCTTCACAGAACTTGATTATTAAATGAATATGCCTAGGGAAAAAACTGTAGTCTCTGTTTTGGCACATTGTCTTAACATTTTTGAAAAAGACACAGTGAATAATAAGAGCAGGCAGCGATGTGTAGTGCACAAGCAGTGTGCCTATCGACTTAAGGCGTTGTTGTGTAAAATGAAAGGCTACCAGTGGAAAATTAAACAATCTGATATATTGGTTCTGAATCCTGCATAGAAGCATTTTGAGAATCAGGGTAACCTTTTATTGTTTTTGGGTCTGTTTATTTAACATTGAAATACTAATTGGAAAAGTAAGTATCTAATGAGTCAGAAATGGTACATGCTCAAAATTACGATGAGATTCTTGGGATTACTGTACCACAGTTAGCAACAACATTATTAGCAATGGAACTTGCATGAGATTTTTTATACACTGCTCTAGGGGAGTGTAAGTTTTTTTTTTTTATTGAAAGTGCTTTAAAGTGTTAAAAGCATTATAGACAATATTTCATGATGTTAAATTGTATTAAACTGTAAGTTCTTTATTTTTATTTTTTTTTAACTTGAACTTTTGACTTCTGTAAAAGCAGCAAGTTTTAAACACAGAAAGAGAAAGTGTTAGTAGATACAGAAGGCGGAAAAATGAATTTAGCAAAAATTTAAGAATTCCCCATGCAAAACGGCAGTCTGGCAAAATGAAATGACAAAACCTTAAATGGTAAAAATATTTTTGGACTTTCCATATGCATAAAAGCAAAGCCCTTGAAACACTGGGTATCTTCATGGATGTACATCTTGTGAACATGTCCTGATATGAGGGGCTAGAGGTGTTAACCTTGGCACTGATTAGCTTTAAAAAGTCAGCAGCTTTAAGTGAAAGTAGGAGAACCAGGAAGAACACAGCCACCCAGAAAGCCCTTGCCATGAGACGCAACAATGTAACCATAAGAGACTGAACTCTGACATACCATCATCATCCAAGCCAGTTCTTGAAATATCAAGGTTACGGTGTACAGTGTCATATCTATTTGCTTTTGGCACATTTAAGCATAATAATCTTAAAAGACTATAACAACTAAATAAAAGTTTAAACTTGTCCCCTTGCTTGCCTTGTTGGTCAGTTTTGCAGCTTGGGGTATTATATACTACAAAAAATGCATATGCAAAAACTAGACAAAAAACTTTGAATGGCCATTGTTTTGCTTTTATTCAGCAAGACATCCTCTTGTAGAGACAGTACAAGTCAGTTCTAGGTGAAGTCCAACCGTAGGCCCTGGTGCAAGTGTACATCAACAGCAGACTTTGCCCAGTGAGTGCAAAGATTGTTAAACAAAAATTGAAGTGAGGGATGTAATTATGGGTCCACATAATGCAGAGTCTGGGTATGGGAATAGAAGAGTCTATGTTTTAGGATAGGGTCACCCCAAAACCTTTCCTCGATAAAACAAGTACAAAGTACTGCATCTGACATTAGTCAATGAAATATGTGGCCAAAGGAAATTCACTTCACTTGTCATTGCCCAACTTGGAGAAATATTTTAATCACTTTGGTTAAAGTATTGTCTAAATTAATAGATATGAGGTTTGTTTCCTGCCTTGCGCCCTGTGTTGGCTTGGATTGGCTCCAGCAGACCCCCGTGACCCTGTAGTTAGGATATAGACGGGTTGGATAATAGATAGATGGATGGATACATGCTTTTAATTAATCTGACAGAATGGTTTAGTTTCTCTATGTTGTCATAATTATATTTTACTTCTTCAGTTTATAGCTATGATACAGCAATTTGCTCTTACAATGACAGCCAACAGTAAGTATTTTTTCTATAATAAATGTACTAAGTATATCATAATGTTTCTTGTGATGAATTTTTTATAATTATATTTTCTTTGTAATTAGAGCATTCTGGATTTTTCAGAACACACTCCAAATGTTTAAGCGCTTATCATTGCCCTATAATTTTCCTATTTCAACTGTTTTACATATCCATCCACTTCACTTGTCACCACCATCTGTCATCTTTAGGCCTAATACTTTCACCCTGCACTTCTGCCCCTTCTTAAGCCCTACCCCTGTCACTCACTCCCTAGGAGGTATGTCCTCCCCTTACAATTAGAAACCTCTCCTTTCAGCCTTCCCATTCCCTCAGACAAATGTAGCCTGCGCATCACAAACTTTTAAAATTTACTTCGACATGTTACTGTCCAGACGTCTTAACAAACAACTGTTCATATATAAACCATAGTCTGGTTTATTTATTATTTTACTATTCTTCTATTGACTGCATCTCTAGTTGCCAACTAGAAAGTTCCATTATGTAGTATTAGCCATTTTCCTATGTGTTTTTGTCTATTTCAGGATGTTACTTCTGACATTTATTTCATGTTTGGATTTGGATTTTTTTGTTGCCATCATATTTTACTTTGTTTATATATTCCATTTTGGTCCCATTAACAGACTTCAATCTTCAGTCCTGATGATATCACAGTATGTTACGGTATTAATATATTAATTGCATATGGATCCATCCCTCAATAGATACAACTACCTAATCAAATCTCTTAGCGATAATTAGCTTTTTCTCAAGCAGTGGTGGGATTTTGTGCTTTGGTTACAACTTCATTTTGTCTTTGATTTTTAAGTGTGTCTTGTCCCTTTGATTTTTGGTTGCCCGGTTTCAATTGGTTTCCTGGTTTTAACTCTTAGCTGTTCCTTAATCATGCAAGTTTTTGGGATCACAAAAATACTGGGGCACATTTATCCTTAATACACAAAAAGCATATAAGATCCTAGAAATATAAAAATGAAGTATACATATGTAGATAAAACCTTTAGAACACCTCCAGGATATTTATAGATTTGTATTACATGGCTTTCTGCAGTGGCATTAAATAGAACTTGGTAAAAGTTTGTTTATTCCAGAAAATGTCATTAACATTTATCCTCATTCATTTTTCTAGAAAGAATTTATTTTTTGTCAAAACATAATATTATGTTATTTATTTCATAATTAGGTCTGAAGCAACTAATGAATGGTTTATATTACAGGATCTTACTATGATTCCATTAAAAGCCTAGTATTTAAATATGACCAAACACACTTAGTTCACTTTTGCTTCAAGAAACCATGTTCTGACCCTTTCACAGCCATTGCAACTACAATCTGTTTGACTGGTAACCATGTTGCCTTGAATACCTCAGTTTCTCCTCCCTTTTTCAATTCAGGGGTTTCTGCCTAATAAATTCATCTCATATTATGCAATTTTATGATTTTATAACTAAATCAATGGCAACTCAGTGGTTAGCGCTGCTATCTTACAGATCCAGCACATTGGGTTTGAAGCCACCATGCCTGGCAGGTTAGGTTAACTAGTGACCCTAAATTGCCTTCTGTGGGGATGATGGTGTGAGTGAGTCCTGTGATAGACTGACATCCTGCTCATGGTTGTTCCCTTTCTATTGATACAAAGAGGCACTTTAAAAACCTTGAACTAAATTAAGGAGGTTTGAGAATGTTATGTTAGCTCAGCGTCATGTATTAAAATGTATTGATCTGTGAGATTGTTATGCAGTAATATCAATATCTTGACTATAGCAATGCCATATTGGAAAAAAGGTGATTTTTTTGTCATCAATAGACTATATCTTATTTCAACAATTACTCTCCTGTCATATCAAATGACACATGAATGACACAAGAATCGGCACATTGCACAAAAAGTTCATTAACTGGGAAGTTGCTTGGATGTTTATTTAGTGATAAAAATACATACCTTTTCAATTGTTATGATATATGTGTCATCGTTCTAAAAAAAAAATCAGTGCTCTTCTTTAATATCTTGTAGTCTTTTTACTTCATGGCATGGAGAACTGAATTTAAGTTGGAAAATGGTTGCATTGCTTAGAAGAACTATTTGTGTAAGAACTGACAAGCCAGCACTGGTAGCAGCATATGCAGCCTAGCATTATGACAATTTAATTAATTTGAGCTGATAGCATGTTCTATTAACATTTCTTACAATCAACATACTGCAGCTGCAGACAGCCTATAAAAAAAACATAAGGGCTGTATTATTGACAGGCCTGCACACTAAGCACTTCTCTTTGATACTAAGAAAAGTGTTGTTACAGAAATGTTTAGAGAAAAGTATTTTCTTAAAAAAATAAAAAGTAAAAAATACAGTAGACCATTTTCCTTTATCTAATGCAGGAAAAGCAAACCATGCGCCACCATGGCACAAGATTGTGCTTTCAAAGAAATCTGACAGAAATAAATGCCAACATTTACTTAAGATAACTTGTTAAAAACAGTGTGAGCTATTGTTAAGAAATTTTCACCCAAGTAATTTTAATTATATGAAGTTGTTCATTTGCATCATGGTTTAAGTCCGTCAGGCACTTTTCAGTTTTCAAGAAAAAAATGCAGCAAGGTATACACTGAAATGTTGATGTTACTAATTACTATGAACACAAAAGTAATAGACATTAACTGCTGAATGACATATTTATGTCAAATTATTTTTAAGTCACATGCAACTATAAATCTAAAAGGAGTAAAAATAACTTTTTGGGTAAATGAAAAAAGAAGATAAAGAAGGAGTAGAATCAAGTGAGATCAAATCAGTGCAACATGATACAAGGGAAAATTGCATTAGCCGGTACATTGAAAGGTGCAGGAACCACAAAAGTTTAGAAGGCAGTAAAACAAGTTTGTATTGTTGCCTTGAGGGAATCTGTAATGACTTCTAACTAAGGACATCACAAGTAATTTGCTGCTGATTAAGAATCAAAACCCATATTCATTCATTCATTTATCTTCTGAGCCAGCTATTTGATTACAGGATTGTGCAGGGCCACCAAAATACCAACAAAATGTGCAAGTAACCAACCCTGGATATAATTCTAGTCCATCACAAGGTATGGTCATTTATAACTTGCCAATTTAAATCTGTCTATTTGTGATAGAAAACCAAAGTGGATGGAGCTATGAGGCAATAGTACTAACCATAATGTTATCCTTCCCATACCCAGTAACCATTATTCACTTAGTATACATGATTATTTACTGGTAGCACTGCTGTTTATGCTATGTATTTGAAGAAAGTGTTTTAAACAAGAATGACAATACCCTTGCCTTCCTCCTAGATAGTTTGCCATTGTACATAATTACCATAAGCAAAAACAAAAATATGAGAACCTGAATATCTCACCTTGAGCTCTATTTCTGTCATTATAATAACAGAAGAGTAATGATCACTAAATATTAAAAAAGTTATATTATATCATATATATATATATATATATATATATATATATATATATATATATTACATTATATCCGATGTTAGGATTTCTAAATCAAAACTTAATACAGAGTAAATTTAATTTTGTATATTTTTTGTTAAGTTTGTAACATTTTTCAAAAGTTAGAAATAAAATGAAAAAATAAACAAATTTTACACTTATCTCACATTATCTCATTGAATAATTCCTTGTCTAAAATCATTCTAGGGTTTTTTTTTTTGCTTTATTTTTTAACACAGTGGAAAGTTAATGTCACCATGTTACTTTCCATTCTGCGCCAGCCGCAGATTTAAAATATTTTTTGTGGAGCTCTCAGGCTACTTTGTTTTTGGGACAAGGATGAACATGGAAAAAAAAGCCAAGAAATAACATGTCTGAAATGTTAATTCTGCAGGCAGACACCATGATAGGAAGGGTGGTAAGTAGTTTACTTTGATCTCGGAGCAGTAGAAGGGACATAATGATGTAGAAATCAACGGTCTGAGGTTAGTGACGAGGACTAACATTTCACTAACAAGAAATATTGGACATGAGCCCAGACAAGCTTTAACACCCCAGGTAAAACATGCCAAAAGGCAATATGAAAGGACTCTAGGCATAGCAGTGTGCAGAATGTAAGTGAAATGCTGTTGCTTGATCATTTTACTTTATTTTTCCACATTTAGATTGTCATAATAAATAAATATGTTTTTAAATGCATTTTATGTGTTGACAGTACTGCTTTCATACCCTATCAATCACTTGTTTTATAAGTGAAATAAAATATTAATAAACTAATATTTTATTATTACTTTTTGTGCTAAAAGCACATTCAGTGGTTTGTATTTATAATTATTTCTCTAGCTAAAAAAATGTTAATTATATTTTTAACTGTATGTTGTGGACAGAAACTGCACAAATTATTATACATACTCTAAAATTAACATTAGTGGCAATAAATTCAAATTTCTGCAAAATACATAGCTGATGGATGAAAATTAAATGCTTTAAATACATGTTGGATAATTATTAAAACTATTTTACTATTAAATGAAACTGTGGTGTGTTTTAGTAATGGAGCACTCTCCCCCATTGTCAAAGTGATTTAAAAGTACTGACTTATACTGTAGTTTCATATATTTATGCATTCTTTTACAGTTGGAAAACAGTCAAGTGGCTTACTTTGTGTTACGCAAGAAATCAGATCTAAGGACTGAACCAAAAGACCTGAGGTTCAAGCCCCAGTTTTCTAGCATATATGCCACTTGCTGCAGAGAATTCATCCATAAAGACGTCATTTTTTGCATATATGTGAGTTTAATTTTGTACTTAAAGACAGATATATTTTAAGATTTAGTAGAAACATAATTACATTTGCATATATATAAATATATGTTGGCACTTGTTTTTAATTTAAATATACTGTAATCAGCAGCCTCAAAAGTATTATTAAAAAGATAGTTGTCATTATGATTTGCCACCTTCACTATTGTTATTTGAGTGTGTGGATACAATTAAGGTCCAAGTAAGAGATATCACACTTACATCAAAATGGAGAACTTTCTTGGATCTCAATATCTTTTTCTAAAGCTTAATATGAAATAGTAAACCTCCCCTCCAACTTATTATTAACAAAAATTAGGGAAAAAAATTTTTCACCTGAGAGTATAAGACCAAATACTTTTGAGGACAATGTATTTAAAAAAGCTAAAGAATTTCTAATCCATGAGTAAATAAATCAATAAACGATGAAGCCAAGTTTTTTGAGGAATTTTGCGGGGAGCAGGCTTTACAACTGAAGCCAAGAAACACTTCTAAACGCAAATGATCTTATGCATCTGGAAGGAAACTACCGAGTCATGTAGTTGAAGAGGAAACTGTGACAACTTTTAAAAATGAACTGGAAATTACATTTGGCTAGAATCACTCTTACCTAATCAAATGAGCTTGATGGACTGAATGATCGCCTCTCATTTGCCAAACTTTATGTTCCCTACCTTATAGATACATTAGTGGAATTCTTTTATGAAAACTTTTTTTTTAATCCCTCCCTGTTTTAACCTGCTTTCTTCTTAATCAGGATCACGGACATCTCGGCAAGCATAAATGAACTCATTTAAAACAGTATTTAAAAGTTATTATTCACGTAATTAATAGAAGTAATGTTATTTGAAGTACACGTAAACTGAAACTTTAACATTCTGACAGAGTACAGGACAAATTAATTTATCTTAAGAACAGGGAGTGTAATTTGGGGCATAGGCAATGAACCTTAATGCAAGAATCTGCTGGTCTACTTTAGTTCTCTCTATTAACTTACTGTGTGACCCTGAATAACTTATTAAGCCTGCATATGTTTACACTGCAAAAAATATATTTACTGTAAATAATTCTACTGTGTATTGATCTTGTAGATGTCCTCCAATGACGGCATTAGCTAACAAATAACAGGGAGTAATACATGTTATTTTGCTTTTGCTCATAATGATAAATGCACTCTGGTAAGATTCAAGTACAAGCATGAGTACTGACATAAGCAAATAAAAAGAATGAGGCAAACAGATGTGTATAAAAAGAGCTAATGTTAAAATGTTTCAAATCTTAATTGTTCTGTGATCTGAAATTTTTACAGAACTGTGAATAAACCTTGAGCTATGACGTTTGGCATCCATAACCTTACATAGGGAAACCAACCCAAAAGAAAAATAATAGTAATACATACAAGTGTACATTTAAATGTGATACAGTTCTTTCTACAACAAATTTGTCCAGCAAAACATATAATTGTATATATATATAACTTGTCTCAAGCACACTTCATTTTCAAGGATCCATTCAGCATTCCATCAAATTAAATAACACGGATTAAAGCAGGCTCTGTTTCTCATTCACTCCCTATGGATGCCGCATTATTCTGAAACATGAAGTTAATTTGAAACATCTCCTTTGGATAATAAAGTAGACTTAAAGTGAAAACCACAAGGATGATTATTTAAATGAAATAGCATCCTAATTTTGTATATTTAGATTTCGAGTGTTATGTTTTTCATTTTTACATTATCCTGTTAAATGTAATTGAAGTAGATAATCTGACAGAAGAAGTCTAATATCAAACCAAAGGAAAGAATTAAGAATTTATTTTTTCTATAACTTATTTAAATCCTTTTCTTCTGGTATTCTTTTCAAAATGGGTTAAGATAACAGATTGCAAAATATCTGTCTATTGTAATGATCATGCAACCATCTTTATTTAGGAGGTTTGTGTGGCTATCATAGCAAACAGTGCTGAGGTGTATAAACAATACCACCATGGTGCCAAACATGAAAAACACACAGACATGTCTTATTCTTCTAATAGACAAACCTTTACTCAAGTTCTAGTTTTGAACTTTAGCTTTGCAGCATGCTCATGTGACTCCAGTATCAACACCCACATCTCTCCAATAGCCTTACAGATATGAAGAATGGGACTACAGTATGCCTTGCCTACTTACTGGGGTCAAGTACAAGGACAACTATACTTTTCAAACAAAAACAGGAAAAGCCAGGCTCATTTTGTACTTTGGTTCACACAGTTCCCTAGGATTAATTTTTTAATCTCATCCTTCACACCCCTCTGGTTTTTCTTTCATATCCACTTGGCTTTGTTACCTGCTTCCCCTGCTATAAACAGTATGTAACCTATTTTGTCAATTTCAGTTATACAGCTACTGAAGGCTACACAGCCAAAAGCATTGTAACTCTAACCTTCTTTTTTTAGCAAGGGAATAACCTTTACTGTTTTGCCTTAAATTTACTTATATATATCACTAAGTTCCAAATTTCCCACTAAGTGAAATATGCTTTGTGGACACTTTTTAAGATTATTTTGTATCCACTTTCTTGGCAACTACATTAGACTCTATTTTCCCAAACCAGCCCAAATTTACTACACCGTCGTTTTCATTAGTCTACAAGATTTCTGCCTGCATTTACTGACCAATTCTGCTGTCCAGTTCAGAGACTACTGTAGAGTTCAATTTAATGGAAGACATCAATGAACACACATAAACTAAAACAGTATTTAATAAATAAAATACAGCAATATACCACTGATTTTATTATTTTTCAATTTTCATTTACAGTTCTATGGGGTGACTACTTAATCTGTTTTAGCTCAGAGGGTATCAAAGTCTAATGTCCTGTTCGTTAGGAAGCTAGCAGAATAGTAGAAGAATGAATGAAATGTGACTAAACTTTTTTTTTGCTTAGTTAAATTGCATAAGTAATATTTTCAAAAAGGTCTGTAAAATGTCAAAGATAAAAACTTCAGTTTTCCTAGACTGGGCCTGCACTTTCTGATAAATTAAAGATGTTTAAAATGCTTTATATGCATTTTGCATTAAATTTTTAGAACCGCCTGTTATTTTCCTATGCACTGACACTAAAAGACAGATTTCAGGATAGTAGAAATTCAACACTGGACAGACAGTTGTAAATATCCTTAACAGAACACTATAATTATTTTTTAAATTTTTTTTCATTGTTACCATATTTTTGCATACATTAATACTATACATGTGGACATACTTATTTTAAGTATATTAATAACATAAATTAAAAAAATTGAGCACTGTATGAATAACCAACATCAAACTGCCACATAACACATTTACTTTGATTTTTTGAAATGACTTTTCATAAAAGCTTCTACATTACATTCTTTTAAGAACAAAAAAAGAAATACATTAATAGTCTGGTAAATTTATTCTGTCTTAAAAAGGCTGTTCTCTCTATTTCACAATTTGATAATTTCCATTTTTTTATAACCAACTACTATTCTGTTCTGAAGTTCACAGTTTTAACAAGACTGAATTTAGTGACCTAGGGAATACGGTAATTGTATTGGCATTATTGGACTTTATTAAGTATAATTTCCATTTCCATGAAATCAAGCAGGTACACTCAGAGCTGCTTCTTCAGGTCTGACTGTACCTGCCAGATTTCATTCTTATCTCCAGACCTGAAGGCTCTGTTCTTCATATTTAGTAGGGCTTTCGGTTCTCATTGTTGGGAAAACAGCGCACTGTCTTTGTTTGGACTGTGTTATCCACACAAAACCCAATGTATTCTGTGATATTGTGGGTGAGTTCCTCAATGTTGTGACCGTGTTACTAACAAAGCATATACCAGTCAATGTTTCCAATGGCATCATTCAGAGCCTCCTCAGCCTCAGTTTTTTTCTGATTTCATGATGATACAATAAGGAGAGTTGTATACAGTGTATACAATTAGAACAACAACAAACTTTTATAAATTATACAGAGTAACTTAAAAGTTGCTTAAAATATTTCAGATGTATCACTTAATTCTTGGTGCATTAGTCGTTAATAATTAATAGTCATTATCTATCTATCTATCTATCTATCTATCTATCTATCTATCTATCTATCTATCAATTTAATGAGCTTCTGTAAAAAGCCAGATTTCTCCCTTGAGACAAATAAAGTTCTATTGATTTCTTCTTTTTCAAGAGCTATGCACATATGAAAATGAAATTAAAGAAAACAAAAAGTATCTGGTAGCAAAAATACAAAGACTTGCTGACCTCGGTCAAATGGTCTCCCAGACCCTCCAGGACATTCTATAATATCCTAAATGATCCAAGTGAGTGTCTGTTGTAAATTCATGGAGGTCTGATAATGTAATGTAAGATACTTGAACATTTAAAAACACTGTCGGGAAACCTCTGACAATGGTAGAGTGGCACAGTGCCATAGCTGGAAACCAAGTAGGAAAAAGAGAAAGGATTAACAGAGTCATTAGCCAGATTAACCTCAGACTCAAATATGAATGAAGCAGTCATAAAAGAACTATTAAACTATTCATGTTAGAGACAATAAAAGTTTCATTTTATACTTATTTATTACTGTTAAGGGAAACCAAGTCGTAAAGCTACATTTTTGAACATTAGATCAATTAATGTGGCATGTGGTATCCAGTTTGGAATGTAATTTTTCACTTTCTGACTTTTGTGTTTAAAAAGTTCAAAATGATTATTTATTTATTTGAAGATGCGTAAGGGAAGTAGCGTTGATATCAAAACACCTCCCACTGAAATCTGTAACAGTGTTCAAAGTGCAAAGTTACTTGTATGAATGTATTACAAAACCATTCAAAATGAGTTTATATGATGTTAAATATTTTAAATAACAAATTCATTAATGGTTTTTGCATTTAAACAGTCATAAAATCAAGTGTTGCCATGAAAAACAAATAATTAAATGATTGTATATTACTTGTTTATTCTACTGGAAAACTCTTTTTTAGTTTTTAGTTTGAAAATAACAATTATTTTTTCCTTTTTATATTGTTATTTTTTACATGTTTAAATGATATTACTTTTAATTATATTACTTTGCAGTCACTGACTGCAAGTTGTTCCATCTCTGGATGGGTTTTCCTCCCACATTGGCATGGGGTCTGTGTTCTCTGCAATTACCCTGCCTAGAGCTGGATCGAGCTTTGTACCCAGTGTTGCAGGGATAGGCACAGGCTGCCTGTGGCACTGAACTGCTGACCAGTGGATGGAAGTACAGCATTTTATTTTATTGTTACTGATTCCTAGCAATATTATGGTTTAGATAAAATACTTTTGTCCTGACTTGGAAGTTTTCTTTTTTGGACAGTTTATTATTTTTACAATAATTATTTTATTTTTATTACTTATTATTAATTTTATTATTTTTGTTTTATTAATGTTTTTAATAATTAGTTTTTAAATAATAAACAAAAATATAACAAACCATAATTTGTTCTGTGTCCCCAATCTAACTGCTACTGCAAACCAAATTTTCCTTTAGAAATTATTTAATATGTATTGTATTTATTTACTTACTTACAGTAAGAGTCTTTCTATAATTTGATTCACTTTTTTTCATGTTTTTCCATGTTGGGATTAATGTGAAACGACTAATAATTATATGTTCCTTTTTGGAAGGTGGATCAATTTACTTTAAGAATATTTTGTTGGTCAAATCCTTTGGATGTATCCTGATGATTCGTGGTTCATTTTTACTAGCTGGTGCTTATTAAATGTCCTAGAGTTTTATGAGACAAACGGCGCCACATCTCTCAAGAAATCCATCCTATTTAAAAGCATTTATTTGCAACATACTTCTAAATGTCTTTACCTTTTCATTTGTTTCATCTGTAATTAATCATTCATTACTTTTAAGGCTACTTCGTTGGTTTACAGCAGCTCCCTCCTACTGTTTCCACAAGATTTATTTTAGACCAACTGTCTGCAAATTGACACATTTTGTTTGGTTTTCTCTACCGTCATCAGCAATGAGCGATGAAAATACTTACAAAAAATGAATTCTCATTTGTTTTTGTTTCCCATGCTAATATAGCATACCAAAAAGAGGTCATTTCTGTTTTGTTTTTCATTTTTAACTTTCAGCTTAAAACCTGTTTCAATTGTTTTTCAGGATTTAGAAGTGCCCAGCTTTGATTTCACAATATTACTGTAACCCACATGCTGGCTCAGGAGAGCAGGGAATTTGTAGGCAATCTCCAATATGCTTGGCAAGTTGCCTCAGTAGCACAGCAGAGACACAACTGTGCAGGTTTTTTTGCATTTGTGTGGGCAGTTGATAACATGAGACATGTAGGAACTATGGGGGTTTATGGTGGCATAGATATTACAGTAATTAAAATTTAAAGCAGTACTCAATATAACATTTTTGCCTTATGCTAGTTTTTAATTTTTTCACTTATATTTTCCCATAGCATTATGAATTGCTCATGGATATATGCATACGTTCAGTAATAAAATAAGGTAGCATAGTTGTTAGTGCTGCTGCCTTATTGATCTGGAGTATTGGAATTGAATCCCATTCCCTGATGCTATTTTACTACAATTTGCATGTTCCCCTGTATTTGTGTGATTTTAAACCTAAATCCTAAATACATACATCTTAGGTTAATTAGTGATTCTATATAATCTCCCTAAGTGTGTGAGAAGGTTCTGGAATAGACTGACACCTTGTCCTTAGGATGGTTACTTCCTGGTTTTGTCTGTATCCCTCCAGAGACCATAAAAATGATAAAGTAGCCTAGAGGAAGATGTATTATTTATAAGGTAATATGCACATTTCTAGTTTATTTTCAAATGTATTACTTATTGGGACTTTTCAGTAGAAGTAAACATCAGAAAAATAAGGTAAAATGATTTTACTAAGAGTGTATGCCTTTGGAACTAAACATGTACACTGGTTTAGATCAATATTTTGTACAAGTGACAAAATTATAATAAAAATACAGTCTAAAGCAATAATGTGTATAAAAAAAAGAAAAAACAAATACAAATGCACTATGCATTATGAAATAAATATATGTAGTACACCTACCAGAAAAAGTTTTCCAAGTTCTTAACAAGTGCAAATAACATGAATGCTTCTAAATGAAATTATGTAATTTTGGGGTGCACTACTGAAGGTATGGAACATAAATTACGAACTCTGATTCACACAGCTGGTCAGAACCAACTTAAGCGTAAAGGTTGCTTACAATAATAAGTACAATTTATAACAGGAAAAGAAATGTTTTAAACAAGTTAAAATAAATCTGTAATCAGTGCTAATGATTAAATGTCTTGATTGTTACCTGATATATTACAAAAAAAGATTTAGAAATTAGAAATACAATCAGCTAGTGCACTATGTACTATCAACTGGAATCTCTGAATATCAGTATTTATAGGGTGTGATATGCTAATAATTTGGATGAATTGACTGAGTTTACAAGGAGTTAAATATGCTGCTGTTAATCACTCAAATAAATCATTTTTAAAAATTTGATAAAAGATGACCCAGAATTACATTTGTAACTATAAATAAATAATAATATAATAAATAATACAATAAATAAACTATAAATAAAAATGGTGCTTTCATCCATCCATCCATCCAACCATTATCATGTCTGCCTAAACCAGTTCAGAGTCACAGTGAGGTGGGGTGATCTTGCAGCATCAGGCGCAAGGCAGGAACTAACCTTGAACATAAAGTCAGTCCACAACAGGGCCCTCTAATCTATGCACATTCTCTAATACAAGATCAACTTAAATTAGCCAATTACTATAGCATTCACCTGTTTGAATTATGGAAAATGGTACTACCAGGAGAAATCTCTCAGATTTCATGGGGCTACAACTCTGAAGTTTGCAAGGCAGCAACAACAACAACATTTATTTATATAGCACATTTTCATACAAACAGTAGCTCAAAGTGCTTTACATAATAAAGAATAGAAAAATAAAAGACACAATAAGAAAAAAAAATAAATCAACATTAATTAACATCGAATAAGAGTAAGGTTCAATGGCCGGGGGGACAGAAAAAACAAAAAAACTCCAGATGGCTGGAGAAAAAATAAAATCTGTAGGGATTCCAGACCATGAGACCGCCCAGTCCCCTCTGGGCAAAGAGAGCAGCATTAACAACTGTGTTACCTAATTTTATACCCAATATACCTTAAACTAAACAGGTATTCTTATTTTCTATATTACCTTTAACTTCTTTCTTGGCGTAACTAATTGTCCCTATCCTATGCTGTATAATGCTCCATCTTAAACCTAAAACTTTTTTCACTTAAGAAGGATACACACATAAGTAATATCGCATACAACATACAATACAATACAATACAGCTTATTTTTGTATACTCAAAATCGCACAAGGAGTGCCACAAAGGGCTTTAATAGGCCCTTTCTTTTGACAGCCCCCCAGCCTTGACTTTTTAAGAGGACAAGGAATAACTCCCAAAAAAAAATGGATGAAATCTCAGAGAAAGGCAATTCAAAGTATGACCCCTTTCCGGGTAGGTTGGGCATACAGTGAGTGTCATAAAAAAGGGGTCAATACAATAAATACACAGAACAGAACACTAGTAATCCTCAATAAAATATGATACTACAATAGTAATATTACAAGTACAAGGCAAAATACAAGAGTTGATGATCTCACATAATACAATGCAGATGTGTTCAGAGTCCTGGAGACCTCGGGCCATCAAGCAGCCTCCCCCTACTGGCCATTCCAGAGCTGAGTCAGTGCTGGGCCAGCCAGTATGATGAAATGACCCTTCTACTTGACGATTCAGTGCTCCTCCATCAAAGATGAATTTTTCTTAGGCAGGCAGACAACTTGGCAGTAGGGCTGTGGCACCAAGTACCACATTTGAGAAGAGAAACAGAACAGGTGAGGGTTAGTAACAAATTACAGTAGCAGGCAGACCATTCCACAGTTTAAGGCCCCTGTAACTAAAAGCTCAACCTCCCACTGTTATTTTATAAATCCTTGAAATCATAAGAAGACTATTATCTTGAGATCTTAATGTGCATTCTGATTTGAAAAGTAATGATAAGTTCAAATAAGCAAGCAGGGCCTTGGTCATTTCAGGCTTTATACGTTAAAAGTAGGATTTTGAAATCTGCCCTAAAGTTTACTGGGATCCTGTGTAAGGATGTAAGAATTGGAGTTATGTGTTCATATTTTCTTGTTCTTGTAATAATTTGACCACCAGTGAACACCACATTGCAGTAGTCAATCCTACTAGAAATGAATACATGAAATTAATTTCTCAATAGCCCGCATATTTAGATAGATAGACAGATAGATAAATAGATAGATACATAGATAGATACTTTATTAATCTCAAGGGGAAATTCACATAATCCAGCAGCAGTATACTGATACAAAAAACAATATTAAATTAAAGAGTAATAAAAATGCATGTAAAAGCAGACAATAACTTTGAATAATGTTAGCATTTACTCCCCCGGGTGGAATTGAAGAGTCGCATAGTGTGGGGGAGGAACGATCTCCTCAGTCTGTCAGTGGAGCAGGACAGTGACAGCAGTCTGTCACTGAAGCTACTCCTCTGCCTGGAGATGACACTGTTCAGAGGATGCAGTGAATTCTCCATGATTGACAAGAGTTTGCTTAGCGCCCGTCGCTCTGCTACAGATGTTAGACTGTCCAGCTTCGTTCCTACAATAGAGCCTGCCTTCCTAACAAGTTTGTCCAGGCGTGAGATGTCCTTCTTCTTTATGCTGCCTCCCCAGCACACCACCGTGTAGAAGAGGGCACTCGCCACAACCGTCTGGTAGAACATCTGCAGCATCTTATTGCAGATGTTGAAGGACGCCAACCTTCTAAGGAAGTATAGTCGGCTCTGACCTTTCTTACACAGAGCATCAGTATTGGCAGTCCAGTCCAATTTATCATCCTGCTGCACTCCCAGGTATTTATAGGTCTGTACCCCCTACACACAGTCTCCTCTAATGATCACGGGGTTCATTAGGGGACTGGGCCTCCTAAAATCCACCACCAGTTCCTTGGTCTTGCTGGTGTTCAGGTGTAAGTGGTTTGAGTCGCACCATTTAACAAAATCCTTTGATTAGCTTCCTTTACTCCTTCTCCTGCCCACTCCTGATGCAGCCCACAATAGTAGTGTCGTCAGCGACCTTTTGCACGTGGCAGGACTCGTATTGGAAGTCTGATGTATATAGGCTGAACAGGACCAGAGAAAGTACAGTCCCCTGCGGCGCTCCTGTGTTGCTGACCACAATGTCAGACCTGCAGTTCCCGAGACGCACATACTTAGGTCTGTCTGTAAGATAGTCCACGATCCATGCCACCAGATGTGAATCTACTCCAATCTCTGTCAGCTTGTCTCTAAGGAGCAGAGGTTGGATGGTGTTTAAGGCGCTACAGAAGTCCAAAAACATAATTCTTACAGCACCACTGCCTCTGTCCAAGTGGGAGAGGGATCGGTGTAGTATATAGATGATGGCATCCTCCGCTCCCACCTTCTCCTGGTATGCGAACTGCAGAGGGTCGAGGGCGTGGCGGACCTGTGGCCTCAGGTGGTGAAGCAGCAGCCGCTCCATGGTCTTCATCACATGTGACGTCAGAGCAACAGGCTGGAAGTCATTCAGGTCACTAGGATATGATACCTTTGGGACTGGGGTGATACAAGATGTTTTCCAAAGCCTCGGTACTCTCCCCGTTCCAGGCTCTGGTTGAAGATGCGCTGTAGAGGACTTCCCATTCCTGCGCACAGGCCTTCAGCATTCGTGGCGATACTCCATCTGGACCCGCTGCTTTGCTGGCAGGAAGTCTCCTCAGCTCTCTCCTCACCTGCGCTGCTGTAATTGTGGGTGGGTATGTCTCTCCTATGCTGGTATCAGCAGAAGGATGGTTGGAGGATGCAGTACTCTGAGATGAGTTTTAAAAAATGCCTTCATTTTTGTAATGTGCACTCTAAATGAAATGCTAGGGTCAAAGAAAGAGCCTAGATTGCGGGCTGATTCAGTAAAATTAATGGTGATCCCAGCTGTGTTAAATAGTGACAATATATTGTTGCAATCAGTATCATTCCCTCCAATAATTAACATTTCTGCTTTATCAGTGTTTAAAGACAAGTAGTTCTTATCCATCCATTTCTTTAATTCACTAAAACAACTAATTAAAGACAACATTGGAGAAAGTTCAATTGGTCTAAAAGAAAAGTATAACTTGGTGTCATCTGCATAAAAATGAAAATTAACATGATGTTTCCTAATGATAGATCTCAGTGGAAGAATATAAAGTGAAAACAGTAAAGGTCCCAGTACTGAGCCTTATGGGACACCATATCTCACTTCTGTGTGTAATGACGGAATACTGTCAGCACATTTCTGTATGTACTACAATCGATTTAATAAATAGGAACTAAACCAGGCAAGGACAGTATCTGTAAGCCAAAGGTCATTTTCCAGCCTGTGTAGTAAAATAGAATGGTCAGTGGTGTCAAACGCTGTGGTTAAGTCTAACAACATAATTATAATGTGGGTTCCTTCATCAGAAGATATTAGAATGTCGTTTACAACACATGTTAGTGCCGTTTCTGTACTATGACCAGTGAGGAAGCCGGACTGGAATTTCTCACATAATTTGTGATGCGTGAGGTGTGGCTGAAGCTGATACACATACTTTATTGTATTAAAATTAGAGATGCAAACATAAACTCATGCAAAACTGTAAATAACAATTCAGTATTTAAGGAAATATTTAAGGAAAACCTGCTCGATCCAAGGCCTTGGGAAACTGGAGTCTGAGTTCATTTAATAAAACATTGGTGTGGCCTCATCTGAACTACTTTTGAGACAATCAGAGTAATTGAGGTAGGAAAATAAAATGTAAACAAACAAACAACCTAAATCAACATACTGTAAATAATAATTTAAATAACCTGTTATCATAAATGTCACAAAATACATTGGGTAAACTTTTGTCTATATTTGAGACAATTCTGAGTGAGTGAAATGTAAAAATCAAACACAAGAAACAGAAAGAAAAGCCAAGCAAAATGACACCTTTTATTGGCTAACTAAAAAGATTATAATATGCAAGCTTTCGAGGCAACTCAGGCCCCTTCTTCAGGCAAGATGTATTGATTACACCATGCTGTATGACTCCATAAATTTTCTTTTGTTGTTTATACCACTGCTTAAGCCAACAAATAGTAAGTTTTTCCTTGCCTCCAGTCTAAAATTGTTTTCCATGAGGTTTTGCCATTGTCTTTTAACAGAACACTGAAAGAGAGGAGCTATTTATATTGATTTGCATATTAAAATTTGCTAAATTCTGGGCGGAGTCAGGGTGGGGCTGTAGGCACGTGCGTATGTGTTAAATTTCATGTTTTTTGGGATTTATAAAAGGGAAGTGTGTGTAACTTGGCGTACGCACAGTTACATGCATCTGGAATTTTTGTGCGTGTACACATTTCTACTTTTGTCCATATGCCGTTGTTTAGTGTGAATTCTACACACAGCGTTATACATGATGACCCTGAAGAGTGGATGCTGCACCATGACAATACACCTGCTAAATCGTTGGTCCTTATCTGTGAATTTCTGGCAAAAGTACAAGATAATCCTAGTCATGCCACTGGCCTACTCTTCAGATATGGCTCCAGTGGACGTATGTTTGTTCCCAGCGCTGAAATCCATACTGAAATGTTGATTTTCAAGATTAAAGTAAGGAATAAAATATCACTATTTTACAGTATCTTAGAACCCACGTTACTAATGTTATGTATGTGGGTATTTGCCAGTGCAAGTAAAACTCAAATTGACTTTGAATTGTAACAACTGACCCAATTGTCTGGACTTGCAATTACACTGGCAAGACCTGTGGCCTGGCAACCTAAGGGGCGTTAGACTTAGACAAATCGTACTTCTTACAATTACATCCCCAATCGGAGATCAAATAGGTAAAAAAGGTAAACAGTAAGTAAGTTAATAATGTGAATATATATATTAATGAAAAAGAAGTGAAACAAAATGCCAAACAGTATAAATATCTCACCTCTCCTCTCCCCAAACACCCACAACCTCACAAGTGAATGGTGGAATATTATTATAAATGGTGGAGCACTAAAAATATGATGCAAACTCTCCCTTGACCCTACACTAAACATAAAACAGATATGACGCACAAGAAAAACACATCAGGAAATTGTCCAGAGAATGATTAATGGAAGTGACCTTGAACCGGTTGGAAACTTTCCAGTGGTAACTGCAATATGGAAGCACTTGATTGTTCGCTCCTTTCCCGAAATAAAAAAGAAACAGTCTCACCATATGGTCTTCGGCATGTCCTGAGACTGCTGAACCCTGGAGTTTTGTGACAATGGCGATATCGTTACAGGTCCTGCATTAAGAGCAGCAAGCTGTGGATATGTATGTAACCTGTATTGGCATTTCTCTGTCTCTTGTGATGCATTTTGGGGTTGTGTTCTGGTTATTTTTTCCTTCTCCTTCTCACCTCCTTCTTTTTATCTTTCCTATTTCCCTCCTCTCGTTTAAATAGGAAATAACCCGAATGGACTTGATGGGTGGACAGGAAAAATACCTTAAGGGGTCATGGTCCTGCAGTGTTCTCCTTTCCCCTTTGTTTCCAGGGGGGACAACATTCACAGACGCACAACAGACTACATAAACAGGACAATGCTACAAAAGATGCGTCCCCATTCATGTAGCACCGCTACACAGTATAGCACTGAATAAGGTTTTAATTTTAAAAACTTCCTTACTCTTACTAAACTTTTTTAATATGTAGAGTATGCAGGAAGAAGTATGAATATCTTAAAATTAAAACTCCATTTAGTTACATACTTACATCAAAAGCATACAGAACAGTTCTGCAAGAATACATATTAACTTGTAAATTTAAACAAACAACACCATGATAAAAATGACTAGTGATATTATTACAATGCTAAACAGTGTGGTTTGGCACTAAATGTAATTTTACTTCATCTTCCCTATAAGCTAACTTTAATATTTTTCATTTTTTAGCCAGAGTTCTGCAGTATGGTCTGAGTTTCCAAGATATTTACCCTTGTTGTGATTGCAAATCTTGCATTCTGTATATTTGCCAACTTTGTGTAGTTCCTTCTAACTATATTTTGATTGCTACCACATTTTATAAATCAGCTATTGCAACATCAATGTGATATTATACTGTAGTAATTTACATATTATAATGTCAGCAACATAAATTAAAAGTTGGCATTCATCAAAATGTTCCCTAAGATTCAGGGTGGTCTTAAAATTGATTTGACTTTTTTCCCATATTAGCTTTTTTTAACTATATTTTACTTGTCATGGATAGCTTCAATTTAGCTGTGAGAAAGATCTGTATAACTAAATGTGCCAGGAAAGTACTCAAAATAAATTCCAACACTCAGTTTGATGAATAACAATAATCATTTAAAGACAAAAGGTCACACATACATGCAAGTAATTAATTTATATTTTTTATTTGCATTTTAAATATTTGAAGCCCTTTATCAAGAAACTGAAATATAAAATAAACCCGTCTTTACATTAATGAAAAGGTAAATTATTTGGTAATAATTACCAAATTTGCTTACTTCAATTTTAAGGTTCGTAGGGTGTCAAGGCTAATCCCAGCAGGGTTCATGACTGGCACCAGTCCATCACGACACACACACACACACACACACAAACTCATTTACTGGGCCAGTTTGGAATCAGTAATTCTTCAAACATGTAAAATGACATATGTTGAATATGGACTATGACTCGAATTCAAAATCTGAACCCAGTGAACGCGCCCCATGAGGTAGCTACCTACTGCACCACTCTCCCTCTGAAAACTTAAGAATTTAAGCTCTGCTTTTTTACCAACTAGAGAAAGAAATCATGGCACCCTTAATGGATACACTGTATATAAGCAAAAATATTTTGGGGCACAACTATTACTTATATGTTTAATTATCTATAATTAGAGCAGACATCGTGCTGGTGCAATGATTGTTGCTGCCGCTTCATGTGTCTATCATTCTGTGTTTCTCCACTTAGTCAGTTTCAGTGTAGAGTTTGCATATTCTGGCAGTATCTTTGTGGGGTTTCCTCCTACATTTTAAAGATATGTTTGTTAATTGGAAACTCTAATTTGGTCTTGTATCAGTGTGAATGTGTGCATAATGCTGCCCAGGGATACACTTCGGGCAGTATAAAATGTATGAATAATATACATTTCTTCTTTTCTAGCATAATTTATACAGTATGATATAAAATACAAAACGAAAAGGTGTCACTTGTGAGTGCTTAGCTTTTGACACAAGAACCTATCCCTAGGAGGCAGTGTCCCTTGTCTAAATTAGCAGGGGTTTAAGTGGTTACATTGATAAATGAGCTGTTTCTAATTTAGGTCAGACAGAAGGAAGCATTTGTATATGCTTGGACATTTAAATTTAGAACAGGACTCAGCATGAATTGAATGCTAGGAATTGCAAGAGGACATTTTACTAATGTAGCCTTAGTAGTTTTTGAAGTAGCCCTGAGCCAGGTTAACAGCATGGTCAAAGGGTTGAATCTATGATAAAGTTTAAATGCAAGTGCATAAAGAATTTATAAATGGTAAAGTTTTGATTGTTATTTTGAGTATTCCGTTATATGGCTTATCCAACTAACTTTAATATTACATAACAAACACAACATGAATAGTTAAGCTATAGCCATGATATTAAGTTTCTTCAGTGGGCCCATTAATTGTGTTTAGTTATTTAACAGCATACATTATATACCTGTTCATCCTTTGTAGTTAACAGGTCACATGTGGCAGTAATGCTGTTTAGAGCAGGTAGGCAGGAGTGAATGAATTGTTTATGTGTGCAATTCAGGGGTAGATAGCATGTGTTCTTAAGCAGCAGAAACTCTGAGCAAGTTTTTGTACATAGTAGGCACATATCTGTATGGAAAAAGGGCCATCACCCAAAAAAATTCTATCTGTAGATGTAAACAAACTGTTGATACTGTACAGTACTGTTGGGTACTGTATATCAGAATACACAACTTGTCATTCTTTGTAAAGGATGCAGTTTGGTAGCTGAAGGCCTAACATCTAAAAGGAAAAATAAGAAGGTATAGGTTCAGTTTTCTGTGGAACGCAAACACCATAGACTTGATAAACCCTGCTTGATAACAGCCTGACAAATCTTACTTTCTATTTATTAATATTGATGAGTGAACCATCATATGAAAAAATAAGTCGAATCTATGGATACAAACTGGCAAGTGTCAATAGTGCAGGTTGGGGTTGACAGTTGTTGTGAATCCTGCCACAATGAAGCAGAAAAAGTGGAGCAGGACTCCAAAAACCCATACCAAAGGCCACACCGGCCCTTAATTCAGGTCTGGGACCCTTGATTAGGCCTCCTCCTAGGAAGCTGAACCCTTACTGAGAAGGCAGACTTCAGTCTGCATGGGCCCAGAAATGGGGTAAAGACTATTAAAAGTTCAAAAGTACCAGTAGGTTACAAAAATGTAGAGGAAGAAAACTATGAAACTTAAAATCAAACAAACTAAACAAAGTACTTTATAATCAAAGAATTTATTAATACAAAAAGAGAACAGAACAGGTAGGAAAGAAATAAAACAGGGTAAAAACAAAGCAAAACTGGGTTTAAAGGCAAATAAATCCAGACAAAATCCATAGGACAAAAACAAGAGAATTTAAATGAGAACAAAATAAATTAATCAAGATCTAACCACAAACAATTGATTAATGCTGAAGCTGTTGAAGATTGTTCACATTTGGCTTAAGTAATGCTTTGACCAGTACCCAAGTTGCCAAATTTGGTGGCTCTGCCTCCTTAGGCTCCACATGCAGGATGCCGCCCAGATAACCAAAACCACTAAATATGTAACACAAAATATAGCAGTAAAATTAAACCATATCAATAATACATAAATACAACATAGACAAAGCCAAGCAAAAAACAGAATTAATGGCATAATATACAAAATTAAGCTCACCTTACAAAAAAAATATCAGTCAATTACCCTTTATTAAATCTTATGTAATAGTGCATAACTCCTCTATGAAATGGAAGAATAGCTACAATTCTGTCTGGTATGGATGCCATCAACTTGTGGTTGTAGATGACATCATTCTCATCTATTCATCCAGCACCAAATCCTGCTGTTCAGTCAGATTTGTTGGATGGCTCCATTGGCATTTGACTTGTTGTTCCAAATAGTCCCACAGATTTTCTATGGGATTTGACTCTGGAAATTTTGCTGGCCAATCGAAAGTGCTTCAGAATCTTCTTTCTGCCAGATGTCGTCTTGGAAGACTGGGGTAGCCAAGATTTGTTCACTCCTCAGATGAAGCACAAAAGGTAGCATATAGTTGTCCAGAAGCCCAATTTTGCTCAAGTGTGTCATCATCTCAACCAAAGAACTAATTTCCTTTCAATTGCCCACCCTACAACATCAAAGATCCTCCTAAAACTTCACTAGCACCTTCCACACAGTCAACATGGAAGGCTTCATGCGGTTTATGATGTACTTCTCACCCTGCATCATTTGAGTACAACTCATCAGACCAGATAACACACTTACAGATATAAACAGTTAAGTGTTTGTGGCTCTGCACCCACTGTGACCATGCAGCGTCTGTTCCATGGTACTTAGCTTCAGATATCCATGACATGTAGTTCCCTTCTGAGTGTTCATTCGGAAAAAGCATCATTTTTTGACCACACTTCTGGTGATGATTAGCTATTTGACTGCCATGTACACTACTTCTGGAAGACCCGTGGACAGTATGCTTTAGCACACCTGTATAGTCAGAAACTTCTTGTATGTCCTTTGGCATGATGAACATAATAAGCCCTTTTCATGTCTATCGTGTAA
The DNA here is from genome assembly GCA_026402145.1 of Polypterus bichir lapradei. Classification (NCBI taxonomy): domain Eukaryota; kingdom Metazoa; phylum Chordata; class Cladistia; order Polypteriformes; family Polypteridae; genus Polypterus; species Polypterus bichir. Next base: position 43,478,565 of record JANRMT010062791.1, on the reverse strand, counting down.
CCCATTTTTCATGGACAGAACCAAACACATGTGGCACACCTCTACTCCTCCTCAATTTACAAACAGCATAGCACATAGCACAGATATTTTTGGGACGTATTCAGACTGGGTGACCCTCTGTTGATGTCTGAATTATGTATTAATTCATACATTAGTGGAGATTCATTTTTTTGTCAGGTTAGCTTATTTTAGAACAACAAGATAAAGCCCATAAATAAACAATAATGAATGACAGCCAAGGTAATGAATGACTTTGTATGTATGTTTTTTGACACACATGAATTTTCTTTATTTAAGTATTTGAATACTACAGGATACCTGAAGACCTTTACCTGAATCCCATTGCAAATGGTCTGTTTATACAAAATAATGCTCCACACCACAAGTCTAAATATACTTTGAAAACATTCCAAGAAAATCAATATGAATTCAGAATCAGTGGCCTACTTAGTCATTAGATCTCAATGCCTGCTTAAGTTCATGCGTCATTAAAGTCAGATTGTTCTGAAGGCAAATAGGGCGACATGGTCACTGTTACATAAATGTACAATAAAAATTTATTGATGTGGATGTTATCCAATATTGATCAAATTATAAACATTCTTATAAGTTTTGCCTTTTTTTAGTTTGCTTCTGTTTTTATTTTGCAAATTGCAATATTATAGCCGAGACAATGCATCAAAACTAATGACTTGGTTTAGGGTATGAATAAAAATGTATTACATAATGTGAACCTAGAGAAGTTCTTTGTAGGTCTGATGTTAACAAAGCTTTACAGCTGGTCAAACCAGATCTATTGTAGGTACAAAATAAGGTAATTTATTTCATGTAATGAAATTTACGATTCAAATGAGACAAAGCAAAATTAAATAAACAGAGAACAAAATCATTTTGGGGAATCATTTTTATTTTTGCTTAGTAAAAGAAGTAGATGGTAAATCAGTTGAAGTAGAGTAGAAATCAAAGAGAGCTGATAGAGAGAACAGCAGATGAAACATGCTGTATCTGAACAAGAGGTTAACATCAGTTAAGCATAGAAAGTCTTGGAAAACAAAAAAGGTGGACATCTAATGAGTGTATCATTTTAATGACCTGAATGCCTTTATGTTAAAACCAGACATTCATTTAGTACCAATGTGAAAAAGCTATTGTGTGACAAAAAATAACTAAATACCAGTGCACTTATCAGCCAGGGCATGTGTTTTAAAGAGCCATTAGTTTGTAATGATATTAAAAGAAACTGATTTTAAACCAAGTATAATACAAATGGAAAAATTATTTCCCTAATTACAGTGAACATTTAACTGTCATTTTATGTGAGATTATTTATGTTTGATGCCAACTAAGATAAGGCACTTTTTGAAGTTTAAATGTTGTAAATTGTTGCTTTTGAGTTAGAGGGAAAAAAGGAAAAAAGAAAGTATTCCTGACTCACCACAGGGACTAGAGAATTGGCATTTAGAGACTGGCTTTTCAGCCAAAGCACTAGAAACATGTTTTTTTAAGCTATAATTAGTAGCATAATGAGACTGTATAGTTTCCTTTGCATTAAACATTGTCAGTGTCCCAGTGGAGGAATACTGGAACTGGACATGTGTCTGTAAAAAAGATTCTTTTAATTTGTAAAGAACAAATAAAAAAAAAATGCAGAAAGGATATGTTACATTAATAATGACAAGTTACAACAAAATTGATAAGACAGAAATTCAGATGTTTCCCAGGTGCCTTTCTGAAAGTTACAAGTAATCATAAGTATTTAAATTGAGTTATGCAGTCCTTAAGACTGTTTACTCACAGCTACAAGGACTTTTAGCTCTTGCTGCGCTGTTTTCATGTTGGCCCCGAGTCTAAGTGGACTTTCTTCGGATACATGAATAACTTGTCATTTCCAAAAGACATGCAAGCTGGGCACAGTGTAAGTCAGTGTGTGTGTTTGTGACAGTGTGCACCCAATGGAACTTGTCTCCTGTTCAAAGTTGGTTCCTGACTTGAGCCTAATCCTCCCAGGATAGAAACTGACTTTTGGCTACACTAAACTGGAAAATATGAATTTGCAAAATAGGCAGATGCCTGAATAGTTCAACTCAAACTTAGTATAATATATGGTATGTGTAATTGTGTGTATTGGTTTATTATAAAGATTTTAAAAATGTTACAAAAATTACTACCTAATAATAATGATAATGTTTCATACATGTACAGATATCACTGCTGTGTAATAAAGAAGAACCTGATTGGGTTTCCATAAAACTAATAGCAAGAAAGACATATATCAAAAAATATATTTTTTTCTCCTATTGTAAGTTTTTTTTTTTTATAAACATTTCTGGGTTTCATGCTTATAATATGAAAAAAAATGATTCTGACATGTTAATAATTTGCAAAGTCTAAGGTAGTTTAGGATAAATTAATGTGATGTTATATTTTGGGTCTGATATAAAGGTCTGTTACACACAAAATTAAAATTTTCATCTTGTTTGTATGCAGAGAAAGACATCATTAAAAAATTCTTTGCAGATTAAATGATATCAATTCTAATTTCAAAAAAATTCTTCACCAATGTGGAGGAAGACTGGAAAGCACACAGCTTAAAAAAACATCACTAGTGTTTATGAATTCTATACTTTATATTTGCTTAAAGCTGGGAATTAAATAGGAGATACATTTATTGTTCCCAAGGGGAAATTCGTTTTGGGAAGTCAGTGAAAACTAAACACAAGCATATTATAAAAATAAAACAGAACAACATGCACCAGAACTGTTACAGTAAATGCCATACTTTACTAAAATGATATTACCGTACATAATAATTACACAAAAACTCATAGGAGCTTAAAACTCAACTTTCTGATAAAACAAAGGAAAAAACGTACTCCAAATATACACTTACTTGATATTTAAAAATTTAAAAGTCACAGGCCCAAAAGTTGCTGAAATTCTGGCTGTAGATTATGTACTGGATCAGACATTCTGCCCTAATAACATATTTTTATTTATTGCCTGAAGGAGTAATGTCACTCAACTCCTTTGATTTTCATGGATTCCATCATGTTTTATTATTATGTAGGATACCTAAGATTATAAAAAAAAAAATAAAAAAAATTCTGCACTAAGTTTTATCATGTCATTTGGAACAACACAAATAAATAACCATAACATTTAAAATATCAAGCTTATATAAACATAAAAATTTACAAAATAAAATTAAATTGTACAAATCTGATATCACACAAATAGAATAACACACTTGTACAGAAGTGAACTTGATTATTACACTATTGCGCAAATGAAAAACAGACTTTCCATCACTTTCCTGACCTTTCTTCATCAATTATGTCATCATAATAAGAAATCTGCATTTGCTGCACATTTAAATATACATGTCATTATGCACAATTTATCAAATTTTCAGAATAGGAACCAAATGAACCATACAGCCTCCTTGGCTAATTCTAGGTGTAAGGCACCCAAAAAAAAACTCAATATATCGCAAAACATACAAAATATCGGCATAATATAGACATCTGGAAATTCCCCTTACTGAGCTCAGGTTTAGTCAATACAATCACAGAAAACCTTATGACGTCACCTTAATGAAAGTTAACTAAATCAATAATTAACTAGTTAGGTTGTAATCATTTTGCAGCAGGCTGTACACATTATCATTATGAAACTGTGTGAAATTATATCCAAATGTTATGTAAGCTTGTTAGACAGAAGGCAGAATATTGTCGCTCTGTGTGTAATAGCATAGCAAGCAACAGAGCAATAAACAGGCTAACAAATGTGTCTTTTTCCTAAACTGAACATCTGATGGCTTAGATCTTTTCTTATTCATTTGTGTTTATTGGCACTCAACATGTTAACCATCAACCAAAAGACAAGACTAAATGAATTCACGTTGTTGGTGTGCTGACTGGTTTTATATTATTCTTAATGATTTGGCACAGACCAGAATAAAATGGCACATTTCTGTGACACTATATATTAACAGTATAATGAATGAACTGTGGTTTATTTGGTAACATTTCGTAGTGTGGCTCTTTTTGCTAATTGCATTAGCACTGTACAACATTAGAGGTGCGCTGTTTGATAAATTGCCCTGCTCCCACTATCTTGGGCTGCATGTGGGGAGACCAGCAGTCAACCTACCACCGGCCCCCATCTCAGTCTTGCATTTCTGATGCCCTGGAACACACTAGAAGCAGAAGTATGGCACGGTGCACCTCAGTATTCAATTCTACTCACATAAAAGATAACAGCATTCATAGAGGCAGAGTGAGTGGCACAGTGGATCGAGTGTTCCAGAAGCAGAACAAGATTTTAAAATTTGACGTCATAATGATGCGCCGTTCACGCTGCTGATTTTTACTTACTTACTAATACTTAGCATTCTCAGCATAAAGAAGTATAAAGATATTGTATTGGTGTGCCCAAAAAAGGGTTTTTTTTTGCTGACCAACTCAGTATATATATATATATATATATATATATATATATATATACTGTATATATGTATGTAAATTTTTCATTTAATGTGGGAGCCAGATTTTGTGAAACCTGGTCCAGCTGCACCATTTGCAGTTTTGCACTATATGGCCCATGGTAAATCTGGCAATGAAACATTTCTGTGGTGCCCCCTTCTGTTCATAAGCACATGCTTATTTTGCTTAATCCAGCCCTGTTTCTCGCCCAGGTTTGCAGTTGTTTTGCACCCACCATTAACCATTGATAATAATAATGTCAACCACTTTAGCCTATTTTTTTTTCTAATTGTTTTGCATACAATATGGAAAAAGGAACAATGTAACAATGTGGTAAAATCAGCGCACATATAAAAGTATTACAGTTACAGTTTCTTAATCCTAAATATTAATTTTTATCTAGGAATCATTATTCTCTGCCTTCTGTTTCTTCATATTAAATTAGAATACTGGTTATGGTGTACAAAGATCCTAAAAAGGCACTATGTGAAAGAGCTAATGTGAGTTGCGAAAATTGTTATAGCATCCATTTTTAGGTAATAAAGTATATCTTTAAGACAAAAAGGTTGGGCTGTAAATTATTCTTTTAGATTAACAAAAATAGAAAATGAATGGACAATATAACCAACTAAACAATATTAGATTGATCTCTCAGAGCAAATTTTTTTTCTTTATAATAAAAATGTTGGTAAATGGGTGACAGTGTGAAACAGCAAATTAAAAAGAGGGACCAACTAGAGTTTGAGTTGAAAGTAAAGCAAAAATATAAAAAAGAAAAGCCACTTTACTTAAGATTGACAAATTTTTGTAAACAAACTCCTTTAATCTCATTCATATTGCTTGCATCTTTTCACTATTCATTTTATATAATTTTTTATTCTCTGCCTGCACATTTTGCAAATTATTTTTATCTTCCATTTTTTGTGCAGTTATTTCTTGGTAATCTTATGTTTGTTTTAGTCACGTCTGTTGTGCCTTTTCCTTTTGTCAGCTCTTAGGAGTCTCTTAATTTATGAAAGCTTTCACATCTGACTGTCACCCGCTTGTTGACATCATTTAGCTTTTTTCTTTTCTTTTTCTATTGGATGGTGATTTTTTTCATTGTTCCAAGTATCCAGAATGGTTGCTATATTATGATGTGGTTATCTGTTGTCACATGGGATTGATAGCCATTTTTCCACTATAAAAGTACCTCTAGACAATGCCAAGATCTTCCTTTTTCAGGGGTTTTAGGAAAAGCCATACTCTGTCAGATGAATACATTTCTAGCTTTTTTAGGGAGTTTTTTTACCCTTTAACCAATATTGTTTCACAATTTCTGGAGATATTTATTCTGTGCTTTAGTTTTCAGGACTCTGGTAATTATACCCACTAGAAAATAGTTAAAATGGGATGTTGCTCATTCTGGCTGGATAAAGAAAGCTATACTGACTTCCACTTCTTATTTTGATGCCTCTTCATGTCTGTTAAGAAACTGGTACATTTTGTAGTGCCAGCTGGTGCTTTCCTTGTTCATGGTTTAGTACATCTCAGCAACTGAAACGGTTATTTTTTTTCTCTTGTATTTCTGACCCAGGTAAAGCCACATCTTACAGCAGGCATGCATCAAAGTTATACGCATGGCTGCAACAGCTTTGTGATGTCACACTGGGCTCGCAAAGAATCATAGGGTGTTTGGAAGTAAACGTTCACTAAATCAGATGCACCACAAATTTCCAGTAAAATATTCGCTGAACAAGGTCTCTGTCGAACACAGCATATTTGCTGTGAAAACACACTTTGTTGAATTTCGCCTACCAACACTAGTGTTGACTGATATCTCGAAATTACCTTGAATGTGTGGCTGTGTTTGAGTGTACCTGTGATTGATTGATGTGCTATTTACAGCTATGGTCAGCAGGAGCCATGATTCTCCGCAATCTAAACTACACTCTGTGAGGAAGAATTTGAAGATATTATGACATTCATTTGCAATTTCTTCTTGCTTGTTTCTTTTACAATTAAGGTTTCAATAAATACACTTTCTGAGAAACAGCAATTTATGTTAAATGCATCTGAAAATGGTAGGTTACAAAGTCCAAATTTATTGTAAAAAGTTATTGGGCTACCACCTTCCTTAGTGTTTGTTATAGCTCTGGTTATTATCTTTTTTTTTATTTAAACGTCTTCTGTTTATACTCTTAATCTCACTCAAAAGGACATGTGTTTTATTTACTTTGATTGTGTTTACCATAATCTTTAAAGCCAAAGAACATTTAAAGAAGCAATCTTTCTTTGATGAATATGTAAAATAACCTGTAAAATACTTAATATGGCTGCACAATAGAGCTCACAAAAATGTTTTTTAACAGCTGTTTCCTGTTATGAATCTGAAAGCAGCTGCTTTTTTAGAAAGAGGGCATCTTTTTGTTGTAGATGTTTCCAAGGGTGAAAGGGAAAGAAAATAATGTGGTTTTTGTACTGAGGAAGGACCACCAAAGTTTTGGCAGATTTGTATAATGGAGGAATATATATACTATTATAGCAAAATCTTACAATAAAGCTCTCATCATTTTTTTTCTTGTAATTCCAGTAAAATGTCTTTTTTTATTTATGACTTTTCTCCTTTGTCATTCCTTATTTAGATGTATATTAGAAAAAGATATTCATTTGACATATATATTACGAGGCACACAGGATGGAGAAGCACCCGGCCAGGAGTCCAGAAGATCCCTTACCCGGACAGGACGCCCCATGGGAACATAAAGGCATCCTGGCCAAGAAAGGGATGGGGTTCGCACCAGGACTAGGTAGCCTTAACCCAGGAGGGAAGCCCCAAATAAATGGACTGGCGTCCTGACCGGACACTACTTCAACACTTTTTCCTGGCCACGACAGAAGAAGAGGACAGGGAAAGATTGTCTCTGGAGGATGTTTATTCACCCCAGGCGATAGATGTCAGCAGCCCTCCTTATAGGTGCCCATTTAGGAATGAGTAGGGAATGCTGGGAATTGTAGTCCGGCAACACAGCCCTACTGGGGTTTGTGGGTGCCGTAAGGGGGTGCTACGGGGAGATGGTGACCCCTGAATATGGGACATTCAAATGACCCGGAAGTAATTCCATCAGGCAGTGGCCCTGGCACCGGAAGTGCTCCTGGGTCCTCACTAAAAGGGACTGCACTTCCTTATCCAGACGAGTCGGAGCTTGGAGGTCATAGAACAACACTCGACTGGAGGAGGGCAGTGCAGAGAGAAGAAGAGAGGTATTATGGAGAGACAGAGAGAGAGAGGACCTGTGATTTGTGTTTACAGCAATTGGAGGTTTTTGTGGTGAATACGCCATCCATTATTAGATCTTGGGACTCACTGTGTGTTCATGGTGGGGTTTGGGGCACACCGATGGCCCAGTTCCATTACTATATATATAAACATATATATATATATATATATACAGTATATATATATATAAATATATGACTATATGGTCAAATGTTTGTTGCAAATCAAGATATATATTCCAAATATTGGCAAGTGTCAGAGATACCGAAGCTCTTCATGCAGATCTCTCAGGAAGCTTTTTCAACTCATTCATGTTTATAGAAGAGAGGTTAAAGAAAAACAGCCAACACACAGCAAATGTTACAACCTACTTCAAGCCTAGGAATACAGTGCAGTGGCCTTTAACACATTTTTGATTTTTATTTTGTGGTTCCCTCTGATCTTATTTATGCATAAAAACAATCCCATTGGACCAAATACAGTAATCCCTCCTCGATCGCAGGGGTTGCGTTCCAGAACCCCCCGCGATAGGTGAAAATCCGCGAAGTAGAAACCATATGTTTGTATGGTTATTTTAATATATTTTAAGCTCTTATAAACTCTCCCACACTGTTAACATTATTAGAGCCCTCTAGACATGAAATAACACCCTTTAGTCAAAAGTTTAAACTGTGCTCCATGACAAGATAAAGATGACAGTTCTTTCTCACAATTAAAAGAATGCAAACATATCTTCTCTTCAAAGAAATGCCTTCAGGAGCAGAGAATGTCAAGAGAGAGAGCGAGATAAAAGCAAACAATCAAAAAATCGATACGTGCTTTTGTGCTTTTAAGTATGCCGACACACCGCGATAAAGCAGCATTTTGTAGAGGAGCGTCCGTATCCTCTAGGCAAACAGCCTCTGTGCAAACAGCCCCTCTGCTCACACCCCCTCCGTCAGGCAGAGAGAGAGAGAGACAGAAAAAAGCAAACAATCAAGCACCACGTAGGAAGCATATCGTATATCATTGAGGAGTTTTAGTTAATAAGTAATACATGCTCTGATTGGGTAGCTTCTAAGCCATCCGCCAATAGCGTCCCTTGTATGAAATCATCTGGGCAAACAAACTGAGGAAGCATGTACCATAAATTAAAAGACCAATTGTCCGCAGAAATCCGCGAACCAGCGAAAAATCCGTGATATATATTTATATATGCTTACATTTAAAATCTGCGATAGAGTGAAGCCGCGAAAGTCGAAGCGCGATATAGCGAGGGATTACTGTATACAAAATAATAATTAAATAACTATGCTACACAAGTATAAAGTATCTGTCTATCTATCTATCTATCTATCTATCTATCTATCTATCTATCTATCTATCTATCTATCTATCTATCTATCTATCTATCTACTTATCTATCTATCTATCTATCAAATGAAAACTATGACCTTGTGCAAACAAAAATGGCAGCAAGAACAGCAAAGTTTTCCTGGTGCTAACCTACTGCAGTAAATAAACTCTACAAACTAGGGTAAATGTTAATTTCACCACACACTTATAACTTAGTGTAGTAAGTAACATTTTAAAACTACAATATGGGAATTGAATGGTTACAAGAATAACTGCTGATTTAAATAAGCCAAGCTTTAACATAACAATAGACAGACAATCCATACTGATATCTACATACCTTCCTCTCTTACATACATCTTTCCTCCTCTATTTCTTTCAGATTCTAGCTCTTTTTATATAAAAAAACTCCACTCCAGTCACTTCATGTACTAAGATGAATAGGGATCAGCAAATAAAGATGATCTGTGATATAGGCAGTATAGAATAGGAAGTTCAAAACAAAATGTTAGTTTTAGGACAACAAAGTTAAGCAAAGACTGTGACACAAAGCAAAAACACATGGAATTTTTGATACTTCACATATTCGAAATAACTGAGTGGAGACAAAGAGTAAGAGGCATTTGAGAAAATGGGCATAGCTGCAGACAATGGCAATGATTATGCTGAGGAGGCCGGGTAGTTACTGAAGTGCTATAAAATACATAGAAAGATAGGGGGAGTTCGCAACCATACTGTAATACAATCTCACCACAGGATCAGAAGGCACTGGCATATTGTGAGAAAGGAAACAGTGTCAGGCATTTTGACTGAATGAAAATAACAGAATGGCACACAGTAAAAGAACAATGTAGTCTATCGAACATGGGTACGGAGTCAAAAAATAATGATTTTGTACAAGTGATGTGATGCTAAGGAGTAAGAGTAGCTAAGTTTAAAGGTGCTTTTTAAGTGAAAAACTAATACAGTTTAACACCTGATAAGATATGAATAAGTATTAACTTCGTTTCTATTCGATGTAATAGAATTCTCACTATTTCATTATTTTGTATTTTATTTCTTTTGTGTTCTATTCAACTAATGGTAATGTACAACCATACAAAGTTATTGCATAGGGCTGAGTGCAAACATAATATTTTATCGAGTTGCTAAGATACACATGCAGTTAATCAACTGGTGTACTGGAAATGTGCTCAAAGAGTGACAGCCAGAGAATTTGGAAATAAATTGCTGTATGTAATTGAAGTGTAGCTAGTACTTGCCGTTTTTAGTGCAAAGCATGGTACCGTGTTCTTTCTGTTGTGGCCAGCTAACGCTAATTAACTTTATCCAGTCATTGCATCAACTTATCCTGCTTACAGAGTCAAGAGAAACCAGAAAAGCAGCTGGCAAAAGGTTGGAATATGTCCATTGCAGGGTGCACTTAGGCACATACCACAGAAAATGCATTTTTCAGAGTTTGACTTTACTCTTTAAGTGACAACTTGTCACTGTTACATCATCAATTAGCCTTTTAACAGGGTGATCTGTGTGTATGACATCGGTGTTTGTGGGGTTTTGATCATATATTTAATTATGGTGTTTGTAGCTGCATTTCTTCGATGTTTTCAAAATGTACTGCTGCTGACATGGTAAAGGTACAAGTATTAAGTATAGCTCACAGCTGAAGAAATTCCATAATCCCGATAACTTCCTTTTCTTTTTTTTGGTGAAGTTAAAAATAAAAACAAATTTCACATAAAATTAAAAGACAATTTCATAAAACATGCAAAAAAAAGTTTCTTATCCATGATGCTTCAGTTCAAGGCTTCTATATGTTTGCTACGTTTCTTTATTTTACAACATTACTGTATCATTATATATACCACCCAACCTCTGCTCCTTAGGGACAAGCTAACAGAGATGATAGTAGATTCACATCTGGTGGCATGGATCGTGGACTATCTTACAGACAGACCTCAGTATGTGTATCTCAGGAACTGCAGGTCTGACATTGTGGTCAGCAACACAGGAGCACCGCAGGGGACTGTACTTTCTCCGGTCCTGTTCAGCCTATATACATCAGACTTCCAATACAACTCAGAGTCCTGACACTCGTTGACAACACTGCTATTGTGGGCTGCATCAGGAGTGGGCAGGAGGAGGAGTATAGGAAGCTAATCAAGGACTTTGTTAAATGCGACTCAAACCACTTATACCTGAACACCAGCAAGACCAAGGAACTGGTGGTAGATTTTAGGAGGCCCAGGCCCCTCATGGACCCTGTGATCATCAGAGGAGACTGTGTGCAGAGGGTACAGACCTATAAATACCTGAGAGTGCAGCTGGATGATAAATTGGACTGGACTACCAATACTGATGCTCTGTGTAATAAAGGTCAGAGCTGACTATACTTCCTTAGAAGGTTGGCATCCTTCAACATCTGCAATAAGATGCTGCAGATGTTCTACCAGTCGGTTGTGGCAAGTACCCTCTTCTACGCGGTGGTGTGCTGGGGAGGCAGCATAAAGAAGAAGGACGTCTCACGCCTGGACAAACTGGTGAGGAAGGCAGGCTCTATTGTAGGCACGGAGCTGGACAGGTTGACATCCGTGGCAGAGCGATGGGCGCTGAGCAGGCTCCTGTCAATCATGGAGAATCCACTGAACAGGATCATCTCCAGGCAGAGGAGCAGCTTCAGCGACAGACTGCTGTCACTGTCCTTCTCCACTGACAGACTGAAGAGATCGTTCCTCCCCCACACTATACAACTCTTCAATTCCACGCGGGGTTAAACGTTAACATTATTCAAAGTTATTGTCTGTTTTTACCTGCATTTTTATTACTCTTTAATTTAATATTGTTTTTTGTATCAGTATGCTGCTGCTGGATTATGTGAATTTCCCCTTGGGATTAATAAAGCATCTATCTATCTATCTATCTATCTATCTATCTATCTATCTATCTATCTATCTATCTATCTATCTAT
>JANRMT010062791.1:43451069-43466509 GCA_026402145.1 Polypterus bichir lapradei | reverse complement strand
TATCTATCTATCTATCTATCTATCTATCTATCTATCTATCTATCTATAATATTGCTCAGAAGACTGTATGGACTTTTATGTCTCTGCTTGCTAATAAAAACACCTTACTCCCTACTTACAACAAAATAAAGGCTAGAACATTTCATCTACATGATTCACAGAATCTTCCATTATTTAACCGTTAAATTGTTTAACCATTTACTCTGTGCTGCTTGTGGGTCTATGTGGCTTGTGACTCTACAACACAAATGATAGGCAATGCTTACCTTCCTACAGCATTTTAAAGTAAAATAGGTCAGGCTCTGGAAGAGCTCCTATGTTTTGGCTGTTCTGGTCCAGAATGTGATGCCACATTCTGACGAAATGTATTTTTATACCATTATTTCATTTTTATTAATAATATAACTTAACATTCTCAGGTCCAGTTTAGGACAGAGCCTATGCTGGAAAATGTGGCCAAAATTAAGGCAATGACCTTATAACAGAGATTATTTAAATTACATTTTACCTACACTAAAATAAATAAAGTTTGCCACAAAAACGCTTTTTTCATTGATTGTAGGCTAGACATATTTTTCATTTTAATATACCTCTTTCCAATAATTAACTCCTTTTTGCTTTACCTACCACGACTATGTACTATGACTTTGGTACGCTAACTGGCCACCTAATCTTCAACTGGAAAAATATTTTCCATATCACTTATATAACTTGTAGATTGAAGTTGTGAACAAATTTCAAACAGTGGAGATCAATCTAGCAATTTCAGAAAGTATGAAGGTCTTAGATACAATTATATATTTTTTTTAATTCCAGAGTAAAAGAGAAACAGTTTAAGATCTGTAATGCTTTCAGTGCTACAATGATGTTGGATGTTTGTAAGCCTATAATAAACAACTAAATGCTATCAATAAGAAACATTTTCTTCAAGGAATGTAAATAAAGAATATTATGAGTTCTGTAAACTGCTACTGTCAAACGTTTGTCATCTTACTAAGGACCAACCCCTTAGCAACTGAATTTCCACAAGTCTTATTATCTTTAGATGCAGAAAAAGCATTTGACACAGCACAGTGAAGAATATGCCTGGACTATGTGAATCTGGATTTGGTACACATATTTGTACTTAGATCAAGCTACTTTATTTAATCCCAGAAGTGTATGGATGAGTAAAGAATATACAGTAAATTCCCCACTAAGAACCCAATAAGGCTGTACACTATCATCAATGCTCCTTCCTATTGCTATTGAAGTAAAGGTCATTTGTCTCATATAAAAGTGAAACAAAAATATTAATTTATGGGGTTCACATGGTTCTGTTCATTACTGATCCAAACATATCATTGCCAGTCTTATTAAAATTAGTAGATAAATTTACAAGCCCTCTGGGTTTAAAATTAATTTGGATAAAAGTGTGTTTTTTCCATTTAACTCAGTAGTAACAGTATATTAGAGCACTTCTCACTGACATTCCCAGAACAGTTAAGGTATTTACGAGTTACAGTTACAAGGAAACAAAGATCTTACTAAATTCAAATATTGCAGCTTGATGGAAGGGATTAAATATGTAGATAGGTGGTCAACACTTTAGCTGTTTATAGTGGGTAGATTGCTAAAATATTGCTAAAATGAAAATTCTTGCCAAACTTTTGTTTTTAGAATGTTAACATACGAGTACTTATTAACAAATCTGTTTTCACTAAGCTCAATTCTGCTGAAGGCTCATTTAAATGGAAGTAAAAAAGGCCACATTCTAATAGGAGAACTCTCCAAAATTTGAAACTGGAAGGTGACATGGGGCTACCTAATTTTCAGCTTTAGAAGTGGGTTATGAATATTTGTATTATGTGATAAGAGGAAAGTAGAAGATCCTGAATATGCACTTGCTTAATTGATTCTAATAAAAAAAAATCTTGTTCAAATTCCTCCATATAAGCTTTGCTCAGCGCTCTAATCATCTGTTTAATAATAATCATATTGTGCTCCATTCCTTCAAAATATGGAACCAATGCAGGAAACACTATAAGGTATAGGTGCTGCCATTTTCATTACAAGCCAGTTTTCTTCATTCTTTAATTAAACAGTGTTTAATTTTAGGGAAGTCATTATGTACTTCAGCCTTTACAGATCTTTATATTGATAATTTGCCTGCATGGTTTGATCAAACACTGCTTTAAATATTGAATTCCTATAACAAACTTATTTTTTCTATTTGCAAGTGAGGAACTTTGTTACACAGAACTTCTCTAACTATCTGACAGGGCCCATACATATTTAGCTACTAATTATGGAGAATATTGGTAGTTATTTCTATACTTTAGCAATTAATCTCATGATGCCCATCACTACTTAACATCTGCTGGGAAAAAGATCTTTCTATCAATATATCAAGGAAATGGAATTCATTAGCATTCATTCTTCATCAATTTGTGCAAAACATTCTGTAATTCAGAAAAAAGCCACATTAAACACACCTCACCAGATTTAAATTATCTAAAGTATATTAGGGATTATTGCGGAACGGGGGCACAGTGGGTCCTCCCTGAGTGGAGTTTGCATGTTCTCCCTGTGTCTGCGTGGGTTTCCTCCCACAGTCCAAAGACATGCAGGTTAGTTGCATTGGCAATTCTAAATTATCCCTAGTATGTGCTTGGTGTGTGGGTGGGTCTGTGTGTGCCCTGCGGTGGGCTGGCACCCTGCCCGGGGTTTGTTTCCTGCCTTGTGCCCTGTGTTGGCTGGGACTTGCTCCAGCAGACCCCCCGTTACCCTGTAGTTAGGATATAGCGGGTGGGATACTGGATGGATGGATGGATATTAGGGATTACAACCTAAATGTGAACAATATACAGTTGCTCTGGTCTAGCTAAGTAATTTGTTTTGGTAATGCCGGAAATCTAAACCTTTTTTGGGTGAAGGTATTTTACTATTTATAATGAATCATTTGATTTACACCATCCCAAATTCTTTTACAACAGTTCCTGGAGTAATATGGAGTTAGGCTATCTAGCTATAAAATGTGATTTCCTACACTAAATTGTTAGCATGATAATCCTAGTGTACCCTCAATGTGAATTATATTACTTTAAAGTAGGAAAAATTGAAATTCCTTTGTGGTAGATTCCAAATACCTTCCTTCCTGTTTAAAAATGTCTGTAGATGGCAAACACTAGTATTGTGTTAGAAGTCTGCTGTGTAGAGGGTAAACAGAAAAGGACACAGGACAGTTCCCTGAGGTGCTCCAATGTTATACACTGCCATTTCTAACACACAGTCCCTCAGCCTCACAAACTGCTATTTGTTGGACAATTAGTCTAAAATCCAGGATGTTGTGGAGGCGTCAAGATTTAAAGCGTTGAGCTCTTCCCCAGTTCATGAGGCAGAATGGTGTTAAAGGCACTGGAAAAGTCAAAGAACATTACCATGACTGTGTTGCTAGCTTTGTTCTATTGAGAGTAGGCCCTGTGGAGCATGTAGATGAGAGCATCCTCCACACCTATATGTGTCTGATGGGCAAATTGTAGAGGATCCAGATGTTCTGAGACCAGGAGTAATAGCTGTTTTACGACCAGCCTTTCAAGGATCTTCATAATGTATGAAGTAAGAGCAACTGGTCTGAAGACCTTGGGATCACTGGAATGTCCTTTTGTTTGGAACGTAGACCACACAGGTTGATGGTGGACTTCTGGCATGCCAAGAAGGCTCAGAGACCAGTCACCATTCAGGGGGAGGACATGGAAGTGGTGCACATCTACAAGTTCCTGGAGGTTCACATAAACAACAAACTGAACTGATCTTACACAACAATGGTGATGTAGAAGAAGGGCCAGAGCAGACTGTACTTGCTAAGGACATTCAGGTCTTTTGATGTGTGCAGCAAGCTGCTGGAAATGTTCTACCAGTCTATAGTAGTCACTGTGGTGTTCTACAATGCAGTCCCATGGGAATACAACTTGAGCTCAACAGAAGCACAACATCTGAACAAACTTACCAGAAATGCCTACTCCATCAGAGGACAAATTCTGTACACTCTGGAAGCTGCTGTGGAAAAGAAGATGATGGCAAAATTGGATGCCATCATGAATAATCCCCTCCACAAAGCACTTTTAGCCACAGGCTCATTACACCATGCTGTGCTAAGAAAAGCACCTGGGTGTGTTTCCTGTCCACTGCTATCAGGTAATTCAATACCTCCAACCAATATACTGTACCATTAAGTTTACTTTAATATATTTGCTTATCAGTTGATTGATTGAGTGGCTGTATTATTTGTCCTGTGAGTATGCACCCTTGTTTTTTATGTTTCTGTTGCTGCAGTATAAATTAGAGCTTCCTCATGGGATTAATACAGTTTATCTAATCTAATCTAAGATAATTCCAATTTTTCTATTAATATGAGAAAGTATAATATGTTGGACTTTTCATTATTAATTAGCTATCTACAGTGGGTAATGGCAATTAATGAAATTAATTCTTATAATAACCAGCTGGGACACTAACACTGCCATCTCCTTCTTTCTTCATAGTGCCTAATAGGTTGGGCACAAGGGCCTGCACAGCTGCTTGTACCCATGTGGTTGAAGAATGACATGGAGACCTATTTACTGATCTTCGAGCACATGGCCACACCTTCTAGCTCCCTTCTTGACAGGTGAAGCGCAGCACGCATATTATGATTAAGAGGAGTAGGCCACTGTGGGTTACCCACTGTAAAAATGGAGATACTTGCCAGGTTTAGCACTGTAGAGACAGGGGGTTTGACCCAAAGTGCCCTGCGAGAGTGCAGGCTTTTTACCTGTGGGGCAGAGTGGCTTGCTGGCTCCAGCTAGGAGAAAATACCTCAGAGCCGTTCGTCGAAATGGTACCTGCCAAATTCCTCTTCCATATCCTGCCAGAATACCTGGTCCACCCTATACGAAATCTTAGGGCAGACATGGAAACGGTTGTGGTAATTAGATAAAGACACTGCATCGTCAGTCAAGCCAAGAGCCCGGAAGAATGATACTGTTCCTGCCCTATCCGAGGCTTGAAGCTAAAGATGACACCCCAATGTTCTTGTACTGATTATTGATATCCCATTAGAAGTACACTTGAATCCTTACCAAGAGGGCATAAGTACATTATTGTCTTGCTGGCTAACTCCAAACTTGTTGGTGTCTTCTGATGGCCTGGCATCACCAAGAAAAACCTCAAAGTCCAGGAGACGACTTTCATGACATGCATTTTCAAGGAAGTCAGGAAGATGCTTTGTATTACCCATCGCAAGACATCCTTTTACAGACGGCCTAGTTGAGCACTTTAACCAGATGCGCAAGAAGATGCTAAGAATCATGATACAAGCAGACAGGAAGGATCAGCTCCTGTCCCTCATGTAGTTCACATTCCGGTTAGTATCGCAGGCCTCAACAGAATTTTCCTCCTTTGAGCTGA
Source organism: Polypterus bichir lapradei (assembly GCA_026402145.1). Lineage (NCBI taxonomy): Eukaryota > Metazoa > Chordata > Cladistia > Polypteriformes > Polypteridae > Polypterus > Polypterus bichir. The sequence goes on along the minus strand of JANRMT010062791.1, from coordinate 43,461,082 downwards.
GGTAGGAAGCTCTGGGGCGTTCTTGACTTTGTTTGGGAGCGATGAGAGGATGAGACCACACCCTCCTTCCACCCCACGGTATTCTTGAGCAAGTCTCAGAGTTATGAGATCCTTGCGCCCAACTGCGTCCCCTTAGTGGAGGTGAAGGCCCTGCTCCAAAGCTTTTGCCCACTGCTATGGCCCAATGAGATCTGGGACCAGAAAGGGCTCATAGTCTACCAACCTAACCTGCGTGAAAGGTAATGAATTTATCACATCAACCTCTTAAAGCCCTGGGTTGATTGTGAAGACAGCAAGCCCATAGCTGCCCCCACAGTATTGCTCTTTACAGATGCTGAACAACTGAATTACAAGGACACCCTCACATTCTGGCAAAAAAAGGAACTGGTAGCCATAATCACTTCAGTCACTGGAGGCTGCTGATCCCAAGCTGCGCCAAACAATGCTAATTGTCACAGTATCAATACTGATGCGGGATGATTGTCTGCAAGCGGTCTTCATCTGCAGGAAGGGAGGAAGGTGGAGGTGGAGCTGGAAATACAACACATGCTGGATCTCAGCATAATAGAGCCCATGGTCCACCCTTGATATGATGAAAGGATATTGGGAAAGTCTCTTGAAGGACGTGTCAAAGAAAAAGACGTTTAGCACCCCTAGTGTCCACTGACAGTATCACATCTTACCCTCTGGGCTGCATGAGGTTCTAGTGAACCACAATAATGTTATTTTGGTTTAACTAAGGCTAAATACCTAAGCAATGTGGTGGGCAGATAACAGACCAAACCACAGTGGTGCTGAGGTGTCACCCGTTGCACTGCTGCACTCGGATCCTAATCCGGGTGGTTGGTTGTGTGGTGGTTATGGCAATGTGCTGTAACCAGCTCATGCTCACAAGCTAGCCTAGTCTTAGTGACTGATCCCATACAAAGATAGTGCAAGCTTTTGCAGGGTTGGTGGGTTACTACCCCAGGTTTGTACCACATTTCTCGGAACAGGCTGCGCCTCTCACCCAACTGGCAAAGAAGAAGGTGCCCAACACCATAACATGGACCCCCACAAGAAAAGCCGCATTCTGTGATCTGAAAACGGCCCTAATGTCTGCTCCTGTACTACTTTACCCTAATTTGTCTCTTTCCTTTCCCCTCTAGACCTGTATACCTGAATATCCTAATAACAGGAAGAAGGCCAAAGAATGTTTTCTTTTGTTTTGTTTTTGTTCGGCCTGCAGCAAACAAATGGGACAACCTGGTTGGCGCTCCAAATTTTCCTCAGTAGTAATGTGAGTTTGATTGTTGTAATATATTTCTTCCATTGTAATGTATGTATCTGAACATTACAATTTAATTAAAAAAAGTTCCATCAACTAATACAATTATTGTCCATAACCTCTCTGGCACTGGTGCTTATTTTTTGTCATTGCATAGAAAGTGGTTCTGTTAGTTTTATGCCAATGATAATATTGTATTACTGTATATTACCAAATAGTAACACATTTAGATTCTGGACCCAAAGCTGTGTTTTCCCTGTTCAATTGCAAAAAGCATAGCCACACCCTTCTGCACCACACATTTACATCCAGTGATCACACTTTGCTTATGTTACTATATGGCAGCACATATTCCCATTTGATTACTGTGGGCTCAGTTATGTCAGATATGAAGCAGTGCGTTACAAGCAGGTAAGACTTAGTTTTCAATCAGAAAATGTCCTGCAAGATCTAAGAGAATAAAATAAAAAAAGGATGACAAATTTAAACTTTTACTTGCTTATTTAATTTTACTTTTCTCTTTGTGCTTAAACAAACATGTTAGTTGTTTTGCCAGTATGATTTGTAATTTTTACCTTTATGTTAACATTCCCTTGCTGAATCTAAATTAAAAAAAGAAGAAAAACGCAGATTTTACAAGACTGCTTATTTTATATAATCACCAATTATCAGTCATTTCTCAAAACCACGACACAGCGTTGGAATTGTTCTTGACAGTTACATCTAAGCTGCAGTCAAAATTTCATTTTGTGATCTATGAATCATTGCCAGCATTCAGTTCTACTCATCTATTACAAAAGTTGATAGAATTTGCTGTGTTTATTATGTTTCTGCTGGAGACTGCAGTTCATTTGCCAATTTTCTGCCCCCAAAATAATTACTGCTGCTGATAGTCTTGATCTAAAGCAACAACCACATTAAATTCAGATGGCTAGATTACCCTGGTTTCTTACTCATTCTAGATTTGATCTAGTGACTTCTAACCAACATAGCACTGTATATTAACACTAAAATACCTGTTTACACTGCTGATAATTTTTAGACCCAAAAGATCTTCCAACACCTAGATGTGATAACTAATATAGCTTTGCTAATCTCTCTTACTGGATCTCTATCATCCCTATGTGTTTTTAGGAGATTAGTTTATACCTAACATTCAAATCAAATCTAAAAAAATTGCCTCTAGCAATTCACTCAGTAGTTTGTTTGGCCTCCATGAGCTTGTATGCATGCCTAACAACGTTGGGGCATGCTCCTAATGAGACAACGGATGGTATCCTGGTGGATCTCCTACCAGATCTGGACCAGGGCATTATTGAGATCCTGGACAGTCTGAGGTGCAACCAGGTGGCGTCAGATGGACCGAAACATAATGTCCCAGAGGTGTTCTATTGGATTTAAGACAGGCAGGGTTGGGGCCAGTCAATGGTACCAATTCCTTTGTCCTCCAGGAACTGCCTACATACTATTGCCACATGAGGCCAGGCATTGTCGTGCACCAGGAAGAATGCAGGACCCACTGAACCAGCATAGGGTCTGACAATGGGTCCAAGGATTTCGTCCCGATACCTAATGGCAGTCAAGGTGTTTAGCCTGTACAGGTCTGTGTGTCCTTCCATGGATATGCCTTCCCAGAGGTGTTCTATTGGATTTAGGACAAACAGGGTGGGGGCCAGTCAATGGTACCAATTCCTTCGTCCTCCAGAAACTGCCTGCATACTGTTGCCACATGAAGCCAGGATTTCTCGTGCACCAGGAAGAATGCAGGACCCACTGAACCAGCATAGGGTCTGACAATGGGTCCAAGGATTTCATCCCGATACCTAATGGCAGTCAAGGTGTCTAGCCTGTACAGGTCTGTGCATCCTTCCATGGATATGCCTTCCCAGACCATCACTGACCCACCACCAAATCGGTCATGCTGAACAATGTTACAGGCAGCATAATGTTCTCTACGGCTTATCCAGACCCTTTCACGTCTGTCACATGTGCTCAGGGTGAACCTGTTCTCATCTGTGAAAAGCACAGGGCACCACTGGTGGACCTGCCAATTCTGGAATTCTATAGCAAATGCCAATTGAGCTCCACAGTGCCAGGCAATGAATACAGGGCCCACTAGAGGATGTCTGGCCCTCAGGCCACCCTCATGAAGTCTGTTTCTGATTGTTTGGTCAGAGACATTCACACCAGTGGCCTGCTGCAGGTCATTTTGTAGGGCTCTGGCAGTGCTCATCCTGTTCCTCCTTGCCCAAAGGAGCAGATATCGGTCCTGCTGATGGGTTAAGGACCTTCTATAGCCCTGTCCAGTGGCCTCATGTATAAACCGTGCATACGCACAAAAATGTTGCGTACTCCTATCTCCACATTCAAATCGCGATGTATAAAACCTAAACTTGGTGTAAAGCCATGCACATTTTCACGGTAGTTCAAACCCTGGTGTACGCAAGTTCTCTGCTCGGTTTTGCAAACTAGCGGCACCCAGCGTCAAAGCAGTGCTTTTGTTTCAGTGTGGTTTCCCTTTCTTTTTTAAATCCACATCCCTGACACAGCTTTATCATACACACTAAAATTAACCGCATATTGTTTATTACTTTAAGGCATCTGAATATAATTAACCTGTAACAATATAATGGTCCACGGAATAGCCAAACTATTCCAAATATCATAGCTGCTTTAGCATTGTTACTCTCACTGCACCTTCTTTTTCTTCTTTTAGCTGCTCCTGTTAGGGGTTGCCAAAGCGGATCATCTTTTTCCATATTACTCTCACTGCACCACTCGGAGTATTTATATCACTGTATCTGAGTGGGGAATCACAGCTCTACAGCTGATTGGAAAGATAATTATCGGTATACAGTATGTCATCTAGCACACACTGCCTCAGCCATGATGCCTATTTGAACTGCTCTCATACGACAAACACTTCAGAGCCTTTCCTGTACGGACCTCGCGGTTCAGAAACAGTTTCATCCCAAGAACTATAAACGCAATCAATCAGTGCATCAAGTGCCCCTTGTAGAACTGTTTGTACTTATAAGTACAATTACCTCACTGTAAACTTGCGTTACAGTTATAATATTGCACAACCTGAGCTACTTTACATGTATTTACATATGATGACGATATCATTTTTAAGATAAAATGCAGCAAAATATGTTTATTATATTATACAGATAAAACTTTAACTTCATTTAAGTAATCTATATTATTAATAATTAAACATGTGAGGACACGGTGTCGCAGCACTAGCAAGGAACTGGCGCTCCGTTCATGGATTGTTCCTTCCTTGCACTGTATTCTTGCTGGGGATGGCGCGACACTGGAAGGATAAATGTATAGAATTAAACATGTACTATGAAGGTATTTCAATGTTCCTTAAAAGTTTTGAAGAATCGCCATTCTCAGCTTACAGATGGCTTAATGTCTATTACAGAGCTGATTGTGTGGCGATTGGGTATTTGGAGAAAGAAAAGGAAGGACAGGAATTAGAGGTTAGTACGTTTGAAAGACACAGTACTGCTGCAATAAATTATTTAATTGAAGGTAACGCACAGCACAGCAAGCATCTTGTGTAAGGAAGGAGGAAGAGAAAGCCCATTTAAGGAGCGCATAGTGATTAACACACATAGAGCACATATAAGAACATACATAAAACAAAGCATTTAACGTGTTACTTTAGTTACAATGGGATTTGAGAAACTAGTAAATTAAAAGATTTTAAGATGAAGTTTATGATGTTCTACTTTAATGACAAAATAAACAACATGATTAAAGTGGAAATTTCAAGATTAAAGTTGAAATTTTAAGCTTTTTTCCCAATGTGTCCGTATTTTTTTTTCTTTTCTCTGTACCCTAATAAGCTTTCATATGACACTCAAACGGTGGGCTATGACTTGCCTTTTCACAGTGACTTTGATATCAGACAACTTCTTTTTTATTTCTGGCACCATGCTACTATGTGAACTTGAGCTTTCAAGTTTCTCAGACACTTTATGTCACTCAAATAAATTTCCTTTTGTTATTTACAGTATACCACTGTTTAAACCAACAAATAGTACATTTTTCCTTGCCTCCACTTGGTAGTCGCTGAAATTCTTCTATTTCCCCCATGCTTTTGCCATTGCCTTTTCACAGAATGCTGAGTTTAAGGGCTATTTATATTGACATGCATATTGAAAGAGGCATAATTTTGGGAGGAGTTTAAGAGTGGCAGCCGGCACGTGCACGTGCATTACTTTACACACTGACCGGGATTTATGGAGCGGAAGAATGTGGAAGTTGGCAAATGCACAGATGTATGCATCTGGATTTTTTTGTTTGTACGAACATTTCCGCTTTTGTTCATACGCCATGTTATAGAGTGAATTCTACTCACACGCCATTATGCATGAGGCCCCAGTTCTCCTAGAGCAACTGCCTGTCTCCTGGAATCTCCTCTGTGGCCTTGAGACTGTGCTGGAAGACACAACAAACCTTCTGGCAATGGCCCGTATTGATGTGCCATGCTGGAGAAGTTGGACTACCTGTGCAACCTCTGTAGGGTCCAGGTATCGCCTCATGCTGCCAGTAGTGATACTGACCGTAGCCAAATGCAAAACTAGTGAAAAAACAGTCAGAAAAGATGAGGAGGGAAAAATGTCAGTGACCTCCACCTGTTAAACCCTTCCTGTTTTGGGGTTTGTCTCATTGTTGCCCCTCAAGTGCACCTGTTGTTAATTTCATTAACACCAAAGCAGCTGAAACTGATTTACAACTCACTCTGCTACTTAACTGACCAGATCAATATCCCAGAAGTTGCATTATCTTGATTCTATACTCTAATTCAAAAGTCTTCCTTTAATTTTTCTGAGCAGTATATAATGTTGAACATTTTATGAAAGACCACATACAGCTACATACAGAACATGTATTGCGTTTTTGTTAATTTACAATTTGAATCTTGAATTGCTTAATCATTCTGCTGTACATTGTCTGTAATGGTGTTTACTAATTCATAATATACTGTTTAATTTAAAAACTAACTGAAATTTAAATATACTGGGAGAATGTGTTATGCTTTGTTTTTATTAGCATGCATGTATTTTATTAAATTGATTCCCCATGACTCTAACAATGTAAGTGTGACTAAAGAAAAAAATAAACATTTATATTCTAATACTATTTCAGTGAATAATTTTCTACATACTGTTTCTTTTGCTTTGATTTCATTGAGAAAAAACAAAATAAAAAAATATACTAATAGTGGTACAAATTACATATTTGTTGTTTTGTTAATATCCTATGTATGTGATTCTCAAGTTGCATTATGCACTTTAAACCATTTTGTACGTCATTCACTTTTTAATTGATGTAAATACAGCATTAGGTCATATACAGTATGAAAATCCAGCTTGCTTACTCTCATTTATAAAACATTTCTAATAGTTTTCCCTGCTACAATGTTTGATATTAGTAAAGAATACTCTAAAAAGATTCATGGCTGTTATTCACTGTGAGTCCTTGAGTACATTACACCCATGTCACCCAGTTTTCCTGTAAAGAAAAAATTCTTAATGTTTGTAAGAAATTTACACTTGACAAGATTCCAACTATCTCCCGGTGTTCTTGATGAACTCATTTAAAAATAATAGTCTTGATCCACTGCACAAATTCCCTTCATAATTTTAAACACGTCAATCATGTCCCTTCTTGATTTTCTTTTGCTTAAACTGAAAAGGCTCAGCTCTTTTAATCTTTCCTCATAATTCAACCCCTGTAGCCCTGGAATCAGTTTAGTCGCTCTTCTCTGGACCTTTTCTAGTACTGCTATGTCCTTTTTGTAACCTGGAGACCAAAACTATAGACAGTACTCCAGATGAGGCCTCACCAGTGCATTATAAAGGTTGAGCATAACCTCCTTGGACTTGTACTCCACACATCGTGCTATATAACCTAACATTCTGTTAATGGCATCTGAACACTGTCTGGCAGTTGATAGTGTTGAGTCCACTACAACTCCTAAATCCTTCTCATCGGGTGTACCCTTTGTATGCACTTTGTGAGAAGGATTGCTAATGAAACAATATGCTTAATGGAACAAAAAGCAGGACTTTGCTGTTATTCCCTGTGATCATTTTTTTTTTGTTCTCTTATCAGACCTTGCTAGAAATTCAGCATACTATTAATTTTCTTGGCACTCCAGTGCTTCAGCTAATGCAATTTCTGCTAAAGCAGTTTCTTCAAACTTAAGCCAACAGCCTTCACCTGCACTCAGGAGAAAAGCCCCTAGAAAATATGTTAAATGATATTAATGGGAACAAAACTGAACAGCACCAAAAATTAATACTTTAAGATTTTATCTTGTATGTTGGTTCTTACCAAACACAAATTTCTATTTAAAAACTATTTAAAAATAGTTTTCAGATATTCAGAGGTGTTCAGTTTGTTAATTGTATGCACCATAGAACCCACATATTCAGTATATATTGTTGATCTGGGGGGCTTGTGGCAGCCCTCCACACCTAGTATGATACGAAGGAGGTTTACAATTGGGTATATTATTAACAAAATAATTAAAGGCATTGATGAACATCGAGAGAAAACAAATTATAAAAAAACAACACTGAAGCCTCTGTAGGCCTAGAGTACCTTTACGACTGTTGTTTATTGACTATTAATTCGTTTTCACTATATTTTTCTATTTATAATTTGCTATCTGTATTCTTGGATATTTTTGTCTATGGGATGGTATTTTATTTTTTCTTTGAATCCACTTATTTTTCTTTATAATTGAATTATAGATCTTTAATTTATTATTATATTTTTCTTGTTTGATATTTTTTGGTCCAGCATTTGTCCCTGTGAATAATAATCTCAGGATTTCCTTATGAGTTTTTCCTATGAGTTTTTAAAATATATTTTCCCTCATTGTGCTACATTTTCTTCTGTATGTATGTATGTATGTATGTATGTATGTATGTATGTATATATATATATATATACTGTATATATACTGTGCATATAGTGCATGTCTAAATATACATACTGTATATTTAAGAAAAAGATACCTTGTGTCCAACGTTTGCTAATTAAATTATACCATGTTGAGTTCTTTTCATTTTTGTAATAATTGTTTGACATGTTTTAATGATTCAACATAATACATTGATTTTCTTAAGACTTATTTACATTATGTTTGAATGGTTTAATATTTTACTGATTTATTTTGAATAATTTCCTCTACTTATTATTGTTTTTTTTATTTTTTTGTTTCTTATAGGGTTTATAAAGTTCACAAAGAAAATGAAGAGATACATCTGTAAAATACTGTAGCACATCTAAACCTTTTCTAACAGATGTTTTCAGAAAGATTATTAGAGCAAGTTGATAGGTCATAAGTTAGCACCAGAACTTGTAACAGGAGACAGATTGTAACAGCTTTAAAATGACCCCTTTGGGAGTAGTGAATGCATACATGCTAAACTGTTACCTTTCTCAATTAGACTTAAATATATATCTTTTTCCTCAATGACAGAGTTCATAGTATACAAAAGAAGCTCTAAATGACAGCATTATAAACCTTTCAGTTTAGTCAGGTGGTCACCACTAAAGTTTTCCAAAATTTTAAGTCTTGCCTGCTGTTGCTAAAAAAAAGAAGAAAAAGTTAAAATACATGCTGTGGATGTTTCCATGGGTCAAAAGCATTTATTGTGGACATCTGTTCTGGGTTATAAGGCCATAGAAAGTACAAGTACATATGGAAGTCTCTTTTCATGACATTGTGAGTCTTCTAAAATGATACGGATATCCAGGGCATAGTCTGTTTTTTACACCTACTCTTTTCACACTGGTACTTCTATGGCAGTAAAAAAATAAATAAATAAAAAAAAATAAAAAAATATATATATATATCTACAAAGATTCAACTCAGCAAAATATAATCTCCTTGCTGAAAAAGCTCCACAGGCTTTTTTTTTTTCTCCACAGGCAATATTTGTCTTCACATTCATGCAAGTAAAGTTTATTACAAGCAGCATGTTGGGTGACATCATTTACTGTCGAGCATGGTGGTAAGACAAACTCATTTAAAGGATGGCTTCAGCTTATTGGGTAAAGTCACATATTCCTCAGTTCAAATGTTCAGTCTCTTGGAAAAGAAATGATCATTTATGCAATATGACAGTGACTCGTATCTCTTTCTTTCAGAGTAAGGGTAACTCTCAAATATGTATTATGTGTGTGTGCCTACTTCCATGTTAGAAACAAAAATAATGACTATTTCATGCAAGTGTTAAGCAGGTTGGAAACACATGTTGCTTAAAAAAACTAACAAGAAAAAGGATGAAGAAGAAAATAAGAAAAACATGTGAATAGCTAATACAGTATACAAAGACTTCTAAAGTTTTTACAAATTAGCAGTGGTACAGTAAATGTTTTGAATAATTCAGGCCACCAGTATATCTCTCTGCTAGCAGTGAACTTGTGACCTCATTTCTTTGGAGACCCATTTAGATTAAGATAGAGGGCAGCTGAGTGATTTGGAGAAGGCAGTTGACTTGTGTGGTCTGTAGAACAGTAACTGTCTGTCCAAATTAAATATACAGTACATCTATATGTGCTGATTTACAAAGTTTGACACTTACACAAATTGATTTAGCACAAAAATAATAATCTGTTCAGTATACAGTTGCTCAAGAAAAACATTTATTTTTCCATATACGGGAACCTTAAATAAATTAGCTTGTTTGTGCCTTAGTGTGCTTTGTTG
>JANRMT010062791.1:43418541-43441642 GCA_026402145.1 Polypterus bichir lapradei | reverse complement strand
TATATATATATATATATATATAGAGAGAGAGAGAGAGATGACAACAACACTCATATCAATGACAAAACAATTACATTAACAATCATGTTACGTTATTTTTAAAATATTTCCTTTTCTTTTTCATAACTTCTTTAACACACTACTTCTCCGCTGCGAAGCGCGGGTATTCTGCTAGTTTATAATATTGCACAACCTGAGCCACTTTATAAAGCGTGTATTTACATATAATGACGATATCATTTTTAAGATGAAATGCTGCAAAATATTTTTATTATATTATACAGATAAAACTTTAAGTTTATTTAAATAATCTATATTGATAATAAATAAACATGTGAGGACATGGTGTCGCAGCGCAAGCAAGGAGCTGGTGCTCCGTTCACGGATTGTTCCTGCCTCGTGCTGTATTCCTGCTGGGACTGGCGCGACACTGGATGGATAGAATAATTTAACATGTACTACGAAGAAATTTCAATGTTCCTTAAAAGTTTTGAAGAATCTAAGCTTACAGATGGCTTATGTCTGTTACAGTGTTGATTGTGTGGCGATTGGGTATTTGGAGAAAGAAAAGGAAGGACAGGAATTGGGGGTTAATATGTTTGAAAGAGACAGTACTGCTGCAATAAATTATTTAGTCGAAGCATGACGCAGCAAGCATCCTGCGTGAGGCATGAACAATCACTGTGTCACCATGTTCCCATGTTTAATAATATGCTTTAACTTCTATCATCATGAAAATATCAAGTATACATCTCAGTATTTTAATTATTCAGGGAGTTGTAATATCACAAATGTAATGGATTCTGTGTCCTGTCAGAGGAAGAGAAAGCCGGTTTAAGAAGCACATAGTGATTCACACGCATAGAGCACAAAGAAGATCAAATACAAAACAAAGCATTTAACATGCTACTTTAGTTACAATGGGATTTGAGAAACTAGTAAGTCAAACAATTTTAAGATGAAGTTGATGATGTTCTGCTTTAATGACAAAATAAACTACGTCATTAAAATGGAAATTTAGAGATTAAAGTTGACATTTCATGCTTTTTTTCCCCACTGTGTGCCTATTTTTTTTCTCTGTACCCTAATAAGCTTTCATATGACACTCAGACAGTGGGCTACGATTCGCCTTTTCATGGCGACTTTGATATCTGACAACTTCTTTTTTATTTCTGGCACTGTGCGACTTTGTGAACTTGAGCTTTCAAGTTTCTCAGACACTCTGTGTCACTTGATCAACTTCCTTTTGTTGTTTATATTGCTGTTTAAACCAACAAATAGTACGTTTTTCCTTGCCTCCACTTGGCATTTGCTGAAATTCGTCTATTTCCCCCTGTGCTTTTGCCATTGCCTTTTCACAGAACATTGAGCTTAAGGGCTATTTATATTGATTTGCATATTCAAAGAGGCGTAATTCTGGGAGGAGATGAGGGGGAACAGCAGGCACGTGCACGTGCGTTACATTTCACTCTGACCGGGATTTATATAGTGGAAGAACATGGAAGGTGGTATTCGCACAGATTTATGCATCTGGATTTTTTGGTGTGTAAGCACATTTCCCCTTTTGTCTGTATGCCATGTTATAGTGTGAATTCTTCGCACTGCGTTATGCATGAGGCCCCTGGTCCTTTTTTCACCTCATAATTTACAAGAAACATGATTGTCTCATTAAACTGATAATTTCCACAATGTACATATTATCAGCATATACTGTACATTACTCCATCATGATACCTTTTTTTGCAATTATAATTTAATAAAGACTTTAAACAATAAGGTGAATCCTTCCCAGGGGAAAGATAAGAGTCAAACAAGAAACCAAAGGAGCATGATAACTGGTAAACTGTTGATGGTTATTATGAGGCCTTGTATAAAGTTTCTTTCAAAGATGTATATCTATCTAAGGTCTATTAAAAGATCAACATTCAAACCAAATACTGTGTGTGGAAGAAACAATCAGTCAGCCTTTATAACAAAAAAAAATAATAATTTAAATGTTACTGTAACTGAGTGTAATTTTATCACATCCATTAATAATTTGATGAAAATCTGACCATGCTGTAAATAATCAATTTCCAAATTAAGAAAAATATCATCAATACAATAGATACAAAAAACATATTCACTCTACAAAGCATTATAAGAAAAAGTACATTTTTAAATTAAACCACAGATAAATTTGCAATATCACTTCAGTGTCTGTAACTACTCCTTTCTGTTGTGAAATAAAGTTGTCAAAAGAAAAAAAAATACAATTTATTACTTAACTAACCAGACTGAAACCCTAACCCTTCATAAAGTTCCCTTGATTTGCAGACCTCATAATGAGCGTGTAATCCTTTCAATAAGAAAATTGTAATTTAAACATGATATTCAAAGAATCTGTAATGCAAGATGTAGTAATCTAAACAAGACTAAGATGTGACTTTTCTCAACACTCGCCATCCCAGTCCTCCTATATGGCTCAGAGACTTGGATGCTTTTGCAGACAGACCTCAACAGGCTAGAAACATTCCTGATGTGTTACATACAGAAAATTCTCAGAATCTCGCTCAAAGACCGCCTATGAAAAGAAATGATAAGGATCACATGCCTCCGACAACCCAGTATAGCTGAGAAAATTCAGAAAAGAAGACTATGCTGGTTTGGCCATGTGTGCAAAATGGATGAAAACCAACTTAGCAACTTCTATGGCAAAACCGCCCAGCAACATGGAAGGTACAACAAAATGCACCTAATGAAAGTTGGGATAATCTCAAATGGCATTGACTAAGCCTAACGGAGACAATAGCACAAGATTGAACCAGCTGGAAGCTAATTGTGTGGGGATGTCCAAAACCCATCAGATCCTACAGTACAGCAGCATACTGGCTCCAAGGACACTTTGTCCAGTTGTCCACTGAAGGATTGATAACCATCAGTGCAATTGACCCAGGAGGTCAACAAAAGGACTCACAAAGAAAGAGAGAGAAAACAAGAAAATTTTAATTCTTATGTTTAGGTATATTTTGTTGTTATCTTTTCCGGAAATCAGCTCAAAATATTTTTGTTTGGGACTTACTATTTTTTTCCTAAGGCTCTGAATCAAGTAGTGTTCTATTTTAGTTTTGTTTTGTGATTTTGTTTTGTTTAAACATGCCACCATGTTGTCTAGAAACTGTGAAGGAACATTGACCTGTTGCCAACATATCACCTTCTCGTACAAGCAATGGCACCTGGCATTGATTAAGTATTCCTTGGTGGATGGAAAAACTTGTGCAAATTTAGTGTCAATCAGAATGAAGAATTTAAAGTTCAGAGTCAGGTTCATTTAATGTTGGACCTCAAATTTGTCTAAAGCCTTATGATTTTCTTCTCCCTAAAAAGACTATTTTAAACTTTCTGGTTTTGACCCTTGCATGTCCCGTGTTGATTCTTTTGCTTTACATTTTACTTTCATCTCCAGGTCAATTTCTTTTTGTCACAACGGTGCTCTGGTGTATTATTTCACATTTTGCTTAGCACAAATAAGTAAATCTTCATTCCTACAAAATGAAACTGACTCTAACTGAGGTACCTTATCTTCATTCAAGAACATAATACATGAGGAGACAGTTGTTTCCCTAAATTTTTTTTTGTGAAATTTTAATTTGAAAACCAGATAAAATAATACTTATGTTAATGATGTTCCTGGAACCATTGGGTGTTTCAGGTCTTTCAACATCATACACCCTTCCCCAGGTGACCCAGTTGATGCTGATCAAACCTTAGCTTTTGTCCAGACTGCTAGTTGGCTAGATTGCCACATGTTTCTTCTCTTTTGAGGCACAGCCATCCAGAGGCTCTCTCTACCTCTTCAATGGAATCATGAAAGGTTCTTCTCCTTATTTCCCCATTCAATGGCCAGTTAGCACTTTTCCCTAAACCCGATACTTGACGAGTTTCCTTCAAAGTCTTAATCCAAACTATCTTTGCAAAGGACTACTAACTCCAGCAAGATGACTTGTTTGGTGGATTCAGACACAAAAAGGATGTCTAGTCTCAAGGTGGAGACCACAGTGTGCTGCAGGAACTTGGGTTACTTTTCCTGGTCTATCAGTAGCTTCCAGTCCTTTGTAGAAGCTAAGACTCCTGCAGATATTCTTCCTGTGGATCTAGATTTCTCCCCAGGTCTGATAAAGATGATGAATTGTTCAAGAGTAAACTTCCACTATGGTATCCACCTCTTATCCCCCAACCCTCAGAGTCCCACACCCTGTGAGAGCCAAGCCATTCATGAAGAGTTAGACAGGAGATAGAGCTTGTGCCATTACATAACAGAGTGCAGCTGTGCTAAACAACAGTTTTATTTGGAAACACTATAGTGGCCTAGAAATTATTTAATTCCCTCTGACACTTGTGTATCCAATTGAGATTTCTAATTATTAAAAGCAAAATTTTTATGGCTAATAGTCTGAAAAGAGTTAACTTATAAAAGGGATTTCCAGTGTTTAAAACCAAGGTAGTTAGCCAATTTCCAGTGGAAAAGCCAGAATCAGCTTTGCAATGATGGTGCAAAGAAAAAAAATGTGTGTGCTGAATAATGGCTACAGACATGTATGAAAGACTAAGAAGACAAAACATGGACAAATGTGATGTGGATATTTAGTAAACAGAATTTAAGGGATCACAGTCAAGGTCCATAGAAAAAATCTTACAGGGAATAAAATACATATTTTACACAAACTAGAACTGGGTATGTTGATGATTAGGCTTTTTGGATGACAGTATATTTTAAAAATAGTATCAGTAGAAATAGTTAATACACTATGTTGCCAAAAGTATTGGGACGCCTGCCTTTACAGACACATGAACTTTAATGACAGCCCATTCTTAATACATAGGCTTTAATATGGTGTTGGCCCACCCTTTGCAGCTATAAAAGCTTCAACTCTTCTGGGAAGGCTTTCCACAAGATTTAGGAGTGTGTTTATGGGAATTATTGACCATTCTTCCAGGAGAGCATTTGTGAGGTGAGGCACTGGTCGCAATCTCCGCTCTGATTTATTCCGAAGATGTTGTATTGAGTTGAGATCAGGGCTCTGTGCAGCCCAGTCAAGTTCCTCCACACCAAACTTGCTCATCCATTTCTTTATAGACCTTGCTTTGTGCATTGATGCATAATCTCGTTAGAACAGGAAGGGGCCTTCCCCAAACTGTTCCCACAAAGTTGGTGACATGATATTGTCCAAAATGGCTTTGTATGCTGAAGCATTAAGAGATTCTTTCACTTGAACTAAGGGGCCAAGCCCAACCCCTGAAAAACAACCCCACACTATAATCCCCCCTCCACCAAACTTTTCACTTGGCACAATGCAGTCAGGAAGGTACCATTCTCCTGGCAACACCCAAACCCAGACTCGTCCATTGGAGTTCCAGACAGAGAAGTGTGATTCAGCACTCCAGAGGACACTTCTCCACTGCTCTATAGTCTAGTGGCGGTGTGATTTACACCACTGCATCTGACGCTTTGCATTGCACTTGGTGATGTAAGGCTTGAAAGCAGCTGCTTTGCCATGGAAACCCATTCCATGAAGCTCTCTTATGCATTGTTCTTGAGCTAATCTGGAGCCCACATGAGTATGAAAATCTCTGTCCTAGAGTGTTGATACATTGGATTACTGAGACCCCAGGAACAGCTTGTAGGATTAAATATCTGGTTTGATCAAAAATCTACTGGAAATTCTCCAGGAAGAGATGGAGACTGTTCAACAGAACAACTGGAGAGTGAGTGAGTCAGGGAGTGTTTATTTAGGAGAGTTTTCATGAGTGGGCCTAGCATTATAACCGGTAAAATGGCATTTGTTTGGAAAAGTATTTCTTTTGGCCCATTTTGATTACATTGGAAACAGAGACTGAACAAGAGGAAAACTGATTTATCACAAAGGCATATTTCTTGATTTTCCTTTATATTTTATGCATAGCAAAGTGTGCCTGTTAAAGACATTTCTTATTGTTATGTAAAAGGTTTCACTGACATACATATTAAATGAAAACTCGTTTCTAACTTACCCTACATTAGATTACTACCTGGCTTGAAGGGCATAGGTTACAATCCATAAAGTGGCACTAGTAAATAATGTGTGATGGTCTTTCACATGGGAATACAGATGTAAGCTGCAATACACTGTGACAGGGGCTTGCTGTCCTTACCTAGCCGGGACGCCCTTGCACACTATATTCAGGGGGAACAGCCATGGATGTTGCAATACCTCCCCCTGAACGCTAGTTGGCCACCTCCCTGGGCTGGAACAGTGTCACGGGTTCCCGCAGGGCATCCTGGGAATTGGAGTTGGGTGCAGCCCTGTTAGGTCCCTCTGGTACGCCAGGGGGTTCTGTATTTGGGACTCCTGAGCCCGTGTGGGCAGCCAATTCGTCACACTCGGAAGTGAAGCAGGAAATCAGGGATCAAGCACCTGGAGCACTTCCGGGTGAACTATAAAGGGAACCAGTGACCATCACTCAGGGGCCAGAGTCGGGTGGAAGGAGGACGAAGCTTGGTGAAGAGTGGTGGAGTGAGAAAAAAAAAGTGTTTATTGTGTGCTTGGGACTGTATTGGGCTAGTGAGACACGGGGAAGACGTGTCTCACAGCTGAAGAAAAATAAAAATTTATTTAATTTTATACGTGCCTTCTGTGTCTAATCTGTGTCGGGTCGGGCGCTATATAGCGTCATTCTTACAACACTCAATTATTATTTTTCAGTTATAGCATTATGTAACACTTCATAAAATACTAACTTATACATTGCATAAGCAAAAAACAGTGCTTTTTCAACCTGCTTTGCATTGCATGAGCTTAAACATTTATTGCCAGCATCAGGTACAAGGCAGTAAACCACTATGGACAGGCTGAAAGCGCATCGCAGGGCACATTCATGCTCACACATAAGCTCATTCATGTATGCATCTATTTTAACTTACCGTAATCTGGGAAGTGTAAGGAAAACACCAAGTACCCAAAGAAGCACTCATGGGAGAACCTGTGATCTCCATTCACCATTCAAAGCCTAGGTTTCTAGAGCAGTAGGTCTTCCATGCTACAATGGTACCATGCTTCCCATAGGGTTTTGCAGTAAAAAAATTTAAAAATAAAAATGCAAAATATGTGTTTTTGTATCACTTTAAGTACTGTACACTTTTATTCTATTTAAAGCTGTTTAACGCAATTTTATTTACAAATACAACCTTTGCCACCAACTTTGAATAATTTAGTAGTAAAGAAAAGACATATGAGTAGGTAAAGCATCTGGTAGTATAACTAGTTAAAAGTGTCTTGAAGAAGTTGCATACTAACCATATTAACCTAAACTGTCATAATTAACAAACACTCATTTTACCACACTCAAAACAAAAAGTTTGATAGTCACAGCATTTAGTAAAGGTGTATAAAATATGAGCTCCTTGTCTAATAACGAATAGTCTGACTATGGGTTGAACCCACCTCTTAATACCAGTGGGCAACTACAAAAACAGTGCATTTGAATAGTTTCCAGTGAAGCCATGCCACGAATATTTTTCAGGGAATAATTACAAGGCTCGAAGGCCAAATGCTCTTATCATGCTCCTGGCTTGCAAATAAATCTTTGACACACTGATGAAAGTCTTAACAGTCAGCTGAGGAGCTTAAGTTAATCTGTAAAATATGGCATTCATTTACTTAATAAATAGCTGCAATTAAGTACACAAAAACTCTGAATTTTAGAAAACTCTTCTTTAGAAACTTTATATAATGCTCATCTGCTTTTATGCTAAAAATAAAAAGGGAACCAAAATGCCACAACAACTTACCCAAATTAAAATGGGTTTCAAATATGAAAGTAAAAAAAAAGAAACACAGAATTAAGGAAATGTTATTCAACAATTCATCAAGGGTGATCACATTCTAAGTTCTTAGTGGGCAATATTTGTATTATTAAAAACATTCCTTATGCAACTTTACAGGATTTAACGTCTTTGGTTCACATTACAAGTTGCTAAGGAAGCCATCTGAAACTGGTTATCTGAAATATCCTCAAAAGAAATGACCTACCACAAAACTATTGATCTTTATTAAGTATAAATGATACTGCAGATACATGGCTATTTAGGTACTTTTTAGTGGGTGCCCTAGTTAAGTAATAGTGCAATGCCATGTGCTCTACCTGACAGTTCCATGCACTTCAATAGTCCATCCCCCAACCCAGTTTCAGGGGCTTAAGTGGCTGATCTCTGCTTCTTTGAAGAAGAGGCTGATTGGAAAGGGGAATAGTGGTCTCTGTGGTTATAAAATATTTTGCAGCAGATGATGGAAAATACATTTGTCCAAACATGGTATTTGTGTAAAAAAAATGATACTGGAATGATGGAAGGACTTAAAAGGACGACTAGACTTTGGACAGCTAAATAAAAAAGAGAATTAAATTTTGCGGATGAAAAAAAAGTCCAGCTTTTATTTTGTAAATTATTTAACGCTTTCACCATTGCATCTTGAGGTGGCACAGTGATTAGCACTGATGCCTCAAAGCTCCAGGCAACCAGGTTCAATTGGGGCTTGGTTACTGTTTCTGTGGAATTTGCCTGTTCTCCTTTTCTGTCTGGGTATTGTTCTGGATAGTGTTGTTCTCAGACCCCAAAGATGCACAGATTAGGTGATCTGGTGAGTCTTAGAATGTGTGAGGGAATAAAAGTTAGTATGCCCTACAGTGGACTAGCTAGCAACGTACCAATGGTTGGTCCACTGCCAAGAGAGCCTCTTAACTTGACTGATGAAGGCTGAAAATGGATAGACGAATGTTTAATAACTAGTCATTCTATAAAACTGTAAAGCTGAAAATTCTTAACTGTTATAGAGAACTGTGATAAATATTGTATCAGTTCTAAATATGTTAGTTGTACTAGTATATTATGTTACTGTTTAGCTTTGTATTTTGAGTCAATTCCAATAAAATAGAATAGAAGTTTATATAAATAATTGTGTATTGGTCTCTGGGCTTTACTTTTGGTTTCCAGGCTGCAAAAAAAGACACAGCAGCATAGTCCACAGAAAAGTGACTAAGCTGATTGCATGACTCCAGGATATGAGAAAAGTTGTTGAACCTTTCAGTTTCAGCAAACAGAGATTAAGATATGTCATGATTGAAGTAGCTATCATTTTAAAATAAGTTCAAAAAGAACATGGGGGCACAGTTGGAAACTTGTTAAGGGTAAATATTGTACAAATGTTTGGAAGTTTATTTTTCATGCAGAGAACCATAGAAACATGGAATAAGATACTAAGTAGTGTGGTGAACAGTAGGACTTTAGGGACATTCAAAACTCAGCTTGATGTTATTTTGGAGGAATTGTTTGGGTAGGATTGGCAAGCTTTGTTTGGGTAAACAGTCCATTCTAGCCATTTTATTTCTAAAGATCTAATAGCATTCAGTGTACCTTCCTAATCCAGGGATAATCAAGCACTAAACCTAAATCTTCTGCAAGAGTACTTTAAGTAGCTAGTGCTTAAATATAAAAAGAATTACAATGTTACATTTTAAAATTCACTGCATACTGGGAAGCTAGAATATGCCCTCCCATTACATAAGTTACAATTTGGTTAATTGTTCATTCAACAAATTTCTTTGCTAAGATTAGTTTACTTCACTTAACTTGCATCACAGGTAAGTAAAATGCCAGACAGGGGCCCACTTATCACTTATCATTTTCCAAAGTGTTATGGGTAAGAAGTCAAACTACAGTGTCTGAGCATGAGGTAATAGCTCCCTTAGTGTTCTAACTTAGTTTTTGATAGCATGTCCAATGAGTAGCTAGTTATGAAACTAAGGGAGAAATGGATTCAGGCAGTAGTGGCAGATAGCTGCAGAGTTAATTAGAGAAAATAAAATAGAAAGCAAATTAAGAATTAAAGTGAGATCCCATAGTTTTCAAAGCTGTAGTCACTGCTCATTATAATTTACCAGTAACGGCACCGTGCAGTGAATACACTTGACTTGAGCATCCATAGTTTTCATACTCTTTCTCTGTACGTTTAGCATTCATTTGCTCAGAGGTTGATGCGCTTGCTGCTTTCTGAGCAGCTCTTCTTTTCTCCACCCTAGAAGCCCGCTTCTTCTCTTCTTTAGTCTGCATCTTTTCACATTAAAACTGATTAAGTCAGTGTTTGTGTTGCAATTACTTAGTACACTGTCCTTAATTTTTCAGTTAAGCTGGCACTTAAGTCTTCAATCTGCCTCAAGAATGATTTAAGGTATGAAAAGGTAGGGGAAGTGACGGCAAAGGTGGTAGGGATGAGAACGTTGCCCATACACATGCGCAACACAGCCGCTTTGCTTGCCGCTGCCGAGAGTTGATTCTACAATAAAATAAAAATAAAAAGAGGAATAACCTTGAAGGCCAATCATCACCACGAAAGCGGATAGTACATGTCACGTAGTATATGTGTACCAAATTTCAGGTCAATAGGTCAAACGGTTTGTGAGCTACAGGTGATTTAAAATCTTGGACAGACAAACAAACAGCCACAGTAGCACTTTGCAGCCATTAAGGGGTGGAGTGATGGCACACCAGTTAGTGTTGCTGTCTAACTACTTAAGAATTCTAGGTTTAAATCCTGGACCAAGACTGTCTGCATGGCATTTGTGCAATCTTTCTGTGACCATGTAGGGGTATTGCTTAGTATTCCAAGAATGCACAAATTTGTGGACTGACAAATTAAAATTTTCAATGGGCTTAATCTTAACTGAGCTTGGCTGAATTGCGTGCTATATGGAGTACATCTGTATGGAGCCTATTCTGCATAACATGCTTCTGAGGATCTTCATATTTTTGAAGAAGGACATAAAAGTGCTACAAAAAGCCCAAATCAGAGAAGGATTGTATGGTCTGGGCTACATTAAAACTAGATTGAGTGATTTGAATCTCATCATTTTATCCAAATTGAGATTAACACAAGATTTTCAAACTATTATAATTACCTATGGAGTGAGTGGAAGGTTCACCATCTCTTCAACCACAACATGAAGGACAAAACTTACATTCATTAACACTACATTGTGAACAAATGCTAAAAAGCATTCATTCACACAGAGACCTGTAAATACAAATAACACGCTACCAGTGTATTTGAGAGTAGTGCAGTAGGTTGGGAACTATCCATCTGAACTGATTAAAACGTGGTAAACTTTAGGTAGATGGGACATGAGAAGCTATTTTGTGTTGATTGGCTTGTTCTCCTTTGTACTTTCACATGTCTATGTTGACATTAAAACTAATGTTGTAAAAACGCAGTACCTTTAATGTAAGATGTCAATTTCACATTATGCCTAACTGACCTGCAAATCATTTTTTATAAGAACACTGAAATGTATTCTTGGTGCTAAAAGAGAAAGAAAACAATCCCAGTAGGTTATGCTCAATATACTAATATTAAAAAATTTTATAGACCACTGTCAAGTCTTTTAAATTTTGCCAGAAAACGTATTTCACAAAAAATATTTCAAAAAAATGAAAAAATGTTGTACCTTATAAAGAGGAAACTGATAAATGTTTCTTATCTTTTCTTATACTGTACACTTTTAAACAACACTACAATCAAAATAAGTCTTTTTTTGCTATCTCTTCACCAAAGAATCTTTCTTGTATCCTCAAATGTCTTTGTCATATTTTAATTTAGAGCACAATTCCTTCAAATTTTGGTTCGTCTTGGGTGGCTGAATGCAAACAGATTCATCTTGTGCCAGTGCCAGTACCGACCACATTGACTGGTGTGTTTCATTGCTTAATTTTTTAGTAATTTGCATGGTTTAGGTTTTGTCTTTTTTAAAGTTGGCTGTACTAAAAGTGTCATAACTCTTCTTTTTTTCCAATCTGCTCCATCAAAGACAACCTATTTTTTTCCAATGTGTATGCTACCATAGCATGGAGCAAACCACATGTATCTGATTACATCAGGTTGTCATTAGGTCTCTAACCATTTACTCAAGACTTTTCTGATTATTGAATCTTCACAAAAAAAATACATATTTTTTCTGATCATGAATTAAACACAAAAAATATGCTGTGCCAGCTTTAATCCAAAGTCGTATTTCCCCCACTAATGAAAGCTTACAATTAAATTCTTTTAAATTAAGAAGTCGTGCAATACTCCATGAGCAAAAAATGACAAATACAAACTCAGAATCATATGTCACAAATTATAACTTCCTTTAAATTTGTTTTCCTTTAAGGTTTTTTTAATTATGAGAAGATGCACAGCGTTAAAAATTCCTCTAAAATGTACTTAATAGGTTTGTCACTTTCCACTTGCAAACATGAAACTAAAGTATATGGGTGAAGTCGACTTTCTTAATATTATCATAGCAGTATACAATCTTACTTGAGAGGATTAGGCCACACTCCAGTCACCTTGGATCAAAGGCAATCCGTATGCCACTCTTTCCCATGGCTCCGTGAGCTGACCCATCGCCAGGATCCA
The DNA here is from genome assembly GCA_026402145.1 of Polypterus bichir lapradei. Taxonomy (NCBI): domain Eukaryota; kingdom Metazoa; phylum Chordata; class Cladistia; order Polypteriformes; family Polypteridae; genus Polypterus; species Polypterus bichir. The sequence continues at coordinate 43,429,175 of JANRMT010062791.1, read as the reverse complement.
CATCAGAAACTTGCTGGCAGCCATGTATCAGGGCCCACACATTTTCATCCAAACACATGGCACATTTTAAAAAACTGCTAAAAACTGCTAATTTGGCTTTTTCGTAGCTACTTTTGTATTCCTAGTAGACTATATGGCCTTACAATTATCATACCCTTCAGGGGTTCGCAATCTACTAATCTCCATTCTTTCCTGCTGTTTTTTCCAGTTCTTCTGTGTGGAGATCTGCTCCACTACCACCTGATCAAAGCACCCTGCAGCCCCCTGAGATGATGGAATGAGCTGTCCATGAGACCAACTTCATCAAATCCTATCGTGAAGAATAAAAACTAAGAGGTGTGATTTAGGAACATTTATGTTAAGCAGAATGCCCATTGAGGGCTGGGCGGTCTTTTTGCCTTGGAACCCCCCCAGATTTAATTTTTTTCGCTAGCCTAACCAGAGTTTTTTGTTTGGTTTTTTTTTTTCTGTCCTTCGGCCATCTGACCTTATTTGGTTTTGTTGTTACTTATTCTTTAATATTATAGTCTAATCGTAATTGTTTTTTGTTTTCTTGTAAATTTCTTTTTGTCATCCTGTAAAGCACTTTGAGCTACACTGTTGTATGAAGATGTTCAATAAAAACAAATGTTGTTGTTATGAAGTTTCTTTTATGGTGGCTTCTCCACGTTGCTTAGGGCTGTTATTCCTGCCTCACAGCTGCAAGGTCTGCATGAGTTTTACATGGGCTACTCATGTATTTATGGACTGATTGGTGTGAGTGGCTGTCAGTGATTTTACTCATTCAAATATGTCATAAGTTCTTATATTAAGATACTGTCAGCAAAAGAGACTCATTATGCATTTAGGTTAGGTTTGTGGTGCTTCAATCTGCTATATCACACTCTCCTTTTATTGTTTTATTTATAATGTATTGTGAAAGATGGCCCGGACACAGACAGACGGACATCGTTTCTTCACCCAACACACTTTTATTTACACTACTTATATTTACAGTTTAGTTCAGTGCACTTCCCAGTGCCTCCAGCACCGATCCCCCAATGTCCAGGCCTCACAGTCCAGATACCTTTCTGGCCGCCTCCAGTCCTCTCTCCAGCTCCGCCCTTCTTCCACCCGACTTCCACTACTGAATGAAGGGAGGTGGCCCCTTAGATGGGCTCCAGCTGCTTCCCAGCATTCCTCTGCAGACACACCCAAGTGTGGCGGAAGTGCCGGCTGCGCATCCGGAAGCCCTCCGGGTGTCCCCTGTCTTCTTCCCCCCAGCACTTCCTGGTGTGGAGGAAGTGCTGGGCTCCAGGTTTCTTCAGGCACTGTGGCACCGCCTGGCGGTGGCCACGGGCCCCTACAGGGCTGGGCTTCCAAGCCCTCTACCCGTGGCCCCCAATACAACCAGGGCGGTCGCCCCCTCGCGGTCTGGAGGAGGTACAAGCCCTCCTCCGGTCCTCCTGGGCGTCCCGGCTGGGCTCCACCCCCAGCCGGATGCCACAGTATGTACTGAACACAACATGAAAACTTTGATGTGTAGGTGACTTGGCTCTTTCAAAAATCTAAGGCTTTTATTAAAAATAAAAAGCAGTGTAATCAGTTAACTTGAGGTTTACTTTTATTTGCACAAAGTACAATGAAACTCTTATGTGCTCTTTTCCTTATGTTATCACCTGAAGTGAATCTCGTTCTGTAGGCTATATAAAATAACAGCACGGAATTTAATGGGCAAAAAGTAAGCACTATTTAGGTAAAAATAATCGTATGACTTAAACACATATCTCTCTGTTATTACAAGCCATGGCAGGACATAACATAAATATAAAAAATAGAATTGTAGAAGCAGAAGTAGGATTATAAGCAGAATATATCTTGGTGGTGGGAGCTTCTCAGGTTGTAATAACTCTGCCCAAGACAGCAGCTGTGAACAGTCAAGTGAACAGGAAATGTATTCTTACCTCAAGAAAATAGTTCCAAGAACCAGTTACAAAATAATTACTTCAAGTTTTTTTTTGTTATTACAAGGATACCTCATAAACATGGAAGGCATATTTTTCATGTTTGTGAAGAAATAACTTCAAGTTGAAAAATGTTAAAGACTTAGTGTTAAAGGATAAGTTTTTCAACACCCAATTAATTTTTAACAATCTATGGTTATTCATTGTTTTCACTGTGATTTCCAGCTTAGACCAAGTTTCTTAAATCTCTTTCTGACACATTCTTTATTCAGCTTTGTAGGGATTCTGACAAAAGATCCCTTTAGGCCCTTTGATGTTAATCTGGGATTCACCCATACTTGTTCAGGTAGAATTCAAAGCATACAGTCCACCTAATTCACCTTTGCTGCATGTTTATAGTATCTAGGTCTTTGTACATAAGGTAAACACAAGTAAACACATCAAAGAAGCAGCATCTCTGTTTTCACTCATGTAGCTTTGTCATGTTTCAAATGTTCATAACTTAATTAGCTATATCATTCTAAATTTGATAGGTAATGAAACTTTGCTATATAATTTTTCAACTCATTTTGAATAATATTTGGGATAAATAACAGATCTATGTAGGACAAGGCATTGGCACTATCCTCGTGGATGGAAACTTTAGCATATGCTTCTAAAGAGGAAAAGGTTTTTGGATTCTTTCTATTTAAATACCTTGGCACCCATTGGTTTAAAAAAGTCATGTGACCTTCTGCATTTTATTTCAATATTTCAGTATTTCTGCATAGTTTATAATTTACGGTGTGATGAGGATAGATAGGATTAGAAATGAGTACATTAAAGGGTCAGCTCAAGTCAGAGAGGCGAGATTGTGTTGGTTTGGACATGTGCAGAGGAGAGATGCTGAGTATATTGGGAGAAGGATGTTAAGGATAGAGCTGCCAGGCAAGAGAAAAAGAGGAAGGCCTAAGAGAAGGTTTATGGATGTGGTGAGAGAGGACATGCAGGTGATTGGTGTAACAAGATACAGAGGACAGAAAGATATGGAAGAAGATGATGCACTGTGGTGACCCCAAACGGGAAAAGTCGAAAGAAGAAGAAGAAGTAGAAGGGCAAGCTCTAGCTGGTCAATTTTCCCTTTGTTTGTTTATCTTTTTCCTGTTTTAACAAAAAATAATTTGAATTCCTGTATTTTGATTAAAGGTTGATTTATAATTATTGTTCTAATAATTTTTATAATATTTCTGTGTTTAAGACTTTGTCTTAAAATTGAATGCTATGGTATGGTGGGGAATTTTTAATCGGACTACATGATTCTTGATAAACAGACCAGGGTGATTTTGAAATGGTGGTTTTCTTCCTCTTCCTTTTGGATTAGATCTAAATAGCTTGGTTTCCGAGATCTGAATCTGGGACAGTCTTGTCCTATTTGAATGAGTTATGTGGTACCTAGGCATACACATTTTTATTATATGGTATCTTTTGTTCTATATGTATTGACTTTGTCTTATGCATTGTAACTGTAATATTGGGTAATATTACAATGTTTATATACATCACTTATCTGTACACTGGGATGGGTAACATAAGGAATCCCTTCATTTTCTGCACATTTTATTGTGTTTTAGAATTAATTTTAAATTGAAAAATTTTACATTTTTGCCCATCAATCTACACCCAATAACCATTAATAAATGAGTGAAAGCATTTATTCAAAAAGGTTTTCAAATTTATCAAAAATCAAAAACTGATACTTCTCAATTTTATACATATTCAAAACCATAATTCAATAATTTCCAGAAGCCCTTTTGGCAGCAGTTACAAGGTTGAGTCTTCCTGGATTTAACCAGTTTATTCAATTCTTTTTTGTCAGATCCACTCAAGCACTTTTGGATGTGAACAATCTGTAAACTGCCATCCTCAGGCCTCTCCACAAATGTTATATGGGGTTTAAACCTGGGCTTTGGCCGAGCCACTCAAGTACAGTCAAAGTTTCTTCTGAAACCACTTCATTGTTGTCTTGGCCGTATGCTTTATGTCATTGTCATGTTGAAAGGTGAACCATTACCCCTGAAACAGGATTTCTTTAAGGACCTCTCTGTATTTGGCTTCATTCACTCTTTCTTAAATTCTTACCAGAATTGCTGCCACCATCATGATTCACCATAGAGATGAGCAGTGCCTAGTGTTTGCCAGACTTAGTGCTCATAGTTCTGCCCAAAGAGTTCAATCTTTTTTCTCATCAGACCAGAGAATCTTTTTCCTCATGCTGTGGGGATATTTTAAATGTGTTTTGTCAAATTCCAAGGAGGCTGACATATACCTTTTACTTAAGAGGGGCTCTGTCTGACTGAGGAAGAGCTGCTGAGATGGTCGTCCTTCTGACAGGATCTCCTATTTCACCAGGAGCCTCATGTATAATCAGTGCATATGCACAAAAATGTTGCGTACGTCTATTTCCACTCTCACATTGCGATGTATTAAAACTAAACTTGGCGTAAAGCCACACACATTCTAACATCAGCCTTAACCTCTGCGTATGCAGGTTCTTGTCTTGGTTTTGCAAACCGGTGGCACCCAGCGTCAAAGCAGTACTACTGTTCCTGTGTGGTTTCCCTTTATTTTTTAGATTCACATCCCTGACGTGGCTTTATCAAATACACTGAAATTAAATGCATATCATTTATTAGTTTAAGGCACCTGATTGTAATCAAACTGTAACAATATAATGATGCATGGAATTTCCAAATTATTCCAAATACTATAACTGCTTTATCGTTGTTAATCTAGGTGCACCACTCAGAGTATTTCAACCCACTGCATCTGAGTGTAGAATCACAGCTCTACAGCAGCTCATCAGAAAAAGGATTATCGGGTTACAGCATCTAGCACATGCTGCCTCGACCATGCGCACAGTCTATTTGAACTACATCCATACATCAAATGCTTCAGAACCTTTCCTGTCATGACCTGGTGGTTCAGAAGTACAGTAGTTTCATCAAGCTCTATCAGCTAATCAAGTGTTCCCAGTAGAAATGTTTGTGCGTTCTAACAAAGATGGCCAAGAGACATCAAAGGTTTGGGGCAGCCACCCGCATAATATGCCCTGGGTGCAAGTAGGTATTATTTTTGAGTTGTGTTCAGGTTGAAGTCCAAAAAAGATCTGACATGAATGGGAAAATATGGCAGCTTAAAAGACCGTGACAGGAAGTGATGTCATCAGTGGCACTGGAAGTGACTTCCCCTGGTCTGGCGCGGTACTATTATTATTCAGGTCCTCTAGCTGCCTCCCAATCGTACATGCGTGACAACGTATAAGTACAATTACCTCGCTTTAAACTTTTGTACAGTTGTAATATTGCACAACCTTAGCCACTTATGCTCACATATTGTATATTTTTCATTGTATTATTATTATTATTGTCGTTATTTTATAATTTTATAGGAAAATAAGTTTATGGAGGCTTTGCATATTGAATCTTATTGTACCATACAATAACAATAAAGGAATTAAATTCAATTCAATAAAAGAGAGCGCATATTTACAGATGATGACGACTGGCTTCTAAGTCAATTTAAATTTCCAAGCACTACCTTCTTGGAGCTTTTGATATCATTTTTAAGGTGAAATGCAGTAAACTATGTACATTACATTATACAGATACATTTTTTACATCATTGCAGTAGCAATGACCTGGCGCCTTGTTCCTGATGGATAGATGGATGGAATAATTAAACATGTACAATGGAGATATTTCAGTGTTCCTTAAAAGTTTTAAAGAATCGGCATTCTAAGCTTACAGATGGCTTGACATTTATTAAAGAGCTGATTGTGTGGTGATTGGTTACTTGGAGAAAGAAAGGGAATAACAGAAATTGGGGGTTAGTACGTTTGACAGTACCTCTGCAATAAATTATTTTATTGAGGGTCACGCATGGTGCAGAAAGCATCTGCGCCAACGTACACTCATGTTTAATAGATCCTTTAATTTATATCATCCTGAAAATGATATCAAGTATACATCTTAGTGTTTAAATTGTTCAGAGAGCTGTAATATCATGAATGTAATGTATTCTGTGTCCTGTTGGCGTAAGAGAAGCACGTAGTGATTCGCAAAGAGTATACAGAAGAACACATAGAATACGAAGCATTTAACATGCTATTTTAGTTACGATGAGATTTGAGAAACTAGTAAATTAAATGATGGGTGGTGCAGTGGTAGCATTGCTGCATCGCAGTTAGGAGTCCCGGGTTCACTTCCCGGGTCCTCCCTGCGTGGAGTTTACATGTTCTCCCCGTGTCTGCGTGGGTTTCCTCCAGGCGCTCCGGTTTCCTCCCACAGTCCAAAGACATGCAGGTTAGGTGGATTGGCGATTCTAAATTGGCCCTAGTGTGTGCTTGGTGTGTGGGTGTGTTTGTGTGTGTCCTGCGGTGGGTTGGCACCCTGCCCGGGATTGGTTCCTGCCTTGTGCCCTGTGTTGGCTGGGATTGGCTCCAGCAGATCCCTGTGACCCTGTGTTTGGATTCAGCGGGTTGGAAAATGGATGGATGATGGTAAATTAAATGATTTTAATATTAAGTTTACAATGTTCTACTTTAATGACAAAAGTGGACATTTTGACCTTTTTTTAATTGTGTCCCTATTTTTGTTTCTTTTCTCTGTACCTTAATACGCTTCCATACAGTATGTCACGCAGACGGTGAGCAATGACTCGCCTTTTTATGGTGACTTTGATATCTGACCACTTCTTTTTTATTTCGGGCACTGTGCAACTTCCTAAAGTTGAACTTTCAATAAACTTCCTTGTCAACTTGTTGTTTATAACACTACTTAAACCAGAAAATAATACGTTTTTCCTTGCCTCCACTTGGTATTTGCTGAAATCCTTCTGTTTTCCCCATGATTTTGCCATTGTCTTTTCACAGAACACTAAACTTAACGGGCTATTTATATTGATTTGCATATCACCGGGGTGGCAGGTACATGCATTATTTTTCATGCTGACCAGGATTTATGTAGCAGAAGTGCGTGGAAGTTGGTGTATGGACGGTTTTGTGCATCTGAATTTGTTTGTGCATATGCACATTTCCACTTTTGTCCATGTTTTAGTGTGAATTCTACACGCACCATTATGCACGAGGCCCCAGGAGATATCTGAAGCTCTGTTGAGTGACCACTGGTTTTGGTCACCTCTCAAGTCACTTCATGTTCAGTTACTCAGTTTGGCTGGATGGTCAACTCTAGGAAGAGTCCTACTGGTTTAAAACATCATCTATTTCAGCCACTGTGCTCTTGGGAAGGTAGATAGATAGATAGATAGATCTCAAAGCTTAAGAAATACTTTTATATCCTTGACCTGTGATCTATGTGTCACCACAATTATATCACAGAGGTTTACAGAGAAAAACACATCTTAAGAATAACTAAAGCAAACAGGATGTACTGCAACCTGGAATGCCACAGCAAAGGATATGAATAGTTGATTATTAATTAATTTTTAAATATTTCTGAAAACACTCTGTTTTCACTCTGTCAATATGAATAGATTGATGAGCAAAAATAGCAAAGGTGCCTATTATAATTAAATCTATAACACAATAAAGTGTGGAGAAAGTGAAGGGGTCTAAATACTTTCCGAATCCACTGTATATAGTACTATTAATTGATTTTTTGCTTGTGCTTTTCTGATTCCCATTTTGCCCTATTTATTTTTTATTTTGTTGTTCTTATTGATTTGGTTGTTTCAAGTGTTTACATGTTGTTATATATAACTTGGCTTTAATAATGGTGGTATTTTTATTGGTTGTTATTTTAAATAACCTATATTGTATTTTGGCAAGTGTTAGCTCATTTGCATAATACTTTTGGATTATTCAAGTTGTATTGATGCATGTACTACTTTTTAGAATACAAGAGATTATATATATATCTATACTAATAAAAGGCAAAGCCCTGACTGACTGACTGACTCACTCACTCACTCACTCATCACTAATTCTCCAACTTCCCGTGTAGGCAGAAGGCTGAAATTTGGCAGGCTTATTCCTTACAGCTCACTTACAAAAGTTAAGCAGGTTTCATTTCGAAATTCTATGCGTAATGGTCATAACTGGAAGCTGTTTTTCTCCATTTACTGTAATGGAGATGAGCTCGAAAGCTGTGGGGGCGGAGTTTTGTGTGACATCATCACGCCTCCCACGTAATCACGCAGTACGTAGAAAACCAGGAAGAGCTCCAAAAAGCGCTGAGTAAAACATGCATTATATAATTGAGAAGGCAGCGAAACAATAAGAAGCGAGCGAGTGACATATACAACCATATTCATGAGTGATACTACTACGGAAACAAAGCACGGTCTAAACCTAAACTTTAAATTAAGTTCATAGACACGCTACCGCTGGCGTTTGTAATTTAGTGCCTGCCCATATAAGGCTGTCCGTCAGCGGCAATCCAATAGAAACACTGCCGCTAAATATTCACGGGTGAAGGACTGTGCTTATGCAGAGGAAGATGAGATGGTCAGGGTGGTGTTTGGCACAAACTCAGCGAAACTGCAAGAGAAAGTTTTAAGTGCCGGGACTTGGGTAACATTAAATACAGCCGTGCACATAGCATGACATGGCACCAGCACAGCTGGGAAACTTCGATGCATGTACACCGAGCGGCTCACGTGAACTGACGCAGTGCATAGACAAAAAGCAACAGTTCCAAAGAGCGCTGAACAAAAACCGAATTACACAATTGAAAAGGCAGCAAAAAAATATGAAGCGTCTGATACATACAAGCATATTCATAAGTGCAGCTACTGCGGAAACAAAGCACACGGTGGAAAAAGTCAATGTCCCGCTAAAGGAAGACGGTGTAAAAAAAAAAACCCGTGCATGCATTGTGTCAGGTCTCAGATAAAGAAGACGACGAGCTGTTTATTGATGCAGTAAGAAACAAATCGATGAATGAAACCTGTTATCTTTACAACGATTGACAAACACGGAATGTAACTTGAACACAACACATCCTACAAATATGAACCTGATTGAAAGAAATAATGATAATCAAATCCTTGATGACAGCAACACTCAATAACACTCACAAAACAATTACTGTATATTGACAGTCATGTTACTTTATTTTTAAAATGTTCCCTTTTCTTTTTCATAGCTTCTTTAACACACTACTTCTCCGCTGCGATACGCGGGTATATATATATGTATATATATACCCCGATCTACATACTCGAATAATGGATACTTTATTCGCCATCATGATTGTTTTGGTAAAGCCATACTCAGTGTATTCATTAGATGAACGGTAAAAAAGAAAAAGAGCGAGGGGAGGGTGACTTATTGAGGCATGCAGATAAAACCACAATAGCACGCGGGCTCGATGTACTGTAGTGTGCGTCAACTCGATCTGAATTGCGCCATCACATTCGAAAAAATATATCTTTTCAAGTTCTATTTAGTCCATATGTGTCGAACTGAAGGGCTGCGAGCCACATCCGGCCCGGCGTGTAATTATATCCAGACCCGCGAGATCATTTTATATACTGTATTATAGTTATTAATGGCCCGGGTATATGAAGCGCTGGTAACACAATAAACTACAGATCCCATAATGCAGCGCTTCAGCTACCTTGCCGAACACTTACCGCGTTAATCAAGTCTAGCTTATGATGCTGCAAGTTATTGCGAAGCTAGCCCACACGATGCTGAAGAGAAAAGTTGATTCTGAAAATAGAGCCTTTAAAAAGGGAGGCTGAGTATATGTTTACTGACATTGCCGGTAAACCCGTGTGTCTCATTTGTGGAGCTAATGTGGCTGTAATTACAGAATTTAATCTAAGACGGCACTATGAGACAAAACATCAGGATAACCTGAAAGACCTGAATGCAATGCAGAAGATACAGAAAGCAGAAGAATTAAAGAAGAATCTGACACTTCAGCAGACGTTTTTACCCGTGCACAATCACAAAGTGATTTCAAGTGAAGCTGCTTTTATGAGAGACACAAATGCACCGGTGCAACTTGCCCCACTTTCCCTGTTGCCAAGTAATGTTGAACCAAGTCGGCACAACGGTGTTCCCAAATACGCACTTTGCTGATAAACTGAGCGCACTGCGCACTGAGTTCGCACGGCGCTTTGGTGACTTTGAAGAACAAAAAAAGGGTTGTTTCGCAACCCATTTGCCATCGATGTGGAAACTGCACTCGTGCAGATTCAGATAGAGGTGATTGAGCTGCAGTGTAATGGCACACTGAAGGCAAAGTACGATACTGCAGGGCCCGCACAGTTTATTCACTCCATTCCCGCAGAAATGCTCCAGCTCCGTCTACATGCGGCTCGAACCTTGTGCATGTTTGGTAGCACATATCTGTGTGAGAAGCTCTTCTCAGTGATGAAGACTAACAAAACAGCACACAGGAGTCGCCTCACTGATGAGCACCTGCAGTCCATCCTGAGAATCTCCACAACACAGAACCTCACACCAAACATAAACGAACTTGTTGCCAAAAAAAGATGCCAGGCGTCCAGCTCTAAAATGACATATGAGCAAAGACAACTGAATGATTTGATTTGTTATTGCTGAAAAGAACACATTTTATTTATATTTCCAGGTTTTGTTATGCAGCATGTTCATATTTGAATTTGTATAATTTTAACAGGATATATTTTTATGGAGAGCAAAATCTTTTGGGATATTTAAAA
>JANRMT010062791.1:43382439-43403541 GCA_026402145.1 Polypterus bichir lapradei | reverse complement strand
TATTGCTGGTGGCCTGTCTATCGTAATGGCTGTAACATATGTGATATCGGAGACACTCAATATCTTTAAAATAATATTTAAGTTTTACTGTATATAAACAGTGTGTTTATATACATAATTTCAATGAATCTTACCTTTGTAATATCTAAGAGAATACAAAGGGATTATGCTGTATAACTCTGCGGGGAATATTTATAAACAGTGCGGGAGAGTTTATAAGGGCTTAAAATATATAAAAATAACCATACAAACATATGGTTTCTACTTCGCGGATTTTCACCTATCGCGGGGGGGTCTGGAACGCAACCCCCGCGATCGAGGAGGGATTACTGTATATAAATATGACAACACTCATGTCAATGACAAAACAATTACATTAACAATCATGTTACGTTATTTTTAAAATTTTTCCTTTTCTTTTTCATAACTTCTTTTATACACTACTTCTCCGCTGCGAAGCGCGGGTATTCTGCTAGTCTATAATATGAACAAAAGGCACACAAAAATAGGCAAAACCCACAATGATTTATCGCACTGTAAATTGCTCTGCAATTAATTGCTGTTCACACTCACCAATTGGCCAAAAGGTGACCCCTTGAGGCAGGAAGTGCCTTTTATATTCACTGCTGTTTTTGCTGACCAATCCTATTGCACAACTTCTCTCCCAGCCAATTGTGATTGACGTGAACACATCCACACTGCATGACATGTCATGGTTTTGCACAGTCTCTATTAATGTAAATATGGCCTTGTATGCTTGTGCACTCCCAGGTGTCAGGCACGAACACACTACCACCGCCAAACACTACTTTAAGTTCATACCTTTTTTATGTCAGGATTCACACTATGATTAACAATGAATCAAGCACTCCACTTTTTTTTCACAAACTGCTAGTATTTATTATACATTCCTGTCCTCTTCTTCTTTACCCAGAAAGTCAACTATCCAAAAGAAGAACAGGAACTCCCACCCTCCCCTGACCTACTGCCCTGCCCCTTCTGATTTCCACAATTTGCATCATGGTGTCTTCATTTTGAACCACCACACAGGAGCGTACAGAAGACCTGACACATCAACACCTCCATCTTCTTTATGTCTTATTATCAATAATGGGGTTTTCCCCATCTGGTTACATCAAACCAATCAGAACTCGATTTATTTTTTACACACTCACAACAGTTTTGAGTGAAATATAAATTGAAACTTTTGAAAAAGTGATTTTTGCTGATATACTATAGCATTATTTAACTTGCCAGCATGTATAAATGTTCACAAAATGTTCTTGTATGCTAAACTCCAAAAGTGCTCGTAATTTTACTCCATTTTACTCCACAGTTCTGTAGTATGTCTTCATAGTACTCTTCCTATTCGCTGAACATGACTTGTCTTGCTACAGCTGTACTAGCAGTTGTCACAATAATGAGACATACTCAAATAAAGGTTTGGGGCAGCAGCCCGTATAATCTGGTATCCTGGCTGCAAAGTCATTTTTTTATGAAAATAAACAGCACTGATGTGCATACAAACGAGTCCAAAACAAGACTCAGGATTTAGGGAAGAGGGACAGGCTTTTAAAGGGGAATACAGGAAGTGAGGTCATAATGATCAGGCCCATGTTCTTTAGCCATTGGTTTGAGCCCGGACGTGACATCACAGGGGCCGGAGCCGGTAAGGTCTCCTTCCATTGGCTCGGTCCCGGAAGTGACGTCAAGAGAGCCAGATGGAATCTCCCAGGAATGGTCTACAAGAAAGAGAGAAAAAGAGTCAGTGCACTCTGCCAGCTCCCGGCATGCCTCAGAACTGCCGTCACTCAAGCCCTTTAGCTGCCTCCCATGCGCACGTGTGTGACACAGTGTATATGTAATGTTACCATAAACTCTAGATTTTTGTTACGTAGTAAAATCTAATGCATACATTTTGTTAAACTGAATTATTTACTTTAAATTTAGAAGAACCATTTATCCTACCAAACAAGAAGCAAGATGTATTAGGCAGGAGCATAGCATACTGTTCCATTGTAGGGCTAATTCATGGACACACTCACTCTCAGTCAATGTATTATCACCAGTTGACAAGGTAGGATGTCTTTTCAGTTTGGGTGAAAACTCCCTTGAGCACAAAACAAATTTAAACAACTTTCACATAGTCGGCATCACAGTCATAATTTAAACAGTAAGGTATCAATACTTCAGCAACTAAAGAATTTTAAAACAAAATAATGCCACTAATAGCAAGCTATTTAATTGAAAACAGATGAAATGTAATATATTACAACATTCTTAAACCCACTTCAGTTCAGGTGGGGTGCTGGAGCCTATCGCAGCAGGACTGGGTACAAAGCACAGCCTTAGACAGGACTCAGGTCCATCACACACACACACAAACACACATGTTTACATTGTACTGGAATGTAAATAGTAAAATCAGCAACTGAAGAAGAAGAATGTAGCTGTTTTATTTTCCTATACTATCTTAAAACTCATCCGGTGGGGAATTCTTTTTTTCTGTAATATCCCTACAAAACAAAGAACACATGATCTTTATTTATAGCTAATTTAAAGCATCTTCCATGTACAGTATACTGCCTTGTAATAGTAATCCTTGTAAAAACAAATAGCTATGGTCAAAGCTGTTACTCTAGACTTCCAGTGCTTTAATGTTTTTTTATGTTTTATATCTATAATACTGTGTTTAAATCATGTAATGTTCAATATAACCACCATCACCACAAATAAAAAAAATCCTTTAAACTATTACTGAGAAGACATTAATAACCAACTGTTCAGAACTGAGTTTCTTTCATGGGCCATTTATTTTAAGCAGTAGTAAAGCAAAACTGACCAACTACTTCTAGGGTGGAAATGATGACCCATGCATGATTTTTTGAAAGTCTTAGATCAGTAGAAAATAGTACATTATCCCAGCAAACTAAATTCAGATGTCAAATGTATTTTGTGAAAGGTTTTCTAGTTTGGCACAGAGTCTTGTAAATTTCATTTTAATTTTATTTTTCATATTCCATTCTAGGCTATCATATTTTACCATTAATTATAAAATAAACAGAATCATCCCGTTGCTTTTAATATGTTAATTCCAAAGGATACATGATGAAGCATGAGTTATTTAAATTATCTTTATTATCTGAAACAAATATTTTCAGGACTGTATATAAATATAAACGGATGCATGTGTATTTGTTTATATGTTTTTATGTATGTGATGTATTCGTTACATACACATTTTAAACAAAAAAGTATGTATGAGCTAAATTAACAATCACTTTATCTTATGATATGACAAGGAGAAACGTCCTGTTTCAGCCATAAAACCATGCTTTCGATTAACAATTCCTAGAAGAATATCAGCAAAACCACATGAAAATAAATCTTTTACTTTAATACATATACCCTATTTTGTCAGCATCAGGAGACGTTCAGATTATAACAGTTGAATTTAAATACAGTAACTCATACCATCATTAAAATTCACTCACTCTTACTTGAAATAATACTTAGAAGACAGGGCAAATAAAAAGAAAAAGATCCATCACATGGCATTTGGATCCAGATGAAGACAGATCTTAGATATTTTATGAAAGCTAAAACCCCTTTAAAGTAATTTAATACTGTATTAATGTCTTTCCTATTATAAATTAAATTAAGCTTTACTAAAAGAATAACCATTTTAAAAGCAAAATTCTAAAAGAGCTTGACATATTGTATGCACAGAAAAATGTCATGCTTTTAATTTTAGTACATGTAAAGTTATATATCAAACTTATCAAACCCATTTGCTCCTTTTGTCACATACATTTCTCAGTAATTTTGGAACACTGTATTACTTTATTTTTATTTTTAACAATTCTATACAATGAATGATATTGTATTGCATGTTTTAGCACACATATAATATACTTGAATATGTATTACATTACTATATGAAATTACACAATTTTAACTAAAATGTACTTTTAATTGTTTCAGACTGATATTTTCAATTTTTATGTGCAGTTTAACATTTTACAAACACTTTGACAAGCTAAGGACACTGAACCACTTTACTCTGGAACAGACACGACTACATAGGAACCTAATTGAGGTTTTAACAGTTCTCAAATCTAGATAGCAGATTTTTTTTCAGTGAAAAAGTTAATTATGTACTAGAGAGCACCAGCAGAAATGAACACAGACTGTGTTCAAGATAAAAACTAAGTAGCGTTATCTTCACAGAAACAATCATTTGGAACATACTGACAAGCCATCTAGCTGAAAAGGCTTTTATTAAATATATGAATGAGACTAATGCAGTTTAACTATTAGCTAATCAAATGCGACTACTTAATTAAGTTGTCTCTTTTTAAAATTTCTGAGATTCTAATAGTAATTATTTGTTAATAAATGAATGAACATAAAGAAAATGTATCATTATTATTATTAAGTAAATATAAATAGTAACAATGAGTAAGGCAGGTCAGCTTAACAAGGGACTAGGAGATGAACCACAGTCAGGAAAGTTTGCTACTGAGAAATCAATCTATAGATTCAACTAAAAAA
Organism: Polypterus bichir lapradei; assembly: GCA_026402145.1. Classification (NCBI taxonomy): domain Eukaryota; kingdom Metazoa; phylum Chordata; class Cladistia; order Polypteriformes; family Polypteridae; genus Polypterus; species Polypterus bichir. The sequence goes on along the minus strand of JANRMT010062791.1, from coordinate 43,398,987 downwards.
CTAATAACACTAAAAGTAAAAAAAAAATATATTAAAGTGGTCAGAAGCCTGAAACACTAAAAACACAAAGCCATTGCAAGCACTAGGTTTGTTTTGAATGCACAATCTCAGACAACAGGGAACTGGCACTGATATTTATACCATCACACAGATGATGTAACTGTGTGCATCTGGGTACCTGTGCATAGCAAAGTCGTCATACATAGTAACTGTACACAACATGGCATCACACCAAGATATGAAATATTTTATCAAATATATAAATATCAAATATTTCTAAGCACTTAAAAGTGACCCTCAAACAAAACTATAATTATATATGTGGATTTTGGTTATCAAAAGCCCCCAAATATCAAAAAACAGCATGGAAATATGTGCTGTAAAACTAGAACCATAAAAAATTAAAAATTTGACTGTATTATAACATTGTCCCTCTATGGCACAGTCTCCAGCCGTGCCTTTCAGGCCTGAGAGAGCAGGGAGCATGAAAACCTGACAACATGAACGTGTTGAAGGAACCCAAAAATGGTCCTCAAAGCCATAACCTCACCATTGGACCTGATATTCAAAATGTGATAGATGGTGAATAGAATCCAAAATATCCTGCACTTTGAATTCCTTCTCACTTTCCACATCAATGGGAGGAGGAAAATCAGTAAAAATGCTCAGTAAATCTTGAAATGAGCAGGAAGCACCAGGCTGTAAGTTACCAGGCCCAACCTTTTCAGAAACACATAAGGGTCAATATAATGTGGGGCCAATTTATGGGAAGGAAACCTCTGGTGGATATCTCATGTACTGAGCCTCACTCCCTGGCCAACCCAAAACTTGGTCAGGTCTGCAAGCCACTTAGCTGATGATTCTGCCATCTTCAGGCTCACCAGAACTGGCTCCAGCACAAATCAAAGCCTAATTAAGTACTCAGACCCACTAATAACTGATGAAGAGAAGGCAAAAATGTCTGCCAAAATTGGTTTAAATCCATACAGACACTTAAAGGGAGAAATTTTAAAAGCTAAATGATGCAAAACTTTATGAGCAAGCAAATCAGACTAGTCTGAAAAATGGAAATTAACTGTACGGTGGAGGAGCTTCTGAAAGTCACAATTAACCTTTTCGGTTTATCAGTTAGCCTCAGGTTGATAACCAGGGGCCTCATGTATAAGCAGTGCATATGCACAAAAATGTTGTGTACTCCCGTTTCCACGCTCAAATTGCGATGTATAAGACCTAAACTTTGTGTAAAGCCATGCACATTTTAATGGTAGCTGAAACCCTTGTGTACGCAAGTTCTCTGCTCGGTTTTGCAAACTGGCAGCACCCAGGGTCAAAGCAGTGCTTTTGTTCCAGTGTGGTTTCCCTTTCTGTTTTTAGATCCACATCCCTGACGCGGCTTTATTATATACACTGAAATTAACCGCATATCATTTCTTAGTTTAAGGCATCTGATTGTAATTAATCTGTAACAATATAATGGTCCATGGAATGGCCAAACTATTCCAAATACCACAGCTGCTTTAGATTTGTTATTACTCTCACTGCACCTTCTTCTTCTTTCAGCTGCTCCCGTTAGGGGTTGCCACAGCGGATCATCTTTTTCCATATTACTCTCACTGCACCACTTGGAGTATTTATATCACTGTATCTGAGTGTGGAATCACAGCTCTACAGCACCTGATCAGAAAGAGAGTTATCAGCATACAGCATCAACACAAACTGCCTCAGCCATGCTGCCAATTTGTAGTGCTCTCATACGGCAAAGCCTTTCCTGTATGGACCTCGCAGTTCAGAAACAGTTTCATCCCAAGAACTATAAACACATTCAATCAGTCCATCAAGTGCTCCTTGAAGAACTGTTTGTGCTTATAAATAAAACTACCTCACTGTAAACTTGCGATACAGTTATAATATTGCACAACCTGAGCTACTTTTTAAAGCGCGTATTTACATATGATGACAATATAATTTTTAAGATGAAATGCTGCAAAATAATTATTATATTATACAGATAAAACTTTAACTTCATTTAAATAATCTATATTGTTAATAATTAAACATGTGAGAACACGATGTCGCAGCGCTAGCAAGGAGCTGGCACTCCGTTCATAGATTTTTCGTGCCTCTTCTTGCTGGGGCTGGCGCGACACTGGAAGGATAGATGGAAAGAATAATTAAACATGTACTACAAAGATATTTCAATGTTCCTTAAAAGTTTTGAAGAATCTGCTTCACAGTTTACAGATGGCTTAAGCCTTAAGCAGATTCTGCCCGTTTAAGAAACACGTAGTGATTCATACACATAGAGCACATAGAAGAACATATACAAAACAAAGCATTTAACGTGCTACTTTAGTTACGATGGGATTTGAGAAACTAGTAAGTTAAACGATTTTAAGATGAAGTTTATGATGTTCTACTTTAATGACAAAAAAAACTACGTGATTAAAGTGGAAATTTCAAGATTAAAGATGACATTTTAAGCTTTTTTCCCACTGTGTTTCTATTTTTTTTTCTTTTCTCTGTACCCTAGTAAGCTTTCATATGACGCTCAGATGGTGGGCTGCAACTCACCTTTTCACGGCGACAACTCACCTTTTCACAGCGACAACTTTTTTATTTTGGGCACTGTGTGACTTTGTAAATTTGAGCTTTCGAGTTTCTTTGACACTCTGTGTCACTCAATCAACTTCCTTTTGTTGTATATACCATTGTTTAAATCAACAAATAGTACGTTTTTCCTTGCCTCCACTTGGTATTCGCTGAAATTCTTCTACTTCCAGCCATGTTTTTACCATTGCCTTTTCATGGAACGCTGAGGTTAAGGGTTTTTTATATTGATTTGCATATTCAAATAGGTGTAATACTGGGAGGAGTATGGTGAGTGGCAGCAGGCGCATGCATGCGCGATACTTTTCATGCTGACCGGGATTTATGGAGCGAAAGAACGTGATAGTTGGTGAACGCACAGATTTATGCATCTGGATTTTTTGTGCTTATGAACATTTCCGCTTTTGTCCGTACTCCATGTCTTAGTGTGAATTCTACGCACGCCGTTATGCATGAGGCCTCAGATGTTAGTTTCTCGTTATATCACATTTTATGTCAGAAAAATAAAAACTAATGAAAACCCAGGAAGAAATTTTGAACCGCAGTTAGAAAATGACTGACAAAGGGAAACCATGATATGAACAATCTCTTTAATAAGTATATTTGCTAATTAATGGATAGTGGGTAATTTTTTTTAGTGGGGCAAAGTGTGCATATTTTTAAAATGATCCATAAAACCTAAAATGGTTGCATAAATTAACAAGTCTCTTATAAAATCCATTAATATTGCCTCCCCTGGATGACTAGGAGAAGGAATGGGCTACAGCAAGCCAATGGGAAGAGAAGACCCAGTGAAGGCTTATTGCTACAAAAGTTTTCATATGCTAACACGTAATCATGGACTTCTTTACACATTCTTTCCTACCAAAAGTACCTTTTAAGCAATGCTAATGTTTGGGCATTGCCCAGAGTATCAAACATTTCAGATGAATGTATTCATTCAAAAACTCTACCTTGTAATTCAGGAAGAACAAAGTATTTCCCTTAAGGGACATTGACAAGGCCGGCATTTAATCTTTCAGCGTTTTTTATGTTCATGAGATTTTATGGCAAGTAAAAATGGTAAACAAAAATAGTCAGCAGATCTCTATACCCCACATCATTATTTTGTTCTGCAGATGTTAACTTTTTAGAAAGGTAACCACAAGGATGGATGGTATCTGTGGCAAGGAATTATTGTGAAAGAATTACACCCACCCATAATGCTAGATACATCAACTTCAATAGTGAATTATAAGAAGGTATCTGGATGTCTAAGCACAGGTGCTGTGATAAAGAATCTCTTTAAATGGTCGAATGGCTTTTGGACCTTCAGGGTCTAAACAATTTTTTTGCTTAAAGAAGCAAAAAGAACAATATCTTATCATGTTGAAATTTGCATTGTTCTAAGTTTTACAAATGGATGATTATCTCTTAACTTCTGCATTAATTCTCTTACATGGGTATCTGAATTCTTACTGAAAATATGTCAGTGATATAAACCCACACAAAAATACCGAAAATAAACATTAACATCAGAAGCAGGTTTAAAGTAATGTTATATCCTTCAAGCAGTTAACCAAATATCATTTAAGTAGACTAATCATTGGTATTCAGAAATACCAACGTACAATGAGTTTTCTATTACACATTTTCCATACAGATCAAAATAAAAACACTTACTTCTTAGTCCAATATTGTGACATTGCCTTCAAGTTAATGAAATGTCAAACTGTCAAGTCAAGTTGGGGAGCATGCACTGGTACAGTGCGTTGCTGCACCCACAACACAACGAAACAACTCGGGATCCCAGTTGTCAACCCCTCAGGCAGACACGCAGTCAAGTCCCACCATCTGGAAATAACCCTCTATCTACCGCAGGCCAAGTGTTACGTGGGCGACCCCTAGGTTGCTCCAGTCACTCCGGTCTCTAACAATGAGGATCTTACGAGTTGGGTCACCCTCTGGGAAACGCGTCACATGGCTGTAGTGCCACAACTGATGCTCCCTCACAATGCAGGTAATGTGCCTCATTAGGGACTCCATAAGCAACCGCTAATTCGACCGAGTCAAACCAATGGTACCCAAAGATTTTCCGGAGAGACACAGTACCAAAGGAGTCCAGTCTTTGTTTCAGGTCACTGGATAGCATCCATGTCTCGCAACCATATAGCAAGTGTCACGCATGCGCGACTAGGAGACCGCGGATGGATCTTAAAATACATCGAAGGTCGTTCGCCGGCAGGGAATGGCGGGGTACTAACCTTGTTTCTTTGTTTTCCAGGACTAAAGACACTCCGCCATAAGACCATGCCCACAGTACGTTCACTTCCGCCCTTCCTCCGCCATCTTCCATGACGTCAGCAGTCCCATCATCCATCACGCCTCCTTCCCAGCATTCCTGCACTTCCGGCTCCTCCAATATATAAAAATGGCCGCCGGCGCCCAGTATGGCGTCGCGCATGAATGTCTTTTTGTTTGTGTTTTGACCTGATTAATTTTTTGCTAAAAGTGGATTGTAGACAATATAAGGGGCCGGAAAACCCCAAACCTTTTTGCTGTCTGCTGTTAACTCTTTTACATTGGCGTATACATTGGATACTTGTCCGAGAGAAATGTCTGAAGGACAGGACTTGAATGCAGTACTCCAGGGGCTGAGTGCCCAAATCGTCGCTTTACAGCAAGCCCAGGCCGCGACTAACAGGGAGTTGGAACAGACGAAGGCCCAACTGGCCGAGGCCCGGAGAGCAAGACCCGATCCACCTCGTCTCACACCTCCACCCCTGGTACCTATGACCGAGGCCGACGATGTTGAGTCGTACCTCGGCATCTTCGAAAGGACGGCCACCCGGAACGAGTGGCAGCGGTCCGAGTGGGCGTCCATCCTGGCGCCCTACCTGAAGGGACCCGCGCAGCGAGCTTATTACGACCTTCCCGAGGAGGAGGCCGCAAACTACGATGTCCTGAAACAGGAGATCCTGGCACGCTACGGCATAACGCCGGGCCAGCAGGCGGCCGAATGGAGAACTTGGCAGTTTGACCCGGAGAAGCCGGCCCGAGCGCAGGCCTTCAAATTTTGGGGAAAGATGGGGCAGTGGCTACGGTCCGAGGGGCCCCAAGCCCGAAAGGTAGTTGAGCAGGTGGCCTGTGAGGGCCTGGTTAATGCCCTACCTAGTTCTCTCACCCAGCAGGTCCGGCGCCACCCATATAAAGACATGTCAGGTCTCCTGGAGGTCTTGGAGCGTCAGCTGGCGGCCTACCAAGCCGGGGGGTCCGAAAGGCAAACGCGTGGGAACCGACAGGGACGGGTGGCCCACTCCGAGCCCTCTCGACGCGCTGCGGAAGCACCGCAAAAACCTAAAGAAAAGCCGGCCTCTCCGCACTGTTACAAGTGCGGGGAGACCGGCCACCTACTGCCGACCTGTCCACTAAACAGCACAACGGAGCCGATGGACTGCACCTGGGCTTCCAGAGAAAGGTACTGTACTCCGTCACACCCGCTGGTAAGTCCGAACACGGGAGTGGTGCTGATAAATGGGCACTCGGTGGTGGCTTTGTTTGACTCCGGCAGTAACATTACCATTGTTGCTCGCCGTTACGTATTACCGCGACAGTGGCTTACGCGACATTTGCGAGTCACCTGTGTACACGGGGAGACCAGATCTTACCGTTCCGCCCGGTGCTACGTTACCTGGAAGGGGCAGATTTCCAGTTTGTTGGTCGCGGTGTTGCCTGAACCTCCCTATCCGGTGATCTTGGGACAAGACTGGTCACAAATTATCACCGGTAAAACGAACACCACTCCCGGAGCCTCCCTAGGTCTAGTCATGAGGGGACGAGGCACCCCTCCCGCGGTCTCCACGCCATGCTCAGGGGCAAGCCAAGATGGCGCAGGCACGTCGGGAGTGGTTTCACGAGCAACGTCATCTGACCCGGAAACTTCCGCCGGGGAAGGGACAAGCCGTGGAACAGTTCCGCAAAGCCCCTCTCAAGATCCGCTGAGCAACCTGGACCATCAATTTCGGTCCACGCCTGCGTCATTTAAACGAGAACAGTGGAATGATGATTCCCTGCGGTTTGCCCGGAATGCAGTTGTTCTTCCTGGTGGCTCACACGCTGATGGTTCCATGCTACGCGAGCCCTTCTTTGTTCTAGAAAATGATCTGTTGTATCGGGTGGCAACTCACGAGGGTGAGGTGCGGAAGTTGCTGCTAGTACCACGTACCTTCCGGTGGGAGGTATGTGAACTAGCGCACGCTCACCTCCTAGGCGCCCACCTCGGGGCCGAAAAGACATTAGAGAGAGTCAAACTCCGTTTTTACTGGCCCGGGATCAACAAGGAGGTCCGGCGTTTCTGTCAGTCCTGTCCGGAATGTCAGACTCGCCAGATTCCTAGGAGGGACCGCGCTCCTCTCGTCCCTATTCCCTTAATAGACGTTCCCTTTGAGCGAATAGGAGTCGACTTAGTAGGACCCCTGGAACCCTCAAACCGTGGCTACAAATACATACTGGTCATGGTTGATTATGCAACCCGATACCCAGAGGCGGTTCCCCTGCGCACCGCTAACACGAAAAACATCGCACGGGAATTAGTCAACTTATTTTTAAGAGTGGGTATTCCCAAAGAAGTCCTCACGGACCAGGGTACTCCATTCACCTCGGATAGGTTCAAGGAGGTTGCCAAATTACTCCGGATAAAGCACCTAAAGACGTCTGTCTACCACCCTCAAATAGATGGGTTGGTAGAACGCTTTAATCAGACGCTTAAACAGATGCTCCGCAAGGTGGTCAGCGCCAATGGCAGGAATTGGGACCAGCTCCTACCGCTTGTCCTTTTTGCCTACCGGGAGGTACCCCAGGCATCTACGGGCTTCTCCCCTTTTGAATTGTTGTATGGGCGACAACCACGGGGACTTTTGGACATACTAAAAGAGGGCTGGGAGGCCGAGCCCCTGCCCTCCTCTAATGTTTTGGAGTATGTTGCGCAACTGTGCGACAGACTCGCTAAAATCAGGCCTATCCTAAAAGATCACGTGACTCGTGCGCAGGCAGCGCAGGCCCGGTGTTACAACCGTAACTCCGTCCTCCGAGAGTTCCGCCCGGGGGACCGAGTGATGGTACTTGTTTCCACCTCCCATTCCAAGCTACTAGCTCATTGGCAGGGGCCATACGAGATTAAGGAAAGAAAGGGACTCGTCGACTATTTGGTTCTTCAGCCTAATCGTCGACCGAGTGAGAGGATCTACCACGTCAACTTATTAAAGCCCTGGAAAGACCGGGAAGAGTCTCCCAGTGCTTCTAGGTCCCTCTCCCTATTCGCTGGCACAACTGCCCTTAACCTCGGGAACGAGCTGACCCCCTTACAAAGGCGGGAGATCACTCAAACTATCCACGCCATCCCTGAAGTGGTGAGTGAGACACCCGGTCGGACCACACTGATTGCACACGACATAGTCACGGAACCCAGAATGATCGTCCGGGAGAGGCCCTATCGACTCCCGGAGGCAAAACGCGCCGAAGTGGAACTGGAGGTGCAATGGATGTTGGATATGGACATTATTGAGGAAAGTAATAGCCCCTGGTCCAGTCCTATCGTCCTCGTTTCCAAGCCGGACGGCTCTTGGAGGTTCTGTAATGACTTTAGACGTCTAAATCAGGTCTCTAAGTTTGACGCCTATCCGATGCCCCGCATTGACGACCTTCTCGAGCGGCTGGGTGCCGCCTGATACTTGACTACCCTTGACATGACGAAAGGGTATTGGCAAATTCCTTTAACGACATCCGCGAAAGAAAAAACGGCCTTTAGCACCCCTAGTGGTCATTGGCAATACAAGGTCCTCCCATTTGGGCTGCACGGGGCCCCAGCGACCTTTCAGCGTCTGGTGGATAGAGTGTTGAAACCCCACGAGTCCTATAGTGCCGCCTACCTGGATGACGTCGTCATCTATTCCGGCACCTGGGAGGAACATCTATTGCAGGTCTCGGCTGTCCTCGCGACACTGGCTAAAGCCGGCCTCCGTATTAACCCCCGTAAATGTTTCTTTGGCTTGAAGGAGGCCAAGTATTTAGGCTACCTTGTGGGGCGAGGACAGGTGAAGCCACAGTGCTCCAAAGTTAAAGACATCCTGGAATGGCCCCGTCCGAGTACCAAGAGACAGGTGCAGGCTTTCTTGGGGCTGGCCGGGTACTACCGCCGGTTCGTACCCCATTTCTCCAAAAGGGCAGCACCCTTGACTAACTTAACAAAGAAAGGCGCTCCCCTTCAGGTGGTATGGAACGATACGGTGGAACATGCATTCAGTGACTTAAAAAAGGCCCTAACGTCCGCACCTGTGTTACGGACTCCGGATTTTGGAGCTCCGTTTATCCTCCAGACCGATGCTTCGGATACAGGCCTAGGTGCTGTGTTGAGCCAAAGTGTCGATGGTGTTGAACACCCCGTAATGTACTTGAGCCGGAAATTGCTGGACCGGGAGACCCGGTATGCGGCGGTGGAGAGGGAAGCCCTGGCTATTAAGTGGGCCGTGACTTATCTCCGCTACCACCTGTTGGGTCGCGAATTCACTCTGGTGACAGATCACGCCGCATAAAGAGTCGAACCCGCGGTTCACCAGGTGGTTCCTGGACTTACAGCCCTATAAGTTCACGGTCACTTATCGCCGCCGCGGCCTTCAGGCCAACGCCGATGCCCTCTCTCGTATCCACGACCTCTTGGTTCGGTCCGCCCATCCTGACGGTTTCGGGCTAAGGGGGGGGGTCATGTCACGCATGCGCGACTAGGAGACCACGGATGGATCTTAAAATACATCGAAGGTCGTTCGCAGGCGGGGAATGGCGTTGTACTAACCTTGTTTCTTTGTTTTCCAGGACTAAAGACACTCCGCCATAAGACCATGCCCGCAGTACGTTCACTTCCGCCCTTCCTCCGCCATCTTCCATGACGTCAGCAGTCCCATCATCCATCACGCCTCCTTCCCAGCATTCCCGCACTTCCGGCTCCTCCCATATAAAAATGGCCGCCGGCGCCCAGTATGCCGTCGCGCATGAATGTCTTTTTGTTTGTGTTTTGACCTGATTAATTTTTTGCTAAAAGTGGATTGTAGACAATATAAGGAGCCGGAAAACCCCAAACCTTTTTGCTGTCTGCTGTTAACTCTTTTACACAAGACAGGAAGCACCAGGACTCTAAAGACTTGGACCTTCGTCCTTTTGCATAGATATCTAGAGCGCCACACACCCCTTTCCAGCGACCTCATGACCCCCCATGCTTTCCCAATCCGTCTACTGACTTCATAGGAAGAGTCACCAGAGACATGAATGCCACTGCCAAGGTAAGTAAACCTCTCGACAAGGTCGACACTCTCTCCGCAAACAGATACACTGCTGATGGCTGTGACGAAGAGGTCATTATTGGCCTGGATCTTGGTTTTTATCCAGGACACTCACAAACCCAGACACTCAGACTCCTCGCTCAGTCTCTCGAGTGCCCCAATAAGAGCCTCCATTGACTCCGCGAAGATCACAGCATCATCAGCTAAGTCAAGATCCGTGAATCTTTCTTCACCAACAGATGCCCCACGGCCACAGGACCCCACGATCTTGTAACACCCAGTCCATACAAGCATTGAACAGAGTAGGAGCAATAACATACTCCAGAATCAACTGGGAAAAACGCAGAGGTTCTGCCTTGACTCTGCACAGTACTCAAAGTACCAGTGTACAGGCCAGCCATGATATCCAGCAACCTCGAGGGGATCCTGCGTGCCCCCAGGATGTCCCACAGGGCAGCTCAATCAACTGAGTCGAACACTTTACGAAAATCGACAAAGGCTGCAAAGAAACTCTGCTGATATTCGCATTTGCGCTCCGTGATAACCCTCAGTGCTAGGATGCGGTCGATTTTAGACTTCTTAGGCATAAAACCAGACTGTTCCGGTCACTGGTAGGTGAGCAAGTGATCATGGATCCTATTAAGGACGACCCTAGCAAGGACCTTACCCGGCACCAAGAGCAGTGTTATTCCACTGTAGTTGCTGCAATCCAGGCGATCACCCTTCCCTTTCCAGATAGGGACAACAAGTCCCATTTTCCAGTCAGTTGGGATGATCCCAAATGGAAGCAAAGATTGCTTGCAATGCCAGGAGGACAACCTTACCTCCTGCCTGGAGAAGTTCACCCCAGATACCAATGATCCCTGCAGCCTTTCCTACCCTCAGCTGGTTCACCACCTGTACAATCTCAGCTGCTCAAAGTAGCCAGCCCAGCGGGTCACAACTGCAGTGTCATCCGTAAGGACTGTTCCATCAGCCGCCCTGACTGTGACTTCCCAAATTTACAAATTCGGATGTGCGTAATGTTTCGATTCCTCTGTAAGCAGGACGAGGGTCGTTAGACCACACATGGTGTGTCACTTGCTCACAGATTCCTCTAACAAACGTCTCTTTATCTGCCCACAGAGACCTTGCAGCCGTCCTTCTCAGTTCCCGGTACAGACCAGAGTCGTTGTTGAGCCATGCTCTGTAACTCCTCTCGATGATATCCAGGGTGCCCTGTGAGATGAAACACCTCCTTCTGGGAACACTGGTAACACCAACACAACCCTCAGCAACCTTCAGGGTCTTGTCACAGAAGGTCTCCCACATTACATTAGGATCTGCAGATGTCAAACTGTAGCTTAAATATTTTTATACAACAAGAGCAACAACGCTGGGTGTGATGGGGATGGATAGGATTAGGAACGAGTACATTAGAGGGTCAGCTCAAGTTGGACAGTTGGGAGACAAAGTCAGAGAGGCGACATTGCGTTGGTTTGGACATGTGCAGAGCAGAGATGCTGATTATATTGTGAGAAGGATGTTAAGGATAGAGTTGCCAGGCAAGAGGAAAAGAGGAAGGCCTAAGAGGAGGTTTATGAATGTGGTGAGGGAGGACATGCAGGTGCTGGGTGTCACAGGAGGACAGGAGGTTATGGAAAAAGAGGCTGTGGCAATCCCTAACAGGAGCAGCCAAAAGGAGCAGAAGAAGAGCAACAATAAAAGCTAAAAAATCCATATCACAAACATTTTATATTTTTATTCCCATAATTTAACTTTTAGTATGATGTTTCCCTGATTTATGACTATTCATGGCTTTTTAAACATTTTCTTTACTAATGTGAGGTTTTTTGGAAGGAAAATCAATATCAATATTGATCTTGACTCTCTTGGACTTACAATTAAAACTAAAGATCTGAACACTTGCTCGGGAGGACAGATTGATCCTGCAATATCTGATTGCTGAGAAGGTATACTACTTATATTAGTTTTCACCAGTAAAATGGATCCTCCTCAGCAATGAGTTACAGCACACTGCTGTATACCAGAGTCTCAGCATTCAGCTCATCGCTTGGAGACAACTCTCTTTAAGATGATATAGCATCATCTCTTCTGTCTTTGCTTTCTCATTGTATACAGCAGAGCAGCTGTTTCAAATCAGTTCTGGCCTTCTTTGATGGTGTATGATGAATCGAGTCTTCTGCTCCTCTTGGCAAAGGGATGAATTCCACTTCCATCACCACAAGCACTCCTCACTTGATTCAGTAAACTTTGTCTGACATCATCCTGAAGTGATACAAGGCTTCCCTTAAACCTAGAACCAAGGTAGGATTGCAGTGTAAAGAGAAGATGTACCTTCCTACCATTTTTATGATGCTTGGGGCATTTTTTGATATTAATCTTCATCTCTTGGGCAAAGATGAGTCACCTTGTTCATGCCCGTGACATGCAAATATCTTCCATGTCAATGGCAAGGCAGAATACGTATCATTTAGATGTATCATTAAAAGGACAGAGGAATCCAAGACTTTTTTCTAGCATTTCTAATATTATAATGGTGGAGTCTCTAGACAAGCTATTTCTCCGTCATTTTTCAGGAAGAAATCCATTTCCATTTTGTTGCTCCAAAAACCTTTCCCCAATATCATATGGAACCCAGCGTGTGGATTCATCATATATGAGTTTGTCTTCAGGGAGTGAATGGTCTTTCTGTTTTTTGTCCAGCTGATGTGAAGACTTTGGTGATTTCATAAAGGTGGATATGGTTTTACAAAGCCTTAACGGTGCTGCAGAAGCATCCTCAATATTGATGTTTTTTTTTTACTGTAAGTTGGAGATAATGTCTAAAACATGGAATCATTGTGTAGTCTTTTTGAAGGGCTTTCTTGTTGTTGGAGGCATTGTCTGTGATGCTGGACATTCCTTAAATGTCTACTTACACTTCTCTGTGATTTTCTCTTCAGAGGTCTCCTTCAACATCTCTGCTGTGTGTTTTATGTTCAGGCCAAAACAGCCTAAATACCAGCAGTACAATTTTCATGATTTGGTTACAAACTGCAGTGTAACTGAGATGCACTAAAGGTGTCTGTATTGCTGCTTGTCCAAAGATCAGATGTGTAAGTATTAAATGGTTTCGTTCAAAGGTGCTGCGTCAAGAACTCTTTAGTTTCAGTGTAGATTTCAGGAATCTTTGTGTACATGAAATGTATTTGTACTTGGTCGCTGATAATCAGAGTTGAAGTGTTTAAGAATTTGGCAGCATCCATATATTTTCCACTTTGTAGACAGGTATTTCATCTATAAAGATGAATTCAGTAATTGCCCTATTCAATTTTCTTACTTCATTTGAGCTTTTTTCTTTTCCTGAAAAGATTCTGATATGGGTGGCTGTGTCTATGTTTGCAACAGTTTGTCACAGTCCATATCCTGATACTGCGAAATGAAAAAATATGAGATTTCAGTAATCATTGTTCAACTGCAGTAGGAAAATGCAGGGTACAAACATTTTTCTACTCACACATAAATGTAGTGGTCTGCAGAAAGATTCACCAAATCACTTACTTTATGAGGGTATATACAGTATACTTAAGTAAAAAAAAAAATTCACCATGTTGAGTGTTTTTGCGGGCTGCCACGCAAAAACCTTTTATAAACTCAGACTGGAAACAAAAGTCAAAATTTACTGACATGGTGACAAATTATTATGCTTTTGAAAATCTACTTAAAAGGCTAACTTCATATTTTGTTGAAATTTCACTAGTCTTTAAAGTTTCTTCTATAATCTATAGTTTAAACTAGTAATCTAATTTAGAGATTCCAAACATATGTCTAAAAAGAAACAAATAGCAATCATCACAAGCAAAAATAATAACAATGTGTGTATTATGGGATAAGAGCACTTTGATGACAGATTATGATCTTATTTGTTAATATAACATTTACATAAATTAAAACTCACCTGCTTGAATTTTTTGCATTGATCAGGGTGTTGGTTTTTCAAGTTGTTAGCCAGGATTGATGTGCTTCCTGCTTTGTTGATTCTGAGAAATCAGTCTGTGAAACAATGTCTCCTATAAAAACAGACAAATATTACCCTGAGCATGCTCCTCAAAGACAAAGTGCTTCCAGATGTGACTACTGCCATCTTTCGAGAAGTGTTATGTTTTATGGTGCTGTAGCTCTAGTATCACTACTGTGAGCCATTTTCAAATGTAGTTTGACCTCTGCGTTTTTTTTTTTTTTTTGTTCTATATTTCACCTTATACAATTTCTTGTATTAGGAATGTGTTAGTTTTTGCATACCCCTTGGGGTCAGAGCACAGGGTCAACCATTGTACAGCACCCCTGGAGCAATTACAGGTTAAGGGTCTTGCTCAAGGGCCCAGCAGAGTAGGATCTCTTTTGGCAGTGACAGGGATTCGAACCGGCAACCTTCTAGATACCAGCACAGATCCTTAGCCTCAGAGACACCACTCCGCCCCGACTTTTTAATGACATTGCAAGATTTCGGTATATTAATAAATCCTTAGCTGGTAAATATGTTCTATTATTTGACATATAATATTGATAACTGCTGTTAATACATTCTAATTTTTCAGATCACACTATAATTTTACAGACAAGCTTCTAAACAGACAAGCATTCACCATTAAAGGTGGCATTTAGAGCAACCATTTTTCATTTCATCTTTGTTCTCCAAGTACAAGACAAAACACATTAAACATTGTTTTGAAGCATGCCCTGCACAGACTATATTTTGATAACTTTTGTTCCAAAAGATCTGTTTAAATACAGCTGATTGATGTTATAATCAAGACTCTCTGTTCTGAGAAGAGTTAGACTTGGAGCAATAAGAAGTGCATTACGGCATGTGAAGTCCCCCTTCATAGGTAAGTAAGCGTGTGTCATTCCAAATGGCATTATAAATATTAAGCTATGAAACAATTTTTTTTTTTTTTTACAAATTCAAGTAAAGAAACATTAAGTGATCTGCTTGACATCAAACATCACATCAGAAGCAGGAACTGAATAGTCAGCTTTGTGATTTAAAGACCAGTTCTAGGAAGAGAAATTCCTTTTCCTCGAAGCTTGGTGTTGCATTGAATAGAGTTTTAGAGATTGTACCATCTACTTGAAAGCTTTCCAATATCTCATGGTGGCCTAGAGCCCTATTAAAGGATAAGTTTGGTATTTTTCAAGTCAAAGTTATTTCTTCATACACAAGGTATGCCTTTGCCATTTGAAATTATGTTATAAAGTTAAGTGTTCCCTATACATTTTAAAAAATACATAGCCTGTTCTGGCAATTTATAATGGAAGCCATGGGACATGGGTTCTGACTGGAAAAAAAAAAACTAAAAACTTAATGAACATGTTAATTTTTCAAGCCAACAAAGTTATCGAGCATTGATTGATCCCTGTGTTTTGGTTACACACATTGAACACACTTACCAACTGTGAGGCAGCACAATGCACTGCTTCCTTGTAATACAAAGTAAGCAACTGTTCCTTAATGTACTGTAATTACTCTTTTAGTTTTTTAACTTATGGGTGATAGTTTTAGGCATGGATGCTACAAATGGAACACACAGTCTGTAGCTCAAAACCAAGTGAAAATTTTACCCTCAGACAGTTTATCAATTAGCACTTTTTGTCTCCAAGAGTGTCAAAACCAATGAACAGTTTTAGTTGCTATTAATTCATTCACGTCATTGCTCATTCCTGTTTTGGAATTTGATAAAACAAGCCCACTTTTGTAATACAATTCTTTGTGCCTTGTAAAACTAAAAACAGAATAACATTTTTCTTTGAGATCATTCTTCTGCCCTTTAGCTCTATTGTACTATTGTACTGAACTAACCTGGATGAAAACACTAATAAAACATGACGACATATAATTATAACATCTATTAAGTCTTTAACCTATTCAGCCCATTTTGTACAGTCCACCAATCCTCTATTGCATATTGGTATGATTACAAATGTAAAACTAACCTGATTGGTTGCATGTGACACAAGTCTCTTCTGTATTGTGATGGACATCCAAAAGAAGGCCACTGTCTCATTGACCATTGTCACACACATGCGATTGGGAGGCAGCTAAACGGCCTGAATGATAGTAATTCCACGCCAGACCAGAGAATGGCGAGGTGCACTGACTGGCTCTCTCAATCCCTTGTAGACCATCCTTCGGAAATCTCGCAGGCTTCCGGCGCCACTGATGACATCACTTCCAGTTCCGGTGCCACTGATTTAACCGTTTTGCAGCCAAGGCACAATATACAGGTGGCTGTCCTAAACCTTTTTTGATGACTTTGTGTTGTTTTTGTGACACAATTAGCTATTACAGAGGTAAACAGAATGAAGTTTTATGCGTCATGGTGTTTGTAGTATAGTTCTACTTAGCATAGAAATGTTATTAATATCTGTGTGTGTAATAATGAATTACTTGATGAATATAAAGATATTGGATCACCTTCAAGTGAAAATTATAATAGGAATGAAAAATCAAAAAAGAGATCTCCTTAATATGTCTTTGGTTTCTCCTAGATAACAGTGATATAAGAAAGAAATAAAATGGAAACATGTTCTTTTGTCTCATGTGTGGACACTTTTTCTATTGTGTCGTTTCTTGTGACTGAAGACAGAG
>JANRMT010062791.1:43358290-43382429 GCA_026402145.1 Polypterus bichir lapradei | reverse complement strand
AGATTTGTCAAGCACAAGTTATTGACCTGTATTTTTATTTTTCCACACATGTTTCTCAGATTTTTCTCTTAAGACAAAATACCCCAGTAGTCTCACAAGTGTCTCCTCTTGAGTTTCAGCAGAGATCTCAGTAAAGTCACACAAATTGCTCAGATCCTCCATGTGGTGTTGACATTTTTTTTAGAATTTGAAAGGATTTGCATTGTGTGTCCAGTAATATATGGTGAAATGTATGGACAGTTGTTTGTGGTAATAAAACACTTTACTATGACTACAAAACTGTAGTCCTTGCTTCTGAATAATACGATTAGTTGCTCAAAAGGATCTGCTCCAATTAGATCACAGTCATTGTGGCAGAAAAGGCAGGTTGTGTGGTGTAGTGGTTAAGACTTTGAATTTCAAACCCTGCGGCTGTAGGCTCAAACCCTGCTACTGACACTGTGTGTCTATGCGCAAGTTACTTCATTTGCCTGTGTTCCAATTGGAAAAACAAAAGAAATGTAAACCAATTGTATCTTGAATGTTCTACACCACCTTGGATACCCTAGTGAAAAAAGACAATACTAAAATATATTAATAATCTGCTACAATTTTTAAAAGTATAAGTGCATTTTTTCAAATACACTTGAATTGTAATTTTGTACACTTAAAAAAGTGTACTTTAAATGGAAATGCATTTTAGTGTACTTAAGCATACTTGAACTTATGTATACTTGTTTAAAAGTACAGTTTGGTGTATTTTTTTGTATACTTAAAATAATATAAATGTAAATTTCCTTTTGTGTACTTAAGCATACTAGTCCAAAGGTAAAGTGTGTTGTATATTTTATATAAGATACATTTTAAGCACTTTAAACATGTTAAGGTACATTTAGTAAGAATTATACCATTTAATCCAGTGCTTGTCGATGTCCAATTTGGAACAGAAACCTGATTCGCACCATGCAACACCAAAAGACGTAGAAAATCATCCTGAGATATGCCCAGAAGTTTTCAGAAACTAAATATGCCTCTCACAACCAACCACATATCACAGAAGCTGGTATCATAAAAGGTCTCATTTAGCTATAGGCTGTTCTGTTTGTTGGCACAAAAAGTATGAAAATGCAAATGGTTCTACCAGTTTACAGTCGCCCAAGAAAAGTCAGCAGCACATCTTTTTTTTAAAGAACAAAGATGAAGAATAATCAATGGAGCATGTAAGAGTTTCATTTACTTTGTACAAATAACAATCAATCCATAAATATACGTTGAATACTTTCAGAACTCGTGCAGATCCTGGCACTATAAGGTATGATTCAAAACTTTGCGTTATCTGCAGAAGCTGGCATAAATGAAGATTCACGAGCAGCAGTGCCAGCACAGAGGGCACATGTCGGCAAATTGTGGAAGCAGTTACTGAAATAATTAAGTTTTATTCATAGTGAAAAAATATAAGCCATCTTAAGTGTATCTTTTTCAGTTATTGCCTGGCTATCTAGATAACAAAGACAGCAACTCACATCTGCGTATCAACAATCAGGGTAAGTACTACTTTGCTTTGTGTAATTTTTACTAAGTTTGGTAGCATCACATGATTAGAAAAGCCCTTTCTGGTGTTGTTTTTCAGATACATATGACAAGGCTCATATCTACTTCCTTTGGTCAGAAAACAAATCTAGCCTGGACACAGATCCAGGAAGCAAAAGGAAGAAAGAGAATCTGAGACATAAAATTTCTCAAAACTGGTATCAATTGGTCATCTATGATATATTGTTCTGTGCTAATCAGAAAATCTTATTTTAGATCAAATCAGAAGTACAGTACAATGCTACACTTTCATCAAGTGAAAATGATGACACCTACCAGCATCCCCGCAACCTCTAAGATTAAATAAAAGTAAGATGTCTTGTCAATTTTAACTATTAAGTACTAAATTTTTAAAATATGATATATTTAACTTCTTTCTTTTTTTTTTAACCTGGATAGTGCATTCAAAGACAGCAACACAAAACCTGCTAACTGTCAATTTAACAATTTTCTCAGGCAGGGGCAGAAAAAATAGCGCTAGTATTGTGATTGATGCAACTGTTCCTCAGCACAAAAGGTGGTCAGCAAGGATGGTAGAAACTGGGATTAGCTACTCCCCATCGTGTTATTTGCATCTTGGGAGGTCCTACAAGCCTCCACAGGCTTCTCTCCATTTGAATTATTTTATGGATGACAACACTGGGGATTATTGGACATTCTAAAAAAGGGCTGGGAGGAAAAGGCAGTCCTGTCCACTAATATTTTATAATATATCACACAGTTATGTGATACATGAGCAAACTGTACAGGCTTGCAATTATAATTGTGGCTCGACCGTTCATGAGCTCTGTCCCACAGATTGAGTCATGGTCTTCATTTTCACTTCATATTCCAAATTACTGGCACATTGGCAAGGCCACTATGAAATTAAGATGAGGAAAGGACTGGTTGATTATTTTGTAAAACAACCAAATCATCAACCAGAGGGATGAATATACCACATGAACTTATTGAAATGAGGACAGACAGGGACCCCGATCTCTACTCTGGCCAGCCTCGTTCCTTCTTTACTCATAAAAAGACTCTTAATTTCAGTATGGATTTGATGCCCAAACCAAGACAAGAGCTCAAAGCAGCCATCTTGTCTGTCCGGGAAGCAGTGAATGAATGACCTGGAAGGATCTCTCTGATTGTGCATAACATCATCACAGAGCCAGAGGTTGTCATCAGAGAACTCCTATACCGCCTCCTGGAGGCAAAGCGAACAGAAATGAAGCATTACTGCACCCTCCACCCATCCTTCTGCTGATACCAGCATAGGAGAGACATCCCCACCCACAATTACAGCAGCCCAGGTGAGCAGAGAGCTGAGGAGACTTCGTGCCAATAAAGCAGTGGGTCCAGATAGAGTATCGCCACGACTGCTGAAGGCCTGTGCGCTGGAGCTGGGGAGTCCTCTACAGCACATCTTCAACCTGAGCCTAGAACAGGGGAGAGTCCCGAGGCTATGGAAAACATCTTGCATCACCCCAGTCCCAAAGGTGGTGAGCTGAATGACTTCCGACCTATTGGTCTGACGTCACATGTGATGAAGACCATGGAGCGGCTGCTGCTTCACCACCTGAGGCCACAGGTCTGCCACACCCTTGACCCTCTGCAGTTCGCATACCAAGAGGAGGTGGGAGCGGAGGATGCCATCATCTATATGCTACACCGATCCCACTTGGACAGAGGCAGTGGTGCTGTAAGAATTATGTTTCTGGACTTCTCTAGCGCCTTCAACACCATCCAACCTCTGCTCCTTAGGGACAAGCTGACAGAGATGGGAGTAGATTCATACTTGGTAGCATGGATTGTGGACTATCTTACAGACAGACCTCAGTATGTGTGTCTCAAGAACTGCAGGTCTGACATTGTGGTCAGCAACACAGGAGCGCTGCAGGGGACTGTACTTTCTCCGGTCCTGTTCAGCCTATATACATCAGACTTCCAATACAACTCGGAGTCCTGCCACGTGCAAAAGTTCTCTGATGACACTGCTATCGTGGGCTGCATCAGGAGTGGGCAGGAGGAGTATAGGAACCTAATCAAGGATTTTGTTAAATGGTGCGACTCAAACCACTTACACCTGAACACCAGCAAAACCAAGGAGCAGTTGGTGGATTTTAGGAGACCCAGGCCCCTCCTGGACCCCGTGATTATCAGTGGCGACTGTGTGCAGAGGGTACAGACCTATAAATACCTGGGAGTGCAGCTGGATGCTAAATTGGACTGGAATGCCAATACTGATGCTCTGTGCAAGAGAGGACAGAGCCGACTATACTTCCTTAGAAGACTGGCGTCCTTCAACATCTGCAATAAGATGCTGCAGATGTTCTATCAAACGGTTGTGGCGAGTGCCCTCTTCTACGTGGTGGTGTGCTGGGGAGGCAGAATAAAGAATAAGGACGCCACATGCCTGGACAAACTGGTGAGGAAGGCAGGCTCTATTGTAGGCATGGAGCTTGACAGTTTGACATACGTGGCAGAGCGACAGGCACTGAGCAGCCTCCTGTTAATCATTGAGAATCCACTGCATCCACTGAACAGTTTCATTTCCAGACAGTGGAGCAGCTTCAGGAACAGACTGCTGTTACTGTCCTGCTCCACTGACAGACTGAGGAGATCGTTCCTCCCCCCACACTATGCGACTCTTTAATTCCACCCTTTGGGGATAAACGTTAATATTATACAAAGGTATTGTCTGTTTTACCTGCATTTTTATCACTCTTTAATTTAATATTGTTTTTTATCAGTATGCTGCTGCTGGAGTATGTGAATTTCCCCTTGGGATTAAGTATCTATCTATCTATCTACCTATCTATCTATTAGATCAGGAGAATGCTAGATCTTGGTATAATTGAGGAAAGTTTTAGTCTGTGGTCTAGTCCCATTGTCCTGGTTGGTACTCCCAATTTAATGCTTACTCAATTTTGCAAGTGGATAAGCTCCTTGAGTGACTTGGGAAAGCTCAATTACTGACAACATTAACATGATGAAAGAATATTGGCAAATTACTTTAACAGAATCTGCAAAGGAGAGGACCACATTCAGCACCCCTAGCAGCCATTTGCAGCATTGTGTCCTCCCATTTGGACTGTATAGGACACAGGCAACTTTCCAGTGTCTGGTGAATAAAGCACTACACCCCCATGATGCCTACTGTGCTGTCTACCTAGATGATGCCATCATCTTTTCCAGCACCTGGGAGGAACACATACAGCAGGTACACACTAAGACAAAATTATACTCCTGGCATTAAGTGAAGCTAGTCTCCAAATTAACCCAAAGAAATGTTTCTTTGGGTTGACGGAGGCCAAATGTTTATGCTACTTGGTGGGTACAGGTACAGTGCAATCACAATGCACCAAAGGTAATGCAATCATGAATTGGCCCTGTCTGAAGATCAAGTGGCTGGCCCAAGCCTTCTTGGGTTTAGTGGGATACTACCACCAGTTTGTTCCCATTATTTTTATGGGGATTGAGGGGTTTTTGGGAGGAGAAAATGAAAGCAAGCTATTTCTGATCTATCCTTTGCATCCACACAGTTGTAAGTGCCAACACAACAATAGGCTTCATAGCCATAACTCCTGGCAATATTGAAATTTAAGGTTACAGCTATCATATGTAATAATATACAACCTAAATTTAAGATTATAAAATGACAACAAAAGTTCAGAAGCAATGTCTCTATGACCAAACAGTGAACTTTGTGAGCTGGAGTGTCAAAGGTCTCAATCACTAATTAAAGAGGAAGAAAGTATTCTCTCACCTAGCAGGTCTAAATTTCAAGATAGTATTTTTACAGGAGACTTACTTAATCAGCAAGGATCAGTTTCATTTGCAATGAGACTGGACTGGCCAAATATTCCACTCCAGCTATATAAAGACAACTAGAGGTGTGTGAATATTTAATTCATAGAGCAATTTAATTTGTAGTATCAGGTGTAGTATCAGAAGGGCGATATGTGATGGTTATGGGTAATTTATTTAATTGTAAAGTGATTTTGATAAATATCTACACAATGTGGATGATAGAAACTTCACTCAAAACATATTTGCATCCATTCCTAACTTGAACACTCACAAAATAATAATTGCAGGAGACTTTAATACTATGGATAGGTCTTCTGCTACAGGGGAGATAACATCTAACACTGCAAAAATAATCACAGTTTTTAATTGCTCATAACTTATCAGACCCCATCGAGATTCTTAAATTCATACTTAAGAGCATGTTTCTTCTTCTTCCCAGTCCATCACTGTTATTCAGGAATTGATTATTTCATTATAGATAACAATTTCTTACCCATGATCAGATCTTTCAAATTTGACACTATTGTTATCTCTGACCACGCCCCTCTGATCATGGAGCTCACATCACTATGCCCCATATACTCATCTCGCTGGTGGCATCTTACCCCCTGCATTTGCTGAATGAGAATTGTACAGAATTTATATCCAAGCACATTGTTTTTTAGAGACAAATGCATCCTCAGAGGTTTCTGCATGAATAGTCTGGGAAACTCTGAAGGCATTTTTAACAGGACAAATTATCTCATATCTCTCCCACAAAAATAAATCAGAAACCAATAAGGCCTCAGAGCTAATCAGAGAAATTACCAGAATAGATCAAGAACATGCCAGGGGCCTTATGTATAAATGGTGCGTATGCACAGAAATGTTGCTTAAGAACATTTCCACTCTCAAATCGCGATGTATAAAACCTAAACTTGGCGTAAAGCCACGCACATTTCCACGGTACCTCATACCCTGTCGTACGCAAGTTCTGCGCTCGGTTTTGCAGACTGGCGGCACCCTGCATCAAAGCAGTGCTATTGTTCCTGTGTGGTTATCCTTTCTTTTCCTGACGTGGCTTTATAAATACACTGAAATTAACTGCATATTATTTATTAGTTTAATGCATCTGATTGTAATTAACCAGTAACAATATAATGGTTCACAGAATGGTGAGACTATTCTAAATACAATAGCTGCTTTAGTGTTGTTACTCTCACTGCACCTTCTTCTTCCCCTATCAGCTGCTCCCGTTAGGGGTTGCCACAGCGGATCATCTTTTTCCATGTTACTCTCACTGCACCACTCGAGTATTAATATCACTGTATCTGAGTGGGGAATCAAAGATCTACAGCAGCTGACTGGAAAGAGAATTATCGGTATACAGCATCAAGCACATGCTGCCTCAGCCATGCTGTCTATTAAACTGCTTTCACACGGCAAACGTTTCAAAGCCTTTCCTGTATGGACCTCGTGGTTCAGAAAGAGTTTAATCCCAAGAATTATAAACGCACTCAATGAAGTGCTCCTTGTAGAACTGTTTGTACTTATAAGTAAAATTACCACATTGTAAACTTGCACTACAGTTATAATATAATACAGTTATAATATTGCACAGCCTGAGCCACTTTATAAAGTGCGTATTTACATATGATGACGATATCATTTATAAGATGAAATGCAGCAAAATATGTTTATTATATTATACAGATAAAACTTTAACTTCATTTAAATAATCTATATTGTTAATAAATATGTGAGGACACAGTGGTGCAGTGCTAGCAAGGAGCTGGCGTTCCGTTCACAGATTGTTCCTGCCTGTTGCTGGGACTGGCGCAACACTGGATGGGTATAATAATTAAACACATACTATGAAGATATTTCAATGTTCCTTAAAAGTTTTGAAGAATCAGCATTCTAAGCTTACAGATGGCTTAACGTCTATTACAGAGATGATTGTGTGGCGATTGGGTATTTGGAGAAAGAAAAGTAAGGACAGGCATTGGAGGTTAGTATGTTTGAAAGAGACAGTACTTCTGTAATAAAGTATTTCATCGAAGGTCGCGCATGGCGCAGCAAGCATCTGAGATATGAACAATCACTGCGCCACCATGTTCACATGTTTAATAACATGATTTAACTCCTATCATCATGAAAATGATATCACGTATACATCTCAGTATTTTAATTATTCAGAGAGCTGTAATATCACAAATGTAATGGATTCTGTGTCCTGTCGGAGGAAGAGAAAGCCGGTAAGCATGTAGTGATTCACACACATAGAAGATCAAATACAAAACAAGCATTTAACTTGCTACTTTAGTTACGATGGGATTTGAGAAACTAACAAATTAAACAATTTTAAGATGAAGTTTATAATGTTCTACTTTAATGACAAAATAAACTACATGATTAAAGTGGAAATTTCGAGATTAAAGTTGACATTTTGTGGTTTTTTCCCACTGTGTGCCTTATTTTTTCTCTATACCTTAATAAGCTTTCATATGACACTCAGCCGGTGGGCTACATCTCACCTTTTCACGGCGACTTGGATATGTGACAACTTCTTTTTTATTTCACGCACTGTGTGACTTTGTGAACTTGAGCTTTCGAGTTTCTCCGACACGCCATGTCACTCGATCGACTTCCTTTTGTTGTTTATACCATTTAAACTAACAAATAGTACGTTTTTCTTTGCCTCCACTTGGTATTCGTTGAAATTCTGATATTTTCCCTTTTGCTTTTGCCATTGCCTTTTCACAAAACACTGAGCTTAAGGGATATATATATTGATTAGCATATTCAAAGAGGCGTAATTCTGGGAGGAATTGGGGTGGGACAGCAAGCGCGTGCACATGCGTTACTTTTCACGCTGACCGGAATTTATGGAGCGGAAGAACGTGGAAGTTGGAGTACGCACAGATTCCTGCATCTGGATTTTTCTGTGCGTAAGCACATTTCGACTTTTGTGCTTACGTCATGTTATAGTGCGAATTCTATGCATGGCGTTATGCAAGAGGCCCCAGGTCTACAAACACATACATGTGATAAAGTTTTTCATTTTTGTTATGTTGCAACATCATAGAAGATTAGATGCAGCGGTCCTCATTAACAGTTAGAACATTTGTATCCCTTTCAGTAATTATAGGCAGCTGCAGAAAACTTTGGAATAGGTGGAAGTGGTGTATTATTGCAGATTGTTTAGGCATGAGGGCAAAAGGCTGCCTCACCTGTTCTTTTATTAAACAAGCCAGTATTTGAATACCAAAAATTGGGAGCTTAAGGGGACAGACACTCCAAAATATAAAAAGCATTGTCCAGTACTTCTTATACAAGTAAGAGTTAACTTCTAAAGGACACAGGCAGCAAATACAAATGTCTGGGAAATATGCTCAGATTTTCTTCTTTTACTTAAAATACATTCTGCTTCACTTTGAACTACGTAGAGTCGATTTATGTCTTTGTTATTTAGTCCTGAAAGGAGGGCATTACAGTAATTTATTTGGCTAAAAATAAAGATGTGCATTAGTTTTCAGCATCTTGAAATTTTTATTAAAAGTCTCATGTTTCTTACAATCAAAAAACTCTTAGTCTTAGTAGTATGTTTAACTTGAATTTGAAGTTTGAATTTGAAACTTATGTCCAAGTCCATAATAACACGTAGAATCTTTACTTCTGTAAGGCTGGATGAATAAGCTTACTTCTAGAACTTTGAAATTTTTTTGGTATAGGTAAATTAAGCTGTGTGTCATTTATGTAGTTGTAGTAGTTCACCTTGTGTTTTGAAATAATCTACTCTAAAAGAAAAAGAGTTAAAATAACAGCCCAGAATTAATGCCTGCAGTATTACCTCAGCTTACTGAAAATATTTTTACTTGTTGTATAAGATTGTAACTGTCTTAAATACCTGCTGTAAAATTCTTTATTCAAATATAAGAGAATAAGACCAAATATGTTGTTTGCATCAGCATTGAGCCACAACTTATTAACTACTTTAACCCAATTAGTTTCTGTGCTATGAATTGATCTAAAGCCATACTTGCATAGTATATACAGAAACGTTTTCAGTAAGTAATCAATTAACTGCTGAAAAACTATTTTTTTCTAGAATTTTACAGAACAAGTCAGGTTAGAGAACAAACTAAAATTACAGAAAAGTCTTGATTATTTTTTTCAGTTGGGGCCTGCTTCATGCAGTTTTTAAAAATGCCAGCATAATTGAACAATTAACTATTTCTGTTAAACTTTCTATTGGCATGTCTGAAACTTTGAAAATGCCTGCTGGAATTAAATCAAGGACACAAGTGGACTGTTTTAGTTGAGTAATTATTTTACAAAGTTCACTTAAACTAATTTAGTACGGGAGGAATTAATTGTATTAAACATGTAGAAGTTCCAGAGGGCTTGTTTGAAGGCTGTATTATGTTACATCTTGTGATATTTATTTTTTCTTAAAGAAAATCTGCAAAAGCCTTATCCACTGAAGCTTTCAAGATCCATTCCATGAAAGAAGCTTGAAATACTTTTGTATTTTTTCATTTACAAGTTTAAAAAAGTAGGGCTGTGTCTCAGGTCAACTTAGTTATATGACTCCTCAAAATTTCATAGTGGACTGTTAATTTAGTTTTTCTCCATTTTTACTTGGCCTTATAGCACAATCTTTTGAGTTTACAGACTGCGTGACATTTCCATAGTAATTTAATAGTAGAATGCTAAATATTTTTTTCAAGGGCTATTTTGGCTATGATCATAAACTTAGAATTAAAAATTTGCATGTTATTATTTACATTGCTGGCTGTGTTGCA
Organism: Polypterus bichir lapradei; assembly: GCA_026402145.1. Lineage (NCBI taxonomy): Eukaryota > Metazoa > Chordata > Cladistia > Polypteriformes > Polypteridae > Polypterus > Polypterus bichir. Next base: position 43,372,278 of record JANRMT010062791.1, on the reverse strand, counting down.
AGAAATATTAAATTCACACTGACTATTCCGTATATTAACAAAATTAAAATCATGGCATCATTTAATGCCCTATTGCTCTTTAGCTTTAGTCACAGATAAATTTAGCTCAAAGAAAATGCAGAAATGATCGGGTATACCAATGTCCAGAATTTGTATCACGTCAATGTTAAGTCCCTTTGAACTAAGTAATCTAGCATACAGTATTAGTTCCCTTTTGTATTAGCTGCATGACATGTTGACTGAGTAAATTAACAAATTCTCTTGTTTTTGGGTCACACTGGTTCTCCACATGAAAACTGAAATCACCTACTATTGTGGACTTGTAATAATTAATTGTCATACTGGGTAATAAATCTGAGAATTCTTCAATACAATAGACATATTTTGGATATTGATAAATGGTCAATAAGATATAATACAATACTCCTTGAACAATTATGGCAAGATACTCAAAAGACGAAATACCACTAAGACTAATATTTTTATAGTTTAAATGGCTTGAGGAAGTACTTTCCAAAGCACTGCCTCTCATTCCTTGACATACAGAATGAACAATTATATAACAGTGAGTCATAATAATTGAATGATCTCAGAAGTACCACTGCAACCCAGCCATATTTCACACAAAGTGGGAAATTCTATTTTCCTAATACTGAAAAAAATCATTATCTAACTAGTTAAAGTTCTAATATTAAGTAAAGCCATGTTAGTTGTCTGCGGCGGGTTGGCACCCTGCCCAGGATTGGTTCCTGCCTTGTGCCCTCTGTTGGCTGGGATTGGCTCCAGCAGACCCCTGTGACCCTGTGTTCGGATTCAGCAGGTTGGAAAATGGATGGATGGATGTTAGTTGTCTCAGAAGAATAAAGCTATATCAAAGTATTAAGACAATTTGAGATCCTAATTAAGTTATTTGTATTTATACTGGTTTGTATATACGTTTTAGCAAAACTATGATTTACTATTATAGGGTCAATATAATGCATGTCTCTAAATAAACCCACTACATATTTCTCAAATTTTAATAGGAGTTCTTGGCTATAACTGTAAATAAGTTATGTTGTTATGAATGCTGTATTACCTTTGAAATGTTTCACAGAGAACCATGAAACCATGACACAGAATCTACTGCAGTGCAGAAGGCTTTCATCCAGGTGTTTAGTGCCAGGAGTCGGCTGTAGGCTTCATTCAATTTTCTCCATGTGGCCAGAGATCCTGTAAAGCAATGATGTTAGCAGCATGGTTCATTTTCTCAAAATCATGAACAAGTGACAACACCTATGACTGGTGACAATGAATGTCATTCCCAACACTTCTGACTGGTCATAGCGAATTTCATTAACCCCGGCATGCAGTACTATCATCCCAAAAGTCATATTCTTGTACTTTTCAAAAAAACAATGCAGGTCTTCTTTTAAAATCAAGAATATGGGCACCAGGGAGCGGTACACAAAACATGCTGGGTCTGAATATTGCTTAATTTTTACGATTAAATTTAGACAAAAAATGTAAAAAAATTGTAATTTTCCTAGACATTTTTAGCTTCTGAAAAGAAAAGGGATTTTGACATTTTCAGTCATGCTATGGTTTATACTAAAAGTATTACAAATGTAATTTAATTTTGACAGCCATTCCAACATACTACAGTTTGGTAAAAGTAGTAAAATAATATGATAGACATTTTGAAACGTGTATAAAACCTGTTCCATTTACGGTCTCTGACATATCTTCTTATATTCTTCTGAGTGCTTTCACTCTTGCAAAATCATTTTTATTACTTATGTTGTTGACAAGAAAGAGTACATCTATCCTCTCCTGTCTGAATATGCCACTTTATGTACCTTTCTTTGCCTGATAAAAAATTCTTTAACAATTAAAACAATACAGGTAAAGTGATGCCAAATCATGATGACAGGACCTTAAAGTAACACGAAAACATCTGCATTATCTTTTGCCACTTAAACTATGTGTTAAAAGGATACAGTACAGTATTTCATGCGCAAATAGAAACACATAAAATATTAGAGTAATCGTACTTGTTAATTTACTAAAGACTCACTGATAAGTAAAGAATAGCAAGTATCTAGTAAATCTTAAGTTTAGCAGTAGAAAATGTAATAATCTTAAAAAAAATACAGAAATCGATATCCTAATTCAGTTTAAGTAATCTTAGTAAACTTTAATGGTGCTGGTGTCTCCTGTTTTTGTGTTTCCTTTTGATTTTTTTATTTCTTCCAACAGAAAAATAAGAGTTTCTAGCTCTATCTTTGTTAGCTAGAAAATGTTATGAAATGTTGGTGATTTTGTCTGTTAAGTTTCATTCCATTTGTATGGACTACTGTATCACTGAGTATTTCTTTTTTTTTAGCCTAGCACCCCTCATCTGAGTTACTTTGTGGCATAACAAACCATGATTAAGTAGAGCCAGAAATTAAGAACAAGAAAAGCAGGTGCAGCTATCACTTATTTTTAACTAGTTTTAACTTTTATCATATTTTGGATAAAAATGTTAATACTTGACTGACTTCCATTTGTTTTATAATCTTTAACAAACTGTGTATTTTCTGTAAAGTTTTAAATATAGAAACTTGATTTTACTTGTTGGCTGGGTTGTAATAATAGCATCTTGGTGCAAAGTTTGCTGAATTATTTTTATAATACTTTGTTTCTACGTGCCATAGAAAGAAAGAGATGAACGAACAGCTATATTTCAAAGTACTGTATTTTATGTTTTCATGTGGCAAAATCTAACATTTTAACTATATTAAGATGAATAGCATAGCAGAACAATGTGAAGATTGCATGCTTCCTTCTGATTACAAGCCGTTTTTCTCCCAGTACCCTTGTTTTCTTCCCAAATCCCAAAGATATGCCATTGACAAGTGCAAATCTCTCTTTTTCAGTGTGCCAATGGATGGACTGTCATCCTGTCCAGGCCTTATACCTTATGCTACTAAGAGGTGCTTGGCTCCATATGATCTTGAGTGTAATGAAAAGTATTCAGAAAACAGACAAACATAAATATAATTACATCTATAATTAATCAGTTTTCTTAATAATTTATCGGTAACATTTAGTAAAAAGGCTGCTGCTTGCACAGCGTCCAGATAGTAATAATTCTTGAATATTTAAGTTAGTGAGTATGTATATAAAACCTTGGCACATATTTTTCAAATTCCTAAAGACTGGAGTGAATATCATCCCATTGTATAAAAAAAGTAATCAGTCTGATCTAAGTAACCTTAGGCCAGTAAGCTTAACATTCATCACAGGTAAATTTATAAAATCAATTATTAAGAAAAACATTGACCAGCACGTGTCTAGAACAGAAGTATTAGCAAATACTCATCACTAACTAAAATGAGAAAGGTTGTGTTTTACTAATATGCTGGAGTTATATGAGGAAGCAACAAAAGCATACAATGAAAAATGTGCATATATTATACATTGTACCTTGAATTTCAGAAAGCTCTTGATAAGATATCAGTTTAAAGGTTAGTGGTCAAACTGCAAGTATAAAGCAGTGTGTGGGTGGGTACAAAAGTGGCTCAAACACATTAAGCAAAGGTTAATAGTGAGAGAACCTTTTCTAAATTTAGGTAATGTTAAAAATGGTGTCCCTCAGTGGTCAGTGCTGGGCCCGCTGCTCTTTTTAATATGCATACAAGACTGGACAAAAATATGAACATGCTGGTTAAGTCTGAAGATGATACCAAGCTAGGTGAAAGGGCAAATAATGTGGGATCAGATAAATTTCCACGGAGGGACTTGTATAGAAAATAGGTTTGGGTAGATTTTTGGAAGATTAAATGTAATGTAAATAAAATGTAAAGCATTATGCATAGTAAGTAAAAATGTTAAATTTAGAGGTCCGAAACTTGAAAGTGCATCTTATGAGAATGACGTAAGAATCACAGTGAACTTATTCAGACTGAGTACAATGATCAAGAAAGCTAATAGGATGTTAGTTTATATATCACAAGGTGTGGAATAGAGTCAAGTGATGTTATGTTCAAGTTATATAACCCACCAGTGAGGCCTCACCTGGAGTACTGTGTTCGGTTTTGTTCTCCATATTACAAAAAGGGAATTGTTGTGCTAGAGAATGTCTAGAGAAGAGTGACTTAGCTGATTTCCAGGACTAAGATTTATGACTTATGAGGAGAGACTGAAGGAGGTGAACCTTTTCAGTTTAAAGAAATGGAGATTAGGAGGGGAAATGATTGAAATGTTTAAAATTGAGAATTAGTACAGTAGAATAGTCTTTCTGAACACCCCAACAGATCCTTCACTGGTAAAATAAAAATGTTTACTTACATTACTTATGGTTAAAATAACAATCAACATAATGGTAAAAAAATGAATACAAGATATATTACGGCATAGAAACATTGCCTGTGTTAAGAATCTAAATGGTACAACTGGTCACTACTGCAGTTTGTAAATTTATGCTACCTAACATTGACATGAACAATGTTTTTTCATTAAAACACAGCAAAATCATACAATCATCAAACATTCAAGACTTATGTATATTGATATACTGAAACTCTTCACCAAATTATTTATTCTTTTCTTTTTTTTGCTTATGTTTATGGTCTCATAATATATTGCTTGTGTATAACTGGAAATTAAACTTATGCATGATAGATAGTTAATGATGATCTCAATTACTCTTTTTCATAAAACTGCCAAGATTAATCAAGCTTGAAGTGTGAAATATTAGTTTTATTGTTTCACCTTTTTGAGTTTTACAATTTTTAAATTATTCCAAATTGTGTTAATTAAACACACATTTCTATAAAACAAAAAGTAAAAAGTGAAAAGTTAGTATAATCAGAAATTCTATCAATCCAATAGATCACAGGAGTTTAGATTTTTTAATATTAAACCACAATAAAAATGCTACTCTTACTCAAAACATAGAGATGATGTAATTGCTAACAAAAGCATATATTGTGTTATAGATCATATTAGTGATTAAAGCCATAGGAGTTTAACAAAAACTTGGGCAGAGGCTTGGAAGGCATAGTTTAAAATAACATTAATAAATTGTTCTCAAATTTAAAAGAAGCTCTACATGTTTTTTGTGGTTTTAGGTACTACATCATTTTCCCATTGAGTTATGGAGAGTGCATTAGTTAAGCAAGGTTAGGCTATGTGCTGTTAATGTAGAAATGGACATCATGACTAGTTTATTCCTTTCTTCCTTCTTTTATTTTGTCTGATCTCCATTACAAATTTGGTAGGGTTTCTGATAATAAACCCGTAAGGATTAATAATCCAGTACTTCAACTTTATAACAGTAGTGTTTAAAGTTCTGTTTAGATGCTAAAATAGTAGCAAAAGTTTGAATTTTACTTCTAAACAATATGTTTGGGAAATAGCAAAATGGACATTTAATTATTTCATAAAACCTCAATTGAAATTAACTGCTACCTTCTTCTGTAAGATATTACTTTAGTCATCATAATAAATTATAAAAATGCCCATACTACAGTAAAATAGTTACTTTATTCAATATTCTATTTTTACCTTAAGATTCCTTTTCTTTCTTTTTCACTCAACTCTTTACCATGAATTTAGTCAAAAAAATGAATGGATGGAAAGTCATTTTATCTTTTTCAACCATTACACATCAATATTGTATAGCTTTATTAATAATGTGTTTAAATTATTGAATATCTGATTCATCTTTATCTCCTGTATGATCTCCCAAAAACTAAAGTGTGTTCCTGTCTACACATTTCTAAGAAATGCAAGCTACAGCAAAGCATTTTTGGCATTGTGTCAGCTTGTAAGCGATACCACCTTCATGCTATACAGACAGGTAAGACAAAGATATGCAGATAAAAATGATTACATCATCATTATCTATTGGTTTTGATGTATTAGCATGATGATTGCCAACTTACTCAATCAGAGCATTTTGTTATGATGCAATGCCAGAATTGTTAGTAATCTCACTGCATGTACTATAGATACTTCAAAGAAACAGCAATATTCTGCTCAATTAAGATTCTATATTCTGACTCCTGCTGACATGACAACAGGGCAGTATTATATGGTAAATTGCTTATGAAAAGGGTGGATTAGGTTTTTATCAGAGATTGTTGGTGGTCAAATGGTTTTTCTTGGGATGTAAGCGTTGAAATTTAGCTCATAAATAATTTTCAGAAGACAAACAAAATACCAGATTTTATTTTGGGGTAACAGAAGATGTCATTAGTTTCTTGTTGTTGTTTAGAACACGTTGATGTCAATATACTCTGTACATATGACAAAATTATTAACTCAAGGTCTACAGGACGGTAGTGAGACCAGCTATGTTATATGGGTTGAAGGCGGTGGCACTGACCAGAAAGCAGGAGACAGTGCTGGAGGTAGCAGAGTTAAAGATGCTAAAATTTGCATTGAGTGTGACAAGGATGTATAGGATTAGAAATGAGTACATTAGAGGGTCAGCTCAAGTTGGACGGTTGGGAGACAAAGTCAGAGAGACGAGATTGCATTGGTTTGGACATGTGCAGAGGAGAGATGCTGATTATATTGGGAAAAGGATGTTAAGGATAGAGCTGTCAGGTAAGAGGAAAAGAGAAAGGTGTAAGAGAAGGTTTATGGATGTGGCGAGAGAGGACATGCAGATGATAGGTGTAACAGAACAAGATGCAGAGAACAGAAAGGTATGGAAGAAGATGACTGGCTGTGGTGACTCCTAACAGGCAGCCGAAAGAAGAAGAAGCAGAACTAAAAGAGAAACATGTACTGCCCTTTCCTTTTTTTCTCCCAAGTAATGATTCTTTCTCTCTTTTCAGTATTATTGTGAGGAGCACAAGTAGTAGTTTGGGAGACAGAAGGTGATGACATTTTTTCTGGTCTGACAAGCAATGTGCAAATGTTGCAGGACAGCACCCTTCCATTCCAAAGTTTTAACTAACCCAGACAATGGGCTCACACCATCTATTAGTTTTGCTGGAGCAAGTACAAGTCAGCAGGTGTCACAACCCCAATCAGGGGAAACATCTTCACACTAGGGTCTGTCTGGGAACTTGTTTGCTGCATATTGCTAGTTTTGACAGCTTCCAGGTGGGTGAGCCCATTAGGCTTATCAACATATATGCCTCTCCAGATAGGAATAAGCATTTCACATTTTTCCAGACCTGGCAGATCCAGTTCTCATGGTAATATGGGGGAAATGCTTCAGGAGGGAGGAGGGAATGCAGCTTCAGCATATCTGCAGTGATGGATGCCTCATCCAGACTGCTCACTGCCTAGTGATAACCAAAGTATTTTTGTAACATTGCCTGGATCACCTATATGCCTGGAGAATGCCTGATTCCTCAGCCTGTTTGGATATCAAATTTATTTTTTACCTTCATGGCAGTAATATAAAAAAGTATTTCTTGGTGCTTTGCTGCTTCTCAGACCACAGGGTCATCAACTTCAAGTGTACCCTAAGGTAGAACTTTTCTACTCACTTGGACTCTTGGAAGATGATCCAGTGAGGAATGGAGGACCTGAGGGTTGCTTACACTATGAGAAACATACATTTAGCAAGGTAAATAACTGGTAAAATATGTCAACATAAACACTGCATTTTCTTTCAGATGAAAGGAAGGCAAAAGGCAAGGAAACAGTGGCAAGTCTCAGAAGGAAGAAATACCTCACTAGAGTGGCTGGGAAACAACATCTGAGCTTGATGAAACTGGAGAAGGCCTAAAAAGGCTATTTGGAGTGTAAACCACATGCATAGTTTTACTTTCCAATTTGAACCTGGAGAAGGGTGAAAAGTGCAATTCATTCTTTTTTGGGAAGAACAACTGAGAAAAGACGGGTATTAACAGAATGTGGAGGGAGAAAATAACTAGAGTGATCTGAGACCACTACAGCATCCTCTTCTCCTCCTAAGACCACTGACGCAGACGCAAATGCGAGATTCCTAGCAGGTATCACTATCACTGTAGCTCCTGTAGGCATATGAGTAAGGACCTTAATAAGGGGGGAACTGATTTCTGCTGCCAAATCTTTAACACTTGGTGGAGCCCCGTGAAGTGAAAGTCTACCAGAAAAACTTTAGTAATGCTGTGGGACCCTTATTTGACTGTAAATAATTACATATATAAGAGAATGGGTATGTTTTATGTTTCATATAATATAATACGATATATGTAATTAGAATGTAGATATGCAGATATGACCTGCCTTGTTAGTCGAAAAGATTTTATCAGAATCTTGGCTCTCTGATCCAATGTCTTAGCAGTATTTAGTATTGGATGAGTAGTAACTTTCTCAAATTAAATAAGGAGGAAATAGGAATCTTAGTGATTGGTAAACATAGACATAAACAGGGAATTAGGAATAAACTTGATCCCTTAGGCTTAACAGTCAAGATGGAGGGAAAAAATATAGCGTTAATTATTGACTCTGACCGAAACTTTAAATCGCATATTAACCAGATTACTATGTCTTCATTTTTTCACTTAGGGAATATAGTAAAAATTAGACTTTTTATAATTTTACAAGATGCTGAAAAATTTGTTCACGCTTTTGTTTTTAATCTAATAGATTACTGTAATTCACTCCGAACAGGACTATCCAAGAAAGATATCAATCAGTTGCAATTAGTGCGGAACACTGCAGCTAGATTCTTAAGTAGGAAAAGAAAGTTTGAGCAAAAGCACCACTTTTAGTGTCATTACATTGGTTACACATGTCATTTAGAAATGACTTTAAAATATTACTAATTTACAACGCTTTTTAATCTTGCTCCATCCTATAATTTGGAATACCTATCCTCCTACTCTCCAAGTCAAAACCTTTGATCTTCGAATGGAGGTTTTTTTGTAATTCCAAGAGCCAAAAATAAAAGAAGTGGTGAAGGGGCCTTTTGCTATTATGCACCCAAAATTTGGAATTCCACAGTGAAAATATTTGTTCGACGAACGCCTATAATGCAGGTGCATAGATGAGGTCCTCGGCTACTGGTGCCAGCAGACTGTACATTGACGATTTCTGCTGCTAGTACTGAAGCTGGGGAGGCACTGACTCCTTCAGAGTCAGATTTACAAATATATGAACCCAAAAGAGTAGCTTATTCACTATTCAATCAGCAGCATGCACATTGACTACTGGTTATATTTCAAATCTCATCAGCATTCTTTTCACACAGATAGGTAAGGCACATATTTGGCTAAGAAAGAATGTTACATTTATAGCGGAGAGAGAGAGCGATTTGCTTTGCACCCTCTACGTGTTCTAAATTTGCCATTGCAACTAATGAAAGTATAGAGTGGTGAATAAAAAACACAGATTTCAATTTTGACCTTAACTGAAATATTTAGTTGCTTTTAAAAGCTTTTAACTCTGATGCTTTAATCAATTTTAATACGGACTGTTCAACAAAAGGATAACAAGAAAAACAAAATAATATTTTATTTAAAGTCAAAATTTAGTTTTAAAATATTAGATTGTTTTTTCATAATCTGATCCCACTTTTTAAAAAATTGAAAACCATTTATTGTCTTACTTTTATTTGTAAATGAAGTCCATGTGCCTATCCTTCTCCACGAAAATCTCTGTCTCTTTCTTTTAAAAGTCCTGCTTATTTTCCTTTAGTTTTAAAAGTCTTAATCTTCCATTTTGGCAGTCAGTCGGAACAAAAAATAAAAATAAACGGACTGCTGCAGTGCACTTGACTTTCTGATATTGCTAACTTTTCGATGCCCCTGCATAGAAGAACAGCAGCAACGAGCAACTATTGGGCTCACATGTGCCCTCTTCGGTGCGGCACGGTACTGTCTGCCTCACCTTATGCCTTTTCATTGCTGTTTTATGGCCGATCAGCAAGACTAAATATGTCACGCACATTCATTAAAGATATTAACCAGACTAAAGAAAGTCAGGGTGTATAATAAACGTGTCTGCAAACATTATATTGGCGACATACAAAGAGACAGCAACAGGCTCGCGCCAATTGCACGCATCAACCCAGTGATTGAGGGAGAGCGCAGTGTGAGGTGAGGCTCGTCTGTGCCGCATCTCGCGCTTCTCCCCTGTATTTGAACAGAAAATGTGGCAATTCCGCGATTTTGAGTATAAAAATGATCAAAATTATTGGAATCATACAGAAAACAAATTTATAGCACAGACCAGTGGACAAATTTATTTTATGTTATCATTATTATTTTTTTTTTTTTTTTTTTTTATGATGGCCCCTGACCGCACATCCCTGAAGTGCAGTCATGGTGCCAGAGAAGTGCTGGACTTCCACTAACTACTGATCCAGCTGGTCCTGCACTGAAACTCTGAGTCTCTTTTCTTCTTCTCACACACTATATTTGCTTTTATTATCATCTGTGCTGTAATTAAAGTATTTACACACATTACTTTCTTGCTTTCTACCCACAAACATCTGTGCAAAACTCTCCATCATCAACCACATGTGCTTACTGCTCAACCTGACGAGCCAAATGTGCTCAACAAACAAACAACAATCCTTTACAGAAGTTGCACCATGTGACTTTAGTAAGCCCAAGTTGCACAATCACCGCCTAGTGAACAGCGCAACGTAACTGAAGGCTCAGGGCGACCTACAAACAACTCCTCTGCATGACTGAACCGGACTGAACGAAAACGCTATTGCTGTTTTTCTCATTTTTACTCAAATGTTCATTCTTGTTTTAGCTCGTTCACATATCACTAATTTTTATTTTTATTTAGTTTTAGTTTCTCTGTTTGCCTTAATTTCAGTTCTCGTTCTTGTAAAACAAAAAGCAATATTGTTAGTTCAGGTTCTCGTTTTTGTTATGAAAATATCACTGGCACACAGGTGTAAATGAAAACAAGTTATGTTGAGAACTGCTAACACCTTTGTCGTTTGCATCTCATTGCTAATTAAGAGCCAGTGAATGTAGCTGATTAGGACTAAAATAAGCAATTAAGGGCAGGGAACCTAACAAGCGGGACCACTGAAATGAAGCATCAAAATGTCACTTAAACAATAAGTGCTACATCAGAAATAATTGAATTCTCATTAAGAAACTGGGTTGGAACAAAAACCTGCAGCCACTGTGTCCCTCCAGGACAGACATTGCCCACCCCTATGTTAGGCAGAATGTCTAGTGCAAGTGGTCTTCTTGGCCTTGGAACCCCTGCAGATTTTGTTTTTTTCTCCAGCCTAAATGGAGTTTTTTTCTTCTGTCCTCCCGGCCATTTGACCTTACCTTTTTCTTCATACTTAGTTGGTTTGGAGTTAATAGTTCAAGGTCATCAGAATTATTTGTCATTACAGTTATGGGACTATCATTAAGAATAGTTTTAACCTCACACAAAACTATATGCAATCCTTCATCATCTAGCAGTTGTTTTTACACAGAATTAATAACCCTTCTTATGCTACAGATTTGACATTCCCAAAGTCCACCTTGATGGGATGCAGCTGGTGTGTTAAATATCTATTTTATTCCTTTGCCTAGCATTTTCTGTTCTATCTTGATCTGATTTTTTTAAGTGCTTTTCAAAACTCTCTTTCAGAGAGTTATGATATTGGTACCATTAGAAACTTGCCCTCTTCTGCTTATAAACTGACGTATTGCATTGATATATGAAGTAGGGTCAAGTGAGTGTGCAACCTGTATATGGACTGCACTAATGCCAAGGGATATATTAAATCTTTTAGCAAATGCCCTTCCCCTTTTTAACTCAAAAGGCCCAAAATAGTCAAATGCAGTATTAATAAATGAAGCTTTGTCTGGCAAAAGTCGGTCTGCTGGCAAGTCTGTCATTTTCTGATTTCCAGGCCTTGCATGTAGTCTTTTAGAAATGGTGCAGTCTGAACTTATTCTTCTTATTGCAACATGAGCTAAAGGAATCTAGTATTCCTTGCGGAGCTTTGCAAGTAAATGACTCCTTTCACAATGTCCATTTTCTTAGTGGATATGATTGGGAATGAAGCTAGGAATGATCTTTAGGCAGTATTATTGGGTCTTTGCTTTCTTCTGGCCTTGCAGAACTACTGAACCGCCATCCAACTTTTAAACACATTATCTTTTAAAAAAGATCTAATCTTAATATATGACTTCCCTTTTTTACATTAAATTTTAATTGCTGCAAAACCTTAATTTCCACAGCATATCTTTGTAATTGGGCATAGTGAATTAATTCTAGTTATGCAGTAGCTAGGTGATCTACTGTAAGATTCTATTCTCAAATTCTTTTTAAACTTTTCTTGTTGGAGTAATGCTTTTGCTTTATCTGGATTCTTCTCTGACTGATTGATAAAATTCTAAATCTGTTTTCTCCATCTACTCAGAAGTAACAAACACTCTTCAAACTTCACCAACCATGCTATGGCCCTTTTAGTAGTAACCAACCTGAATAATGCTCTATGAACAGATTCAAAACATCAGTAGCAGTTTTCTTAATTTCTTCATCATCCTTATTCTGTATATTAGGCTGATCTGGTCATTCATTCTTTTATTTCATTAGAAAACTTTATCCAGCTTTCACTATCAATGAAAGACTCTATTTCTAGTCCTGTAGATGCCTGATCATTTGGGTTCATTAAGGTGTTACATATCTCCACTGTGAAGTTTTAATAGCTTCTTTGATAAAACAGTCATTTTTATTTGTCAGCAAAGTATATGATACAGAGCCATTTGCAAGTTAATCGGCATTTGAGAAGTGGTGTAACTGAACTGTCACAGTGGATCCAAACACACTAAAACTAGATAGCTTTTGCAGATCTTCTAACCACTTCATCTATCTATTTGATTGGTTACCCTCTGAAAGAGTTTCATCCCAGCCCTTTTGTCTCTACAAAGTTCTCTAAGGAGTTTTGAAATTAGAATAAATGGTTCCAAAATGGATAATATACCTCTTCTTGCACATGGTTTTTTCAACTTGTAGTGTCATTGCTTAAATCCAGATCTCTAATGTCTGAGGGTCTTTCATCTCAGATTGACAGTAACGTCCTACTATTACTTGCCCATTTTATCAAATGAAACCCTCCACTTTCACAAAGTGTTCTAAGGTCCCAAGGCAGAATAATTGTCACATCATCATAAGTCAATGATGACAGACAGTCATTTTATATAATTTTTTTAAAGACTTTCCCAACTGCTTTTTGTGTATGTTAATGCTTTTAATCTTTTGCCATTTGTCCAGCTTGGCGAGGAAGTAGCCCCAAACAAATTTTCACACAACCTATACTCCACTGGATCTTTCCATCTGGCCACCAAAGAAAGCGCAAAAGGTCTGAATCTTTCACTGGAACCCTCAGCTAATGAAACACTGACTCAATATGAGAAACCATTGTCACATATTCTTCCCTAAATCTTGTCAAAATTCCAATAGGAGTACTAGTAAGTTTAGGCCCTTGACGTAATGATCAGTTAGTGAAGTTCCCTAAGATGTTGCACAATCGAATACAACACAAATATTGTTCTTTTTGGAGCAAGAGATTCCGTGTTGTGGAATATACCATACTCTGTTGTCATTTCTGTATACATAGTTGTTCGTCAGACACCTTTGTTGCATAACTCTTTTCTAGAATGTTTTTTAAGAAGGATGTATAATCCTGATGAAAATTATGACTTATTTTAAGCTTGTTCGTTAAGCTGTTGAGCCATTGTTCAGCCAAGCATCGGTTATTGGCCATTTTGTTATGTTTTTGTCTATGAGAGATAGTCCAATACAATAATGTCCATCAATGAATTGTGTTGATTTAGATACAGACAGAACTGATGATCTTCTTGTGACATTTCTGATTTGTCATTGCAGGCATGCTCTGAAAAGTGGTGAATCAATGGGTCTTCAATGGCTCTTATAGTAATACTAGCAAAATACCTGCGCTTTGCAGCGGAGAAGTAGTGTGTTAAAGAAGTAATGAAAAAGAAAAGGAAACATTTTGAAAATAACGTAACATGAATGTCAATGTAATTGTTTTGTCACTGTTGTGAGTGATGAGTGTTGCTGTCATATATATATATATA
>JANRMT010062791.1:43335188-43353290 GCA_026402145.1 Polypterus bichir lapradei | reverse complement strand
GTGCTTTGTTTCCGAAGTAGCAGAACTCATGAATATGGTTGTATATGTCACTCGCTCGCTTCTTATTGTTTCGCTGCCTTCTCAATTATATAATGCATGTTTTCTTCAGCGCTTTTTGGGCCTCTTCCTGGTTTTCTACGTACTGCGTGATTACGTGAGAGGTGTGATGATGTCACACGAAACTCGCCCCCACGGGTTTCAAGCACATCTCCATTACAGTAAATGGAGAAAAACAGCTTCCAGTTATGACCATTACGCGTAGAATTTCGAAATGAAACCTGCCCAACTTTTGTAAGGAAGCTGTAAGGAATAAGCCTGCCAAATTTCAGCCTTCTACCTACACGGGAAGTTGGAGAATTAGTGATGAGTCAGTCAGTCAGTGAGTCAGTCAGTCAGTGAGTCAGTGAGTGAGTGAGTGAGTGAGTGAGGGCTTTGCCTTTTATTAGTATAGATTCTTTTTTGGGTATATTTTCCTTTTTTACTGGTATGCAGACAATGCAGTTGTAAGTTTGACACAGTTAATCTCTTCCAGTCCCCAGACCTCAAAATCTGAAAGAATATACAGTGCATCCAGAAAGTATTCACAGCGCATAACTTTTTCCACATTTTGTTATGTTACAGCCTTATTCCAAAATAGATTAAATTCATTTTTTTCCTCAGAATTCTACACACAACACACCATAATGACAACGTGAAAAAAGTTTACTTGAGGTTTTTGCAAATTTATTAAAAATAAAAAAACTGAGAAATCACATGTATATAAGTATTCACAGCCTTTGCTCAATACTTTGTCAATGCACCTTTGGCAGCAATTACAGCCTCAAGTCTTTTTGAATATGATGCCACAAGCTTGGCACACCTATCCTTGGCCAGTTTCGCCCATTCCACTTTGCAGCACCTCTCAAGCTCCATCAGGTTGGATGGGAAGCGTCGGTGCACAGCCATTTTAAGATCTCTCCAGAGATGTTCAATCGGATTCAAGTCTGGGCTCTGGCTGGGCCACTCAAGGACATTCACAGAGTTGTTCTGAAGCCATTCCTTTGATATCTTGGCTGTGTGCTTAGGGTCGTTGTCCTGCTGAAAGATGAACCGTCGCCCCAGTCTGAGGTCAAGAGCGCTCTGGAGCAGGTTTTCATCCAGGATGTCTCTGTACATTGCTGCAGTCATCTTTCCCTTTATTCTGACTAGTACCCCAGTTCCTGCCACTGAAAAACATCCCCACAGCATGATGCTGCCACCACCATGCTTCACTGTAGGGATGGTATTAGCCTGGTGATGAGCGGTGCCTGGTTTCCTCCAAACATGACACCTGGCATTCACACCAAAGAGTTCAATCTTTGCCTCATCAGACCAGAGAATTTTGTTTCTCATGGTCTGAGAGTCCTTCAGGTGCCTTTTGGCAAACTCCAGGCGGGCTGCCACGTGCCTTTTACTAAGGAGTGGCTTCCGTCTCGCCACTCTACTATACAGGCCTTGGTGGATTGGTGGATTGCTGCAGAGATGGTTGTCCTTCTGGAAGGTTCTCCTCTCTCCACAGAGGACCTCTGGAGCTCTGACAGATTGACCATCGGGTTCTTGGTCACCTCCCTGACTAAGGCCCTTCTCCCCCGATCGCTCAGTTTAGATGGCCAGCCAGCTCTAGGAAGAGTCCTGGTGGTTTCGAACTTCTTCCACTTACAGATGATGGAGGCCACTGTGCTCATTGGGACCTTCAAAGCAGCAGAATTTTTTCTGTAACCTTCCCAGATTTGTGCCTCGAGACAGTCCTGTCTCGGAGGTCTACAGACAATTCCTTTGACTTCATGCTTGGTTTGTGCTCTGATATGAACTGTCAACTGTGGGACCTTATATAGACAGGTGTGTGCCTTTCCAAATCATGTCCAATCAACTGAATTTACCACAGGTGGGCTCCAATTAAACTGCAGAAACATCTCAAGGATGATCAGGGGAAACAGGATGCACCTGAGCTTAATTTTGAGCTTCATGGCAAAGGCTATGAATACTTATGTACATGTGATTTCTCAGTTTTTTTATTTTTAATAAATTTGCAAAAACCTCAAGTAAACTTTTTTCACGTTGTCATTATGGGGTGTTGTGTGTAGAATTCTGAGGAAAAAAATGAATTTAATCCATTTTGGAATGAGACTGTAACATAATAAAATGTGGAAAAAGTGATGCACTGTGAATACTTTCCGGATGCACTGTAACTGTGTATCTTTTTCTCTTGTCCCATAGTGCAAAGAACAAATTCAGTTTTCTTGCCTCTTAACGTTAGTTGATGAATAAGTGTCTTTTTAATAAATTTTGCTGTAGTGCCCATGTCTAAGAATGTATACATTTCTACTGTCACTTCACTTTTCTTTGACTTCACCTTAACAGTTACATTGACAAGAATAGATTTGTTGGTACTGGCCCCAGTATGTCCACCTAGTATATTCTTTTACAAAATCATTTAAAAACAAAATTACCCACATCTTTGACTTCATTTGTTGTGTAATAGAAACTTTATAAAAATAATATTAGTAAATTTTACTGTAATACAGATTTTTTGCAGGGAGGTCCCTGATCCCAAGGGGAAAACTTATGCATCATCTAAACCTGAGCCTCTGAAGTTTACAACTGCGCAAAACATCATCCTGGGTAGTCAGTTTGTTAAATCTTATCCTGCCACCAGAAAGCCCCATGGGAAGATATTACTATGGATTTCAACACTGGTTTAACTCCATTAGAAGGCTTTCTATAATTTGTGTAATTTTAGCATGTTTTTATTGGATGATGCTCCTACTCTGCTTGAAGTTTCTTACATGCTTCTTAAATCTCCTACTAAAGACAGAGTCTTTGCCCTAAACCAGCCTTTTATTCATGTACTGGGCAAGAATGGTGTGTCCCATAGCAATTCCCCAGTGTCATTTGGCAGTTATGTTTGTCACAATATATCAATAGGTTCATTTGACTTGGTGATTTTCTAATATCTGAGTCATTAAATATTAGATTTCCAGAGCAGTGGCGGTACATTGGTTGTTGTATATTTATTGCCATAGGCCCCAATGGAAGGCAGATAAAAATGGGATAACAACTTGATGGTTTCATTTAATATATGCTGAATACCTTCAAATGCTAATTCAAATAATTACAAAAGAGTTCACTAAATGCAAAAATAAAATTACATTAAAAAATAGTACTTGCCAAAAGACAGACGGATCAGTTTCTCCCCTCATTGCCTCCTGGTTTTGTCTTCATGGAGGTTTTGAAAATAGTTGAGCTGGGTGATATCTTTCTTTTCCTCTGTATTAGCTTCCAGATTACAGACTTCTTCCATAACTATGTGTCTTTTAATTCTTTATTTAAAATACCTAGTCTTTGGTGGTATCAATGCCATTCTAATATGGATTAACACTGCATCCTCAATATGGATTACTGCAAACAGAGAAGAATCAATTAGAAAAAAGGAAAAAGATGTATAGCATTCATACTGCTAAATTAAAAATGCAACTTTGTAAAATTAAAAAAAAAAAACTGCTGTACTAACATGACAAAGAGTTACTCTGAATAAATTTACTGCCTCTTATATCACACTACAGTATATAATGAAAATGAAAAATGTGTTTATTTCTATTTTTGACTAGTTTTTCTCCTTTAAAAATAATTATTTTACATTGAAAATGTATAAGACAAAGCTTTATTTTTCTCTCTTTAGAAGTATTTATAATTTCATTTATGTAATGTGCACCTCTGACATTTAGACAACATATTTGTATTTTTATTTTACAGTACGTTGTGTGCTTAATTTATTGCATATACGAGCTGCTTTGATTTGCCACCCAAGATGAACCTATTAAATTAAAGTATTTTAGTTTACTGAATATCTTCAATAAACCCACATGCTGATAAGACAAGTACATTATCTTCTTCAAGTACAGCCTATCGAAGCATAGGGAAGTGAGGCTAAAGCAGTGCTTTTTATTATAAAAAACAATAAAAGACCCGCAGGAAAATAAAGGTGACAGATCTATTATAGTCTGTCAAAGAATTAAAGCATACTTAAACCTTCTACACCTTTTCTGAGATTTGCAAAACACATATTCTAAATAAGCCAAATGCGTTGCTAGATTTAGTGATAATGTGGTAAAAATTCAGTGTTCAATGTTTCATGTTTCAGTTTTGGAATTAATTCAAAATATCTTTGAATAACAGACTGATTGAATGTTCCATTTTTTAATAACATGTTTATTTCACTTCTTGGTTGCAGGGGCCATATTATATCTGGGGAGGACTAGGCACAAGTTATGAACCAACATCGCTACTCTATCTTAAGGTACAATTATTGAAGCACTCACACTAACTCATATGAGGAAAATTTAAAGTCTCAGATAAACCTGTGAAGAAAGCAGGATGACACCAGGTAGCCTAGAGAAAAACTCATACAATCAATATATGAAGGGAATGCCTCAATAAAGAACTTTAGTGCTGTGAGTTATCAGCCTTACCCACTGCACCACCATGTCACCCAGTCTGTCATTCTATATTATTTTTGATTTAAAATAAAATACAAATAAATAGAAAATATATCTGAAATGTGATGAAAATGATAATGAATAATATAATAAAAATGTTTTATCATTTACAGAGTCCTTATTATAAAAATAGGCTCTTTGATGCAAAATACAGTTTTACCAAATTGGATATCTAGTGATGACACTGAATTTCACAAGATTTTTTGTTTTTCTTTATTAATTTCCATTATCAATGCAGCAATGTTTATCTTATTAGTTTAGTATGTTTCTAGCCCAACCCTAGTATGCAGAATTAACAGTGTTTTAACAGGTGCATATTCTTTGTCAAATGAAAGCAGTGTTAAAATGAAATATAAAAAATGTTACCCAAAGTATATACAGTATACATTAATAGATCACTTGAGACTGTATTGCTAACATAGTAACCTAATCTGCCTAGCCTACTGAGAACAATTTTTATGACGTTAAAATGAACAAATGAAAGGATATTAGAATCTGATATAAACATAAGAATAACACGGACTCAGCTTTTAAGTATATTAATAGAAATTACTCATTAACTTTCTGAGAAAAAAAGGTTTGTAAATTTATTAAAAAGCGAAAACTGAAATCGCTTATTCAAATAAATATTCAGACCCTTAATTCAGCACTTTGAAGAAGACCCTTTGGCAGCTTACCAATTACAGCTTCAAGACTTCTTGGGTAAATTTCTACAACCGTTGAATTTCGCCAGTTTTTTCCTGGCACCGATATACACAATCAGCTACAACATTAAAACCACCTCCCTAATATTACCTCACCCTTCAGGGCATGAACTTCACAAAACCTCTAAAGGTGTCCTGTGGTATCTGGCTCCAAGATGTTAGTAGTAGATCCATTAAATCCTGTAAAATGTGAAGTGAGGCCACAATGGATCAGACTTGCTTATCCAGCACATCCCACAGATGCTCGACTGGATTGAGGTCTGGTGAATTTAAGAGACCAAGTCAACACCTTGAACTCTTTGTCATGTTCCTGAAACTATTCCTGAACAATTTTTACAGTGTGGCAGGGTGTGTTATGCTGCTGAAAGAGACCACTGACATCAGGGAATACCATTGCCATGAAGAGGTGTACATGGTCTGCAACAATCGTGAGGTAGCTGGTACATGTCAAAGTAACATCTACGTGAATGCCAGACCCAAGGTTTCTTGGAAGAACATTGCCCAGAGCATCACACTGCCTCCGCCAGGTTTCCTTCCTTTCAGAGTGCATCTTGCTGCCGTCTCCTCCTCAGGTAAATGATACACACGCACCTGACCATCCACCTGATCTAAAAGAAAACATGATTCTTCAAGTCAGGCCACCTTCTTCCATTGCTCTGTGGTCCAGTGCTCACCCTGACATACCAACTGCAGGTGCTTTTGGTTCACAATGGGCACTCAGACCAGTTTGCAGCTACGCAGCTCCATTCACAGCAAGTAGCGATGCACTGTGTTGTCTAACACCTTTTTCTTATGAGCAACATTACGTTTTTCAGCAGTTTGTACTAGAGTAGCTCTTCTGTAAGATTGGACCAGGCATGCTGGCCTTCACTCTCCACGTGCATCAGTGAGCCATTGACTCAACTTACCTTGTTGCCAGCTTATTGGTTGGCCTTCCTTGTACAAGTTTTTGTAGGTACTGTACTAATCAATGCATGCCAGGAATACCCCACAAGACCTGCTGTTTTGGAGATTCTCTGACTCAGTCATCTTGGCAATTGTCAAAGTTACTCAGATCATTATGACACCCATTTTTCCAGCTTCTAACACATCCCCTACAAGAACAGACTGTTCACATACTGCCTAATATATCCTATCCCTTGACAGGAGTCATTGTAAGGAGATAATTTATGTTACTCACTTCATCTCTCTGTGATTTTAATGGTGCGTCTGATCAGTTTTACAGTACATTGTCTTAGGAAAGAGCTTTGTCTGTGAGCCTCCATTGCTCTTAATATTAACATCAACCCTTAAAACCAATTGTTCCTTTTCATATTCAATACATGTGTGTGTTTTATGATCTAAATGATGTGTGCTGAGTGTATATCTGTGTAATTTATGTGTATTTGAAATAGCTTGCTTTGCATTTTGGTATCATGCTATTTTAAACTTTGTTGCTGTGTGTTTTGTAAAATCCCTTTTAATGTCATATTCTCTGGAATCCACTGTTCTGTCACTATCCAGACTGGTTGTGATTCTTGTATAAATGTGTGAACAGAAGTTTTGGAAAAACTGTGTAGTATGATGCCCACTCACTTATGGAATAATTTCATATACTGTAAGCATATGTTAGGGGTTACAGTGGATTCAGATAGTATTCAGAACCCTTCACTTTCTGCACACTTTACTGTATTGTAGATTTAATTTAAAATAATAATAAAGTGAAAACATGTTTTTAGAAAGAATTAAAAATTAATCAGAAACTGAAAACTGAAATATCTTATTCAAATACTCTTAACTCTCCCTGGCAGATTATCTCAAGTTTCATTAGATTGATTGGAAAGCATTTGTAAATTGCCATCTAAAGGTCCAGGCATACTCCATAGGGGATTTAAGTTTGGGCTTTGGCTGAGCCACTCAAGGACAGTCAGAGACCAGCATTATCTTGGCTCTATGCATCAGATCGTTGCCATGATGAAAGTTGAACCACCATTCTAGTATGAGGTTATTTGCATTCTGGATCAGATTTTCTTCAAGGACCTCTTTGTATTTGCTTGCATTCATCCTTGCCTCAATTCTGACCAGTTTATCCCTGCCACTGAAAAGCACCACAATAGCATGATGCTGGCACCATCATGCTTCACTGCAGGGATGGTAAAAGGCAGGTGATGAGCAGTCCCTTGTCTTCGCCAGACATAGTGTTCAGACTTCTGCCCAGAGAATCTTTAATCTCATGCTGTCAGAGTCCTTTAAATGTCATTTGGCAAACTTCAAGTGGGAGTTAGCCTTTTCTGCCATAAAAGCCTGAGTAATGGAATGCTGCAGAGATGGTTGCTATTCCAAAAGGTTCTCCCATCATCTCAGCAAAAGACTACTAATGCTCTCTCAGAGTGTCCACTGGGTTCTTGACAATCTGCCCTTCTGGCCTGTTTACTCAGTTTGACTGGATGTCCAAGTCTAGAAAGAGTCCTGGTGGCTCCAAACTTCTTCTATTTCACAATTATTGAGGTCACTGTGCTCCTGTGAACACTCAAAATTTTACAATTAGTTTTATACCCTTGCCCTGATGTATATCTCACCACAGTTTTATCACAGAAGTCTACAGAGAGTTCCTTGGACTTTATGGCTTGTTTTTTGTTCTGACAGGCAATGTGAAATGTGGGACCTTATACAGTATGCATAGGTGTGTACCTTTCTAAATTATGTCCAGTTAATTCAATTTGACACCTGTGGACTACAATCAAGTTCCAGATACATCTCAAGGATAATTAAAGTACAGTACATAAGGTGCACCTGAATACCATTTATAGTGACACAGCACAGGGTCTGAATTCTTATTTCAAAGAGAGATTTCAATTGTAAATCAAAGATTTTTAATTCTAAATATACTTCTCACTTTGTCATTTCTAAAACATTTAGCATTTCATTAAAGTTCTCCGTAGCTACTGGGGGGCTCCCAATCACTTCATAGGTCAACACTTCTAAAAATATTAACTAAAAGACTTTTATTTGAGTTTTTTTTTCCATAAATGTTCTTAATATCTCCTAATCTTCATTTCTTTGCTGGTATGATACTTAAACAGCCTCCTTGGGGTTTGTTGTTTTAGTTTTCACTGATAAGGCTGTGGTTTTTATTTCTAAATTCATTTTTAAATGGTGCACTCTTGCCATCATAAGCACTACTGTTACTGTTAGAGTTATCTTGAACTTCACAATTTCTAGAGTTGGAACTGGGTATCCAGTTATATGATCTGAAAAGTCTGAAGGCACAGTTTACCTAAGGGCCTCAATTCCAGACCTTTAGACTTAGCACCTTAGACCTTTAGAGTTATATTCATTAAAATATTACTGAATCCAGATCTCAAAATTACCAAAAGAAAATGTGCATGAAAAAAAAATTTAGGCCGAAATGAAACTAGACCCACGGTGTCAGTTGCAGAGTTGGGGATGATCCCTTGCTGGTCTGGTCTTAGTATGTATTTACGGTAACAAGACTAACTTTGGCGATTAGCACTGTTGCAGTGTACCTAGCTGTGGACTAGCATTGGAACAAGACTAAGTGTAGTTGTACAGTGATTTTTGGAGTTGGAGATGGGAATCAAAGTTGTATATTAATTTTGGCACCTTAATATGGTTGGTAAATTCCAAATTAAATTCTGCATACATTAGACAGAATGAAAAAGCACAAAAATGCCTTTAAAAATATTGAAACCATATATTATATTTATATTTGGACTGAAGTATAGTGTAATACTGAATAAAATATATTTAACTCAGTGGCACGGAAAAAGACAAGAGATGCATGTCGATTTGTATATTTGTATTGCATAATGTAAGAAACTGAAAAACATGGATCAACATACATTCAACCATTATTATTCTTTAGTAAAAATGCAGTATCTATATCTCTAAATAAGAAATTGTTTGGCCACTAGTTCAGACAGTGTGGTTTAAAAGATGCTGCTAGTTTCCTCCATTCTGTATTCTATCTACAAATCATTCTCCAGATCAGATGTGATATATCACCCACACTATGCATTATATAGAACCTGTGCTCTACTGTGAAGTTTGAGCTGCAATGAGGAATTCTCTTTATGACTACTGTCCAGCCTCTGACTAGGCATTTATTCACTTTGGTGACTGTTGGATGAATTCAGTTAATAGGTGCTATGAATAAGAAGTATTAACTTTTCTATATTATCCACATAATTAAGAAAATGAGTTAAAGAATTACCAGATAAAGACCCCAAAGAGTCCAAGGTGTCACACACATATATTTACACTCTATAAACATCACATATACAACAATGTTGGGTCTCCCTGAGAGATTTAAGTCAGCAGTCAATCGTACAGTAGATCAAGAGGTGGAAATAAAAGTATGTGCAACTGCATATGTGTATTCTGGGGAAGAGTGTGAATTACTGATGAAACAAAAAAATGCTGGTGCTATTGAGAAAGGCCGAAACATTAGAAATATCATGACTTGTAGATGCAACACAGCTACTTTTAGGTAGTAATGAAATTTCTAGGGCTTAATCTACAGGTTAGTCCGTGACAGCAGATGACATCTGAAGTGATTCTGACCTTCCAGGCCATAGATTAATATCGGCAGGGATGATATAAACATTCTAAAGTACTGTTCCAGCTACAGTTGAATAATATTGTCTAATGCTTCATGGAGAAATATACATACGTACAGTAAATATCTTATGACTGATATCCCATCAGGTTATCCTCGCTTTCTGGAGGTGTGTTTGTTACTCATTTACTTCATTCTAAGCTTGCAAAATTACATTGCCAGCTTCTGTAAAACAAAGCAGAGAGCTCTTTCACTTTCAGCTTTAAGTTATGTTTAGTTAACTCTTGAGTTACATCCAATCTTTTGCCATATGTTTAATAATTTATTCTGTTATGACTTCATATATCTATACTAATAAAAGACAAAGCCCTCACTGACGCACTGATCACTAATTCTCCAACTTCCCGTGTAGGTAGAAGGCTGAAATTTGGCAGGCTCATTTCTTTACAGGTTACTTACAAAAGTTAAGCTGGTTTCATTTTGAAATTCTACGCATAATGGTCATAACTGAATCCTGCTTACGTACATATATACGTCCATAGCATGCAGCTCGGTTGCCGTGTGAGGCAGAGTTGCGTCCCCCATCACCACACCTTCCACGTAGTTGGCTGCCTGCCTATATTGCGTCCCCCATCCCCACGCCTCCCACGTATTTGGCTGCCTGCCCATTTAAGGCCGTCCGTCGCTCCAGTCTCTTCATTCCCTTCCTTGCTTCGCCACGGGATTCACGTCTCCCTGCTGATAACTACAGCCTTTTTATTTAATCCATGGCTTCTCCGCTGTTTTATTGTTCATTTATTATGCTTATAGTTATTGTGTAGGTATTTTAGACTTAGTTTACATTGTTCAGGTACCCATTTCTTTTACCGTTCCAACCGTACCCCCATTAACATGTTTATCGAGGTGATCACCATTAATCAAAAAACTGTCACTTACCGAGTGGTTTCCATGCCCGGAGATGCTGCCTGCCTTTTACATTCTCTGTGTTACATATTGCACGGCCATATCAGGCTCAATCTTGAAATCCGGAGGAACATTGTGTCTTATGTATTGAATGATTGGGACAGGTTCAAGGTGTGGACTGATGACGGTACAGGAGATAATTATACTACACAGGAGCACTATAAGAGTGAAATGCTTAAGCCCTTCACCTATGCTTTTGCATGTGAGTTGATGGCTGCCGCTGAATTGTTCGGATGTCGCTTTCAAGTGTGCCGAAATGGCCAGATATATTGGAGAACCGCCAATGCCTCTTAAACATCTTAGTTTCACAGGTGACGATTTGAGTAGTGGACACTTTGATGTTTATGAATGTTTCAGCTCTCAAAAGCTGAATGTAAAGTTATCGATGAAGCCGGTAGTATGCTTACAACGCTCAACAGATGCCGAATGTCACTTCAACACAAGTCCTGCAAATACTAACGTAATTGAAACAAACCATGAAGCTCAAACCGATTATGACAGCAGCATTCCAAGCTGTGAGAAAACACAAGTTCAAGAGACTCTGTCGCTAAATACTCACAGAAAAATCCACAAGTTAACAGACACGCTGTCGCTAAATACTCGCAGGCAAATCCACAACTTAATAGAGACGCTGCCGCTAAATACTCGCAGGCACATCCACAAGTTCATAGAGATGCTGTCGCTAAATACTCACAGGCAATTCCACAAGTTCATAGACACGCCTTACCGGGAATGCCTGTTAAACATCTTAGATTCACGAGTAGCGATTTGGGTAGTGAACACTTCGATGAATAAAACCTGATCTCTTTACAATGGTTGACAAACACGGAATGTAACTTGAACACAACACGTCCTCCAAATACGAACCTAAATTGAAAGAAATAATGATAATCAAATCCTTGATGACAGCAACACTCATAACAGTGACAAAACAATTACATTGACAATCATGTTACGTTATTTTTAAAATGTTTCCTTTTCTTTTTCATAACTTTTTTAACACACTACTTCTCTGCTGTGAAGCGCGAGTATTTTGATAGTACTGTATAAATACTTGTAATAAATTGTAAAAGATTATTATTTATTAATTAAAAATTCTATATAGACAGTGGGTATCTGCATTTTCTGGCAGGACAACAGAAAAGCCACATTCTGCACATATTACATTATTACATGACTGCATAGGCAGAGAGTGTGGGTAATAGATTGGCAGTCCAGACCTGTCTCTGACTGAAAATATGTAGCACATTATGACGTTCAAGGCCTCATACAATTGTACAGTTGAAGACCTACATAATTGGGAAATTCCACTTGCTAAACTTAATCAACTTCAGTGTGCAAGTGCTTATTAATGTTATTAAAAGAAATGGTAATGTTACACAGTGACAAACATCTGACATGCCTAACTTTTTTGGAGTGTGTTACAGCCATCATATTTGACATGCTACCTGCTGTCACGCATACACGTGTGTGGCTCACCCTCTGGGCTCATCTGAATCAGATACTACCGCCCTGGTTTGAGAGGAGACATTCACGCTAACCTTCTCCTCTTTTCTTCCCTTTGCAGTCCTAAGAAGACAACCAGAAACGACAGCTAATTCCTCCTCTCCCAGTCTCCCGCCTTTAAAGCCTCCCGATGCTGAAAGGAGGCGGTCAGTTCTCAACCAACTGCACCACAGAGCAGAGCTCCCCAATACAGTGGAACCTCGGGTCACGAACATCTCTGAACACGTACAAATCGGGTTACGACCAAAAAGTTCACCAAACTTTTGTCATCTGTTCACAACCACACAGTCGGGTGATGAACAAGCCAGTTTCCCTTCCGGTTCGTACACGCCGATGATTTCCGCATGTGTTCAGTCTCTCTCTGTGCATTCGCTGTGAACTCTTTGTGCTCTATTTCATTTCCCTTCCAGTTCGTACGTGCTGATGATTTCCGCACATGTTTAGTCTCTCCCTGTACTGTACATTGTTCTTGGTGCATCACACAGAGGGACTCTCTCTCAAAAGTGTAACCTCCTCTCAACCCAGCTTCCTCCTGTGGTATAGCGGGTCCACAGCTCCCATCAAAAAGGCCAATTTTAATAAATAATCACCGCACTCGTGGCTTAGTGAGGGGGCGTGGTGGTGTGTGGCCGAAGTGGTTCCTGAGGAGTTTGTGATGTGGGCGTTTCTCACCTAAGTGCACAGGTGAGAAGCGGTCCACATCCGTAATTGTTCCCAGGAGCTGCTGATTGCCACGACTACCACATCCTCTTCATAAATAGAAGCACGAGTCGGCTAAAGGGAAAAAAATGAGAACAGGAAAGAATGGGAGGTTGCAGGAGAAGGCAGGAAGCAGGAGGAGAAAGCCGGTGCAGGAGAGAGGGAGAGAGAGAGAGCGAGCACAGGCTCATGTGCAGCTGAGCAGGGAGCCTGGGTGTTTGTCTCAGTGTTATTCAATGTTTTTACATTTAGTTTACTATTACACTGTGCATTCTATGGTATAATTAACTATTTTGTGCTTAAAAATTTTAAAGAAAATATATTTACATACAGTTTTTACGGTCTGGAACGGATTAATTGTATTTACATACAATCCTAAGAGGGAAATTACTTCGAGTCACAACCAAATCGGGATACAACCAGAGTTTTGGAACGAATTACGGTCGTGACCCGAGGTTTCACTGTACCTAGTTGAACATGATTATTGTTGCAAGATGGCTTTCTTTGAGTTAGTTCTTTTTGTTCTGTTGAATATAGTGGCGTGAATAGTGATACTTTTGTTTTGTTTTGTGACTGAATTAAATGGGAATGCCTGAACTGGTGCCTTAACCCAGGAGTTCCCAAACTTTTGGATGTCAAGTACCACCTGAGGTTAAGTGAGTTGCGCTGCGTACCACCCGCACCTTGTTGAAAGGGAGGGAGAGCTGTAGGGGGGGGTTCGGGTCTAAACCGCCCCGAAATCTGAATAAAAGTTAAAGAATTGGAAGAAATAATGCATAAAATTAATGAAAAAATTTGTGCATGTACATAAATTGATAAATTCCACCCCGAAACTAAATCCTGCCTTCGGCCTGTATGTGACGCAGTTACCGAAGACGAAATGGTATCGGCTTTGTGCTTAGATCTAGTGACTACGATGCGATACAGCGGTAGTGCACGTATAACAACAAATGCGAGCGGTTTCTGTGAGGCAGAGTTACCGAAGACTAAATAGTGTTGGTGTTGTGCTTTCATCTAGTGACCAAAAGCTCAAACAGTGAAGAAGTAGAAGATTGACTTCCGCGAAACGGAATTATGGCAGCGTTAAATGAACTAAATGCTGATTTGAATAATAGGTTTTATTTATCCAGATGACGAAATTTCACATCACACTAAATTTGGGAATCAACGTATTATTGTATTTAAACAGTTTCATTGGTTTTTGCTCACAACAGGCTTGTCATAAAGGGTTTTGCACAGATAAATTACATTTTTAGGGACCGCGATGCGTACCACCTGAAAACCGCTGCCTTAACCTTTTCTTGTGGGAACCTACAGTGCCTTATTTTACCACGCTGCATTATTGAATCCCCAAACCATGGCTAAGGAGAGCTATAATACTGCACACCAAAGTACATCCACTGTTGCTGAGTATGCTTTGGGCATGTGGAAGGTGCAATTCTGGTGCTTGCACAAGTCCTTGGGAGTTTCTACAAGTCTGGGAAAACAACCATTCCTAATGTTTTGCTACCTCCTACTGTATAGAAGGTGTTTTAATTCTTCTTTGGTAAAGTGTTTCTTTTTTATCCTATCACTGCTCTCCATTATTCATTTTTGCAAGGAAGCCATGTCACATTTTAACCCATTTATAGATCTTTGACTAATAGATTAAATCAATTTTACCTATTAGTGAAATTTTTATTTCCTTATACTGTATTGCATTTTTGTATATGTTTTCATTAAAATTTTTATTGCTTTTATTTACATTTGCACATATCTGGTGGAGCAATATAATATATATTTGACAAATTAAATATGTGGGATTGATGTGACTTTTATCAACAGTCTGATTTTCTGACATGGATGATAAGTAGGATCCCAACAAAGAAGCACTTTAAAGTAGTTTGTAAAATGTCTGATAA
Source organism: Polypterus bichir lapradei (assembly GCA_026402145.1). Classification (NCBI taxonomy): domain Eukaryota; kingdom Metazoa; phylum Chordata; class Cladistia; order Polypteriformes; family Polypteridae; genus Polypterus; species Polypterus bichir. Next base: position 43,338,445 of record JANRMT010062791.1, on the reverse strand, counting down.
TGAATGGCTTCAGAAAACACTTACAAAACTCCCATGTTCTTATACCTATGGCGTTTGTTATTCACTAAGATCAATTGCTGGTACTTTGTATAGCATCCAAGTTATCTATTTTCTACTCTTAACTTTGTTAGCGTTCTTTCACCAATTTCTTAGATGCACAGCCTAATTCATTAACAATTCTTCCAGACCAGATGCTGGAGGCCAACTATACTGGGTCTTTTTTATTATTCCAACTTTTTCTGTTAGGCTTTTTATATTTAGGATTCATCCAAAAGTTTTCAGACTTATCTAATCCTATTCTAAACATAACATTCAGTCTTTCTTAGCAAACAGATCACTCTCCATCCTAGTAAAAGTAGGTAAATCTGCAAAGTACAGTATATTTCTTAATCTTTTTTCAAATTCCCTTTGTTATTGCCAGCATAATAACCCTGCTGTAAAAAGATATGTTTTCTTATGGAACGTAACAAATGAAAATTGGTAATAAATAAAACATTAAAGCCTGGAATCAACCAGACATTTGACAAATAGTTGCAGTGTATATTGTGTTACTCTACCCAAGAAGTGCAGAAACAACAAGGTGCAAAAGATGACCTTCATTAGTAAACGTCTCCTTTCACAAAATATCAACACTTCAGGTGAAAGGTACAGAACTAAAACATGCACTCTATTGGTAAAATATAAATTGAATGATAAACATCTCTAAAGAGACAGAACACCACTATTATGGACATGTTGAAATGTCTAGAAATTACTGTGCACACTAAAAAATACCAGGAGATGATAACAAAATGATGACATGGTCTGACATGGTCAGGCAAAGCAGTGGTCAGAACTGTGAGTTCAAAGCTAAATCGGGATACCAAGAACAAAAGGACAAAACTCGAGAGTCAAAGGCAAAGCAACAGTTAAAACTAAAAATGAAATCCCACTATTAGGGGCTGCTAAATTAAGCTAATGCTAAATATTCTTTTGATGATGCATTATCCATCAAGGGCTAATGCGTCCAATGTCTGTTATAACATCAGTGCAACCATGGTAAACTTGACCTTAAAAACTGCATCATGTAAATAAAGAACACCAAGAAATTAATGGAAAACAGCTTTTAAAATCTAAAATAAAATTGAGTCCTCAGGTGTCAAAACCACAGAATATGCAAAAAACACATATAAAAAGTGGTCTAAAATGACAACCACAATGTATCAAAATGTAGTATAATGGTAAATGGTTTAGTTGACTGTGGTATCTTAGGGATTAGTAAGGTCTCTAGCAGTCCATTACTATTCATCCAAAGGTCAACCAGTAGCCACAAGTTTAAGCCCTATGGATATACATTTGCATTGATGACCTCCATTCAAGCATGAAAGGCAACATTAATCGTTTGCTCTGTCTACTCATTAAGAATCACTACAGTACTTTGTTTTGAACTCTTTTATTTAAAACTGATTGTGTTTATGCAGGATAAAAGCAGTTGTTGCAATATTGGGCCATCTGAAGTAAATATGTATCTTAAGACGATTCTAGACTACATATAGTGTTGCTGCTTCAAAAAATATGGTATAGGTAAATGCAGTAGTTCAATTTATATTGTTTTAAAATACATGCATCACAATGCACTAGCTTTTGCTTTTGAAATTTAAACAAAAATGCCTTAATTAAAAAAAAAATGTAAAAACAATATCAGGCAAGGCCTATGTATGTTAATATAGTACACCTTCCTTCAGGCAAGAAACAAAAATCTGTTCAACATGATGTTAAAAGATTTGACACTACATAATTAGATGCTTAACAAATGTAAACACAAACCTTTCAGCAGCCAAACTCTGATTGATTACTTTGCAGTTGTACAATATCTTAAGTAAGCAGTATTTTTCTATCATTTATCTGCATAGTGAACATTTATATACTAAACTGGGCCTCAACAGCTATTAAACTAATTTAAAGTATCAGTGTAGTATTTTGCTAATTATACACAGTCTCTGGTCTTGTAGACGATAAAGTAATCCCAGGGGAAGGAAAAAAATTGTCCAATTTATGCCATTCAGACACTAAATAGATCTGACTAGCTGCCAGGAATCCAGTGCTTGCTATGCAGTATTATGAGGCAATTGCTCACACAACTTTATCTCTACCTAAGATCAGAACAAAGCAACAATGAGCTGCAGAAATGTGCAAACAGGGAACATTCACATGTAAGCTTGGGAAGAACATGGGTTACCGCCAAGTTTTATTTTGGTGTAGGTCTATTACAAGAGTAATCACAGAGTGTGTGGCATTATGGAAGACGTCCAGATAGTTAAGATGGAATTTGTGATTGTTTTTAAGAGTTGAACCCTACCCCTTTGACATGATCAATATCATTCAACACTCTTATGGCATGCAACTATTCATTAAAGATGATATCAGCACCTATGCCAAAAAAAAGAAAGAAAAAAGTTTCAAATGCAGTCAGTATGGAAATATCAACTCAAAACATCTCCTATCTGCTGAACCAAAGCTGTAATATATTGCTTCTACACAATTACATTAAGTTCAAAGAAGTTCACAAAGGACCAGATATGATTAGTGTCTTGTGTGATGTCATTACAAAGGAGAACAATTGCAGTAGATGAAACCTGAACTTTATTACTATTAATTGTAGATAATTACAGGATAGCATGCCATGAAAAACTACAAGAAATAGAACCTAAATGTAAGTTTACAGACCTTTAAATGGTTCAGATATAAATATTCAGAATGACAGAGGTTGATATTTTACTTTTCAATTTGCCTATATGCAGAGTTTAGTGGTATAAGGTTACAATTTATCTTAATTTTTACAAAAAGTTATGTGAAAGTCATTTAGGGATCAGCATATACCGTAATGATAAGATGGCTGGAAAAGTCAGAAAAAATATTTAAGTCATACATATGATAAATAGCACATCCTTTAATTAAAATTATAACTGCTTCACCAAAATATTGTTTTATTTCCTGTAACCAATCACATGTACACTAATTTACATTACTTTAGCAGTATATGGCATGGTTCTATTTAAATTTTTCATTCATGGGATATTTCTATACTATATAATAAGTTTTCAGAGTGGGAAAAAATACGATAAACAATTATTAACAAATCATAAAAACCTTTCAATATGGTTAACTACTTCAAAGTATGCATGATTAATACAAAAGTGAAACAATTGTTATATGCATTTAATACAGTAAATATATACAGTGTGTGTGTGTGTATATATATATATATATATATATAT
>JANRMT010062791.1:43291192-43335088 GCA_026402145.1 Polypterus bichir lapradei | reverse complement strand
ATATATATATATATATATATATATATATATATATATTAGTAGTCAAGTAGAGCTTTATTGTCATCCTAACAATATACTTACAGTACACAGTAGGACGAAATATCGTCCTCCAGAGTCAAAAGGTGCAGTACACAAGATATATATATATAACTATGATAAAAAGAAAAAAAATATACAGTGTTATGTAGTGCTATGTAATCCAGAGAGGGTAAGGAGTAAAGAGTCCAGTGTGGAGGAGGGCAGCATGGTTTTCAGGAGCCGGACTGCCTGAGGAAAGAAACTATTGCACAATCTAACAGACCTGCTCCTGATGCTGCAGAGTCGTCTTCCAGATGTATACTGTAATTTATAAGAAGTGGTGCTATCCATCATACAATAAAACAATTTGTAATGAAAAAAGCTAAAAATGCTTAAAAATTGTACAATTCGCAAGAATACTAAATACGATAGATATTATTTTTTTCCCTAAGAATATACAGAATTCTGTCATCTTCCTTCCTTATTTTATATAATGTACTGTACATGCTATTTACATTTCAGTTTTACTATAATATCGATTAGCATAATTAATTTTTTATGTGGTATGTCAAGATGCAGTGCTTTTATTTTAGTTTTTTATGGAAATACGTTATATAATCAAAAACCTTTATGCAAAGGAATGAAACTGCTTACATGGTCAGAATATTCTTTTGGAAGGTTTATTCTGGGAACTTCATAATAAGTAAATAAAATTATGCGTACATAAAAAATAAGAAATTGGTGCAAAGGTTTACATTTGTTTTGTTACTGTAATATAAATATACTAAAAGCTTTCAGGCACAAAATTTTATTCAGATTTCCAGAATCCTATGCCATTTGTCGAGACTTGTCTGAAAAATAAATGAAGCATTACAAAAATTTTTTATAAGACTTGTTCTTTCAGATACTTTATGTATTTGCAAACTTAATAATGTCAGACATTTACTTAAAAATACAATAAAATATTTTTTTGCAATTATCACATCTTTTCTTCTTAATATCTTTACAGATTATTAACTTAAAATAGGAATTAGTGTTTTAATGCTCTAGCATTTATGTTATTTCTAAAATAAGTTATTAAGTGCCACCTAACTAATTATTCAAGTGCTGAACCATCTGTAAACGTATCCATAAATAAATGAAAAGGTTTAAAAATGTTTAAGAAGATTAATGATTTTAGTATTGCTATCTTAAATTACGAAGTCATAGTTTAACAAAGAACATAACACTTTAATGTTCTTAAATACTGCTTGTTCAAAGGGTCAATACTATCCCATATGCAGAATACAATGCACATAATGCTTTTGATATCTTGACAAACACCTTCATTTTGAAATGGGTTTATTGAAAAAACACCAATATTGCAAAGCTAATAACTGAAACGTAAATATGAAACTATAAAGATGTCATAATTATTATGACTATTACTTCAAGAATTGAAACCTCCTGCTCACCCTGCTCAAGAATTTAAAAATGTTTATCAACCTAGTGTGCTGTAAAAAATTAGATTAGATTATATTTTTTGAGATTAAACAAAATTTCTAATTAAAAGAGTAAATGGAATGTTCCAGAATTTGGTTTGAAAATGCATTTAGAATGGCATTACATCCATATCTTTTTCATAAATTATTTGAAAGGGTTATAACTGTTTAAATATGTCAAAAATGTATTTTGCATGCCAGTCGTTGCCAAGTTTGGGCACATCTAATACCATACTTGATTGAACCCCGGGAAAGAGAATAGGAAACATTTGTTGCACTAGTCCACAGGATGAAGCAAGGAAATGATGTAATGCTTCTGAAATATGCACTCTAAAATACAATTGAATTGTTGGTTGTTCTGTGAAATGTTTAGAACAGTTGTGCTGGAATGCATCACCATGAGGATAATGTTATCCTATTTAGAAATAGCAATCAGTCACACTGTGGTCGCTAGCGGCAGGGGGCTCACTTTCCTTTTCCATGTGCAGAATTTACTTGTTTTACAGCTGATTGATTCAAATAAAGCAGTAATGCTTCACTTCAGAGAGGGGTATTGATTGCAACTGGCAGTTTTTCTAAATGTCCTCCTAATTTGAAGGGTAAAATCTTTTAATATTTACCAGATTTTCTGCAGAAAGATTAGAATTCCTAAATGCAAGACAGTAGAACTGAAATGATAAAATAATAGTACTAAGTGAAGTGCTTACAAGAAAATGTTTTTATGCATGTAATGTAAAATTTATTGCCCAGTGATTCTGCTAAAATTAGTTCTTGCTTAAAAATGTCTTCAAATTGTATTTTTAGTTCCTTTCTGTTTTTTAAAGATGTAATACTCATATGTTACCTGCTGTAACAGTTCTTTTACATCAATTGTATTGTACTATTTGAAAAAGTAAATATGTAAGGTACCATTGAAAGGGATTTTGGTGCAGAATTCTCACTTGATTTTTAGTCCCCTAGGCCTCTGTGTCCTATGGATTCTCAAATTACCTTGCCATGCACCAGCATGTTCTGTCCAAGTTCCTTCATTTGTTTTTTTGTTTTTTTTAGTAGACACACTAAAACATTTATTTACTGTTTTTTTTTAGTAGACACACTAAACATTTATTTACTGATTTTCCATGAACACCCTAAACCCCAGCTGGTGTTCTTTTGGAGTGACAGTGAAGGATCTCCACTCTAAACTAAAGTGATACTTGCTCTCACTGCCCATCTGATTTTTAAACAAAACTTTAGCTTAAATTAGAATATCTTGCTGCCTTGTAACTTGCTGTTAACTATTGCTTTGTATTGTGTATTTTACCCATACTTCCTAGTAAACAAGATTGTAAAAGTTTATTTACTTCTTTTTTCAGCTGCTCCTGTTATGGGTTGCCACAGCGGATCTACATCTTCCTGTCCTCTGCATCTTCTTATTTACTAAGCTCACATTAAAAGTTTTAGAGAAAGCAAACAAAGTTTAAGAGTACTCTTTTTTTTTTTACTAATACAAATTTCTCAGACCTAAAATATATTCCCATGTTTCCATAAATTGACTTTGAGGTAATGTAGAGCTTTCATCAGATTGTTTTATGGTGCATTCTATAATTGTTTTAAAAATGGAAAAAATTAATCACATAATGCAAAAGCGAGAGTGTTTCTGACGTTGACAACAATATGGGTTATTTTTTACATTCTCCATATTTTATACATTGAGGAAGTATATTCTTCATGAAAAGGGTTTTCCATAGAACAACTCATTTTACTCTCCTTAGAACATGTTTTCTTCATTTTTAGACAGATTATTGTTCATGCGTTTATTGGTGCATCTGTAGTGTTTTTGTGGATACTGACTGGAGAATAAATAGACTGATTCTTAAGAAAATTTGTTTACAACTTGTACTTGTTAGTCTTAAGAGCTGATTGGTTTTTGGGTGAATTCCAATTATTCATTTTCAAGCTTTTAACGTTTAAGGTTCACAAAAGCAATAGTCAAAACTGCCAAACCACTGCTCAAAAGTTTACAAAATTTGGCATGGACATTTAAGACTTTGTAAGAATGACTGTTGTGAATAGAACTTGTGGTAGTCAGAGCAGCTAAATTGTAATTGCAAAGAAACACTGACTACATTTAAATTACCATGAAAGATTTGTCTTTAAAGGGAAATAGAATGTGAAAAACTTGCATATTTGATAAGTTCACATTGTATACTTTACTGAATGTTGTAAATATGGATAATGTAATGTGATGGCCACATATTTCATTTTTAATAGTTTCTAATGCTGCATGAACCACAGCCACAGCACCTTGCTGCATTCTACTTTATGTGAGGATAAACAAACATTTTTAGATTGTATTTAAAAAAAAAAAACATTTTAAGACTTCACTTCAAAAGCTACATGTAGTTCATTACATTGTTCTTATGTGACAAAGAAAACTTCTATGGTGCACAAGCCCTGATCTGAATAGTAAAAAAAAAATACTTGGTGTTAACTAAATGAATTGAGCATTTTTAATTTAAATTGTAGGATAGGCTCCAGCTTCTCCACAACCCTGCTGTGGATGGGCTGGTTTGGAAGATGGGTGGATGAAGGTTGAAGGATGATTTCATGCAGCTCATAGAGCACAAACACACATTTACAATTATGATACCATATCAGAAAATGTTGGTCTTTACTTAGTACACTGGATTGTTCTGAAGCTTTTGTCTTTTCATCACAATTTACTGTATACTTTGGAATGTAGTTCTTTACATTAAAATGACCAAAGCTATTTCTAGCTTTACTTGATTCTGAATTTGAATCTAAAGTTGGAAGCAGTAAAGACTTTTAAGAACAGTAAAGTAGATATTTGCTTGTATATCCTAATTTTAGTACCTGTCCATGCAACAGCATTTTGAACTGCAGGATAGAAAAAAAAAAACAATTTATACAATGTATTAGCAAAGCACAGAAACACTCAAAGTTGTGTTTATAAAAAACTTTCTGTATCATGTGAGTTAAGAAAATGGGTTAATGATACTATATATTCCTTAAGTGTTAGGAATTGTGCCATGAGTAATGTGAGTAATAAAGATAATACTCACGTTGTTTGAGGATTTAGCAAAACTAATATTTGGGCCCTTTGAGTTTGAAGTTGACAGTATCTTGTTACTGTTTGCATTATTTACATACCTACAAATAGATTTAAATGGCAGCATGGTGGCACTGCTGTTTTAGATGCACGATATTTGTGACACAATGGCTTTCAGAGTGGCTAAAGAGGACAGAAATGGTATGTGCATGCTCATTCTCAAACCTTTCCCTGTGAAAAGTAAAAAAATCCTAATCTCTTATATTTTCTTTTCTTTGACTGGCTGGTATAATCTTTTTAATTTACATTTTGTTATATCCAGCTATTATAAAAATATTTAAAATGCACATTAATAGCATAAATACTTACAACAGTCATATCAAGGTCATGGTGAACTCAGGGCCATTTTAATGCATGGGCATGCTGGGTAGTTGCCCAGGGGGCCCACGAGCACAGGCGCCCCATGCCAATCTATGTATGTTGTGACTTGCTGAGTGGTTGTGTAGTTAGGGGCCCCAGTGAACTGCTTTGCCCGGGGGCCTATAATGCTGTTAAGATGGCCCTGGGTGAACTTTAGATTCAGATTTAGAAATTCATCTGGTCATGTGTATTATAGCTTAAAAATGAAAGATGTAACATGACTTCTTCTTCTTCTTTCAGCTGTTTCCGTTAGGGGTTGCCACAGCAAATCATCTTCTTCCATATTTTTCTGTCCTCTGTATCTTGTTCTGTTACACCCATCACCTGCATGTCCTCTCTCACCATATCCATAAACCTTCTCTTAGGCCTTCCTCTTTTCCTTTTGCCTAGCAGCTCTATTCTTAGCATCCTTTTCCCAATATACCCAGCACCTCTCCTCTGCACATGTCTAAATCAACACAATCTGATCTGATCTCTGACTTTGTCTCCCAACCGTCCAACCTGAGCCGACCCTCTAATGTACTCATTTCTAATCCTGCCCATCCTTGTCACAGCCAATGCAAATCTTAGCATCTTTAACTCTGCTACCTCCAGCTCTGTCTCCTGCTTTCTGGTCAGTGCCACCGTCACCAACCAATATAACATAGCTGGTTTCACTACCGTTCTGTAGACTTTCGCTTTTACTCTTGCTTATATCCGGTAAAGTGGTAAAAAATAGTAAGATAAAAAGTAATGTACTTGCTTGAAAAAAATAAAAAATAAAAAAATAAAGTTCTTGCTAAACTACTCTTTACAGTTGCAAGGCTGATTTTTTAGGATACAACAATTCACTTTCTGTGATGTTAATTTTTTATTGTGTGATGCAGGGTTATAACTTTATAATAAGTTGATGAAGATATTAAGATGTGGCGTGCATAAAGCTGTTCCTCAGATGTTTCTTTGACCCCAGTCACTCCGTACGCTGCTTTCATCACACACTGCAGTGTGATCATAAGCATTCTTTTTTCCAAAAAACAATCATTTAGACATGGTCAGTTTCATTTTATATTAAATAACATCTGTTCCTTTAATATAAATATATAGTGTGGTTAAAGAAGAAAGTTGTGAAAAGTGCAACATACTGTGCATTTTATACAATAAAATTTCCAAGCATTCTGTTATATCAACAGTAAAATCTTTATAGCTTTCATAGCAAATCAGTTTTTTTTTATCAGTTGAAAGTTTTATTTATCATCCATTATGAAGAATAATTTCATTCTGTGTACTTTAATGAATACTTTCAGAATAGCAAACCTTGCTGCACAGCTTTTGGAACATACAGTATTTGAATATCTTTTTCCATCTATAAAACTGTTTTCATTACATCATAAATTAAAAGCACCCTGTTGCATGGTATCTAGTAATGTTACTCCTTAAAGCACAAAACAGCTGCTCAGTAATAATAAACTATAATGGCCAGTTTTGCTTAATATATTAGCAGAATGGCAATCAGAAATTAATGGATCTTAATACTTAAATGATAGCAGTTTCAGTGATGAAAAATAAAATGTTCAGAGCTATGCACAACAGTTAGACAATGCCCTTATTGCCTGATGCTGCTACTTTTGTTTTATAATATAGTATGTGCCTCAAGTTTGATATGATGATAGTTTTTAGCAGCAAGTATTTAATAAAATGAAGCTTTACTATGTCTTGGCATCTATGATTCAAAGAGAAAAACAGTTGTTTGAATACATTGCTTAGTTTTGCAGCAATGCAGCAGTAAAAATCATATTATTTTAAACATTCTGTGTATTTTAAGGAACCAAATCTTCATCAGTGTTACTAGTAGCATAACTAGAATTTATTGGATCCTGATGCGCAAAAGAGCCCCCCCCCCCCACTCCCAAGTAAAATAAAATAAAATTAAATTAAAAATGACCACCATCAATGAGATAATGCATGTTAAGCTTATAACCTACATAAACGGCCAGCAGTCACAGCTTTCTAGAGTTGTGGAAATGATATTACCTTTATTCTTTTCATTACAGTGCCAGTTAGATAAGCATATTAATAATAAAGCAGTGCAAAACAACAGCCATGTGGACCCCTCAACCCCTTGCACAGTGCAACTGTCCGTCCAGCACTTATATCTCTGCAAAAATGCATGCAGTAAGCATCCATTATAAAAATAAAATGCAGGTGGTGCTTTTAAAAAAATACTTTTGGCACAGACATTTTGATTCACTTATTTTCAGAACATCTTTATATGTTGTTATAAAAATCACTTTTATTTTTCTTTTTTCTTGCTTGAAAAGATTTATGACACAGTTTTCCAACATAAACAAAATGTGAAAAAAGTGCCTGCCAGAAGCATGTCATGCTTACAGATTAGTTTTCAATTTTCAACTGGCAATGCTGTGTCTTGGGTCTTAACTGAGCACAATCAGCTCTTAGTAAATGAAAAAGAAAACTAAAAACTTCTAACATGCAATATCAGTGAAGTTTTCAAACTTATTTGAAAATCAATATTTGCAGAATATTATTGAGATTGGAATGTCCCCAGAATGCTATTGTCTGCCACAATATATTTTTTTTCATTTATTCAAGGTACTGTATCAATCGATTTTGTGTAAACAAAAGATTTCTAATGTTTCATGAATTTTATGCCTTCAATCTGTGCTGTGTTGTCATTTCAAAGCAATGGTTGGAATCCATTGTACTAACTCCCTTTATAATTTTAAATACATGCATCATGTCTCCTGTTAATCCCTGTTTGCTTAAAGTAAAAAGATTCATCTCCTTCAGTCTTTCCTCATAGCTCATACCCTGTAGTCCTGGAATGATTCTAATTGCTGTCCTCAGTACTTCTTGTAATTGTGATACATAGTGCACAATGCTGTCTGCACTAAAACTGCACAGAGCATTCCAGATGAAACCTCACAAGTACATTACATAGCTAAAGAATAACCTCTCTTAATTTATCATGCTACATACACTACATATCACTTATACACTATGTCTAGCATTATTTTAGCCTTCTTAAACGCTGGTGTATGCTGTCTGGATGTGGATAGTGGCAAGTCTATTATGATTCCTTATAAACTACTTGCATAATCATACTGTGCAACACTTTACATTAACATGTGTTATATACTGTATTTCAGTTGCCATATACAGTACAGGCCAAAAGTTTGGACACACCTCCTCATTCAATGTGTTTTCTTTATTTTCATGACCATTTACAGCACTCCATCACTCTCCTTCTTGGTCAAATAGCCCTTACACAGCCTGGAGGTGTGTTTGGGGTCATTGTTCTGTTGAAAAATAAATGATCGTCCAACTAACCTGACTTCTGCACAACACAACTGCTGGTCCCAACCCCATTGATAAAGCAAGAAATTCCACTAAATAACCCTGATAAGGCACACCTGTGAAGTGAAAACCATTTCAGGTGACTACCTGTTGAAGCTCATCGAGAGAATGCCAAGAGTGTGCAAAGCAGTAATCAGAGCAAAGGGTGGCTATTTTGAAGAAACTAGAATATAAAACATGTTTTCAGTTATTTCACCTTTTTTTGTTAAGTACATAACTCCACATGTGTTCATTCATAGTTTTGATGCCTTCAGTCATGAAAATAAAGAAAACACATTGAATGAGGAGGTGTTTCCAAACTTTTGGCCTGTACTGTATATGCCCAAGTCTGTATTCTGCCTTGCTCCATCTGTAATTATTCCACTAACCCTTTCATTCTTCCTTCTTTAGTCTTCTTCTTCTTCTTCCTTTTAATCTTTTCCCACTTTTATGTAGGGTTGATGTGCCAGATCAACCCTCTCCATACAGCTCGGTCCTGCACCTCCTGCCAGGTAAGACCCTTTTCCTTCAAATCTTTTTTACTCCGCTTTTGTCTCCCTCTCTTTCTCTTCCCATGTACTTCCAGTCCCATCATTCTTTTGCCCACGTGTTCATAGTCTCTCCTCATAACATGCCCATACCACTTCGACCTGCTTTCTTGTACTTTCTCTTCTACTTTTGTTGTACCTCTGATTGTCTCATTTCTTTCCTTTTTTGTAATACCACACATCCATCTCAACATTCTGCCATATTTAACTTCTTTTCCTGTGCTCCCCTTTATAGCCCATGTCTCAGCTCTATACAGTACGTCATTGCTGGTCTTACCACTGTCTTAAAAACTTTACCTTTGGTTTTCCTACCTTCTTTAAGGTAGCCAGCAAAAAATCAGCTGACCCAAAAACTGTCTGTGAAGGATTTCAATTTTAACTTGATCTAATTTAGTTAAGGGTCCCTTTCTGTTTTCTATGTCTGTTTTCTTCTCACAGTATGATTGCTGTCTTATGCAACAATAGAATTCTAAAATACTAGTAAAATATGATCCCCTGATTAAATTTGTGCTGAATGTTCAGTACTGCACTTGTACTAGCCAATTGCTGAGTGGTCCTTTCTTTAATAATTATTTCCATTAATTTATCATACATTTTATGCTGATTGGCCTATACCTAAGTATATGGGTCCAATTAAATATGGCATTTAGGAATCATTTTGCAAGATAATACTCAGAAAGAACCCATAAATAACCAGACACAAATAAATTTGTCTAACATTCTGACAATGGAAGGCCAAGTTACAAGTAGACTGCAAGAATTTCTTTCTCACTCTCACTATTTAACAACCACTTACTGGGTTCACCCACTTTTGACAACTGCCTTACAATTTTTAATAATGTTGAAGCAGAACGTTTTCACAGTTGGATGCTCTTTCTGATGCCAGCCTCCTTTAGTAATTTTTTATGACACATACAGTAATTAAGGTTACTAGAATAGCCAAAGGAGGACACAGAATGTAAGACAGAAGAAGATGCATTGAAAGTTTTACCTGGGTTTCTTCTAAGTAGTGATACACCCTACTTGTTTTCAGTACATAGACAGGAGTATCTTTACGCATTCCAATCACACTCATATTCCAACATTTTATTAAAAGAATGGATGGATATAGGACTTGGACTTCACATTCAGAACATGATGATTTGATACTCAAGCCCCTTTAATGGAATACTGCTGGTACACCTTGAAAAACACAGACATTTTCAAAGTTTTTTGCTTTGCCTGCCAGACCAAGAACGTGATGTTTGTTGAACATCTGGAAACCTTACACGCAACAGAAGTCAACAAACTACTTACAGTGACATATTTAATGCTGCAGTAGTCACATTTGTATCCTTTTCTTCACTTTGCAAAAAATATTAAATTATAATCAGTTAAAAATGCAAAAAGAGAAAAAACGGCACATTACTTTGAGTAATTAAGAATAGAGAGTAATTTAATGGTTTTAATAGAACTGAGATGGGGAACTTATTCACCACACTGTGTAGGTTATTATGTTTAAATTCTGAAACTTCAATCCATCTAAATACTCTAAACTCAATTTTTTTACTTCTAAGTGAAGGGTTTGCCTTTTCAGCATTGTTGTTAACCCACTTTGTGTTTGCAATTGTCCAAAGTTTAAAAAAATTCCAATGATATAACATTTTATAATTTTACCCCCAACTTTTCATTTAAATAAATGATTCTGTTAATGATAGGATTTTAAAAGATTTCAAGGTTCAAGATAAAGTTGAGTAAAAGGTATGTTTCTTTGAATGGCCTCACAGTGTCAAGTAATTCCACAATATTAGGAATCACGATTACACAACACTTCAAATACACATTTAAGCCAAATTTTGTTCTCCTCTTAGAGATCATTAAGCTGGATCTTTGCAATTGGTTCTATATCATTAACTTTTTAAAGGCAATAAATAAACTTTCCCAAATATTTATTTGGAATATCAAATGCCCTAATTAGAGGAAATTGCAGTTTCAAAAGTGAAAGTGATGCTGTTGGTTTTTCAGCTGCCTTACTTGATAGTAAAGATATGGACAATGTGAATCCATATGTGTTTGTTTTTTATCGTGATTTAGTTGAAGATCAGACCACACTGTTTTGGGTAATTAATGTGGATTTCCAGGTAATTCCAAAGGAGTAAAAAGGTTTTCTTGTAACTGTACTTATGCCATTATATAATTACATTTGGCAGTACTAGAATGTAATTTTCTGAATTTATTCAAGATTAATTTATTTTAAAAAGAAGGAAAATATTATGTTGGTGGCATTCCAGATTACTGCATTCTAATTTGATGTGTTAATAATATTCTTAAACTTTTTGTTTGTAATACCTACGTAATTAGAAAAATCTTAAATGATCACATGCCTACTTATTTTTCTTGCTCTAACTTTGCCAAAATACTTTTTTAAAAGTACAACAAACACAGAATAGTTTTCTAGCTACACTACTTTGGGCTAATATGAAACTGATAAACAGTTTCTTTGAAACGTTAGTTTTCTACTTACACAACTGACAGTTTGCTGAACAATCGACAGGTATATCTCAAAGTTCTAGGGCAAACAATCAAATGGTGAGTTTATCATCTAATCCTATAATGTTGATAGATACTTTTCGTATAAGTAGCTGATTTATGACAAAGGGTTAATTTGTTCTCGATTACAGCTTTAGAGTATGTAGTTCCCAATGAAACTTTTTATTATCCTTTAAATGTTTAAAAGAAAGCAAAAAAAAGCTTTATTAAAATGAAAAGTGTCTTATTACTTTAAAGCTGTTTTCATAGTTAGTCAAATATTCTCATTAATTCTAGTAAAGTATTTGAAATGTGTATTTTTTTCTGGTCACATTAGTTGTGATGATTCACACTGACTGCTGAAGCGTACCATTTTCATCAGATTTTCATTCGTTGCCAAAGTAAAATTGCAAATACTTCATTCGGAGATGTGAAGTTGGTTTTATATTCAGTGGAACCTTTGACTATCCAACTTTGGATCAATCGACATTCCATTTTATTTAGCTTGATGAATAATGTACAGAGATACCAAGTGATAACTTGTATTTTTTACATATTTTTGTTTGTGTAAGCATACCTGTAAAAATTGAGGCAGGGTGCCAATGACTATGACTAATGAATTTAGCTGCTGCAAAAGTAGTTCTTTGGTCATATAGTAAGTTCAAATTAGTATTAATACCTGAGATTTCATATGGGTGACCTGGCTGCTTCTGGTGCATTCTATAGGGTGGGCTGTGTGTAAGTGGAGTTAAGGGAGACAGCTAAAAAGGCCTAGCAAAACAATGTAATTAATCTATTTATATTTTGTAATTATTTACACCATATACTGATTACTTTAAAAAATAGCTGTGTCAGATGATTTCCTACTGTATCTTGAACTGTGGCATAATATGCAATGTAGGTGGATCTATTTAATAGTGCATGAATATTGTCCAAGGTTACATTGTACTACAGATACTGTATGTGTGCATTGAGATGTTTATTGTAAAGCTGTTGATTCAAAATAAAATATTTGTGATAACAGAGCCTTCAATATTTTGTTTTTGCAGATGAGTAAGAGAAGATAAAAACAGACCACCATTTAAAAAATATCCAATCAATATTGAAAACATTTCATCCATGAAAGGAGCATTGTCAGAGTGGGACACAACTTTTGCCAATTTAAAGACCAACAAAAAGTTGACTAACAATTAAGTACAGCTGACACAAAATAGGAATATCAGAATTTCAGAATATCAGAATATAGTATTGTAGCCAACAACCCAACCAATTTAAAGTCTTAAGTAGAGAAAAAACATAGACGATGCAGTTGCAAGTTGGCAGCACTCAACAACTGAAAAGCCTAAAAATATCTGGAGGAGAGATTCACAACCAGATAATCTGCAACAACACTAAAGACAACATGTGCTGGCATCCCTGTTTTATATTTTCATTGCCAGGGGCAGGTCAAACCTTTTCTGGGAGCAAATGGGGGACCAACTCACTAAGCACTTCAGTTTTCAAATTAAAATCCCATATTTACTTTTTTACATTTAAAGCATAATAAGATAATTAGGTTTTCTAAAAACTGCATGTTCTTTGTCAGATGATGTGTAGCATGCAATAAAACAAAACAAAAATGAAGTAGCTATGTAACATTAGATTAGTTTAATGTGCATTATTGTATGCTTCAATACCCTTAATATATTAATAAGCTGTAAAAGTAGTCAACCACTATTTTGTGTCTTCAGTAAACTAGTGACTCACAACCCTTATCAATGATAAATATCTTACTGAATATATTATTTGGGCAATCATATTTATAGTAATAGAAAACCATGTTTTGGCACTTCATTTATAAAAATAACCATTAAGGTAATTTTAAACATGTCTTAATACCAATTTTTTATTTGCATAAATCAGGATCGTTCTGTAGAATTACATGAAATATAATAAAAAACTTGATTTTATGGAAACTTAAAAATCCTCTAAAGCAGTACAAAAATCAGAAGTAAAGGTGTCTCAAAACTAACGCGGAATGATTCCCACACCTTGTGTAAACACTGAAAATAACCTTCTTGAAGATAAATGTCTCCTTTCAACTGACTGTCAAGAAAATGTTTGTGGTGAAACCTCCTTTCATATTAAGTTGCCACTAAAGTTTGTTTTGACGAAATGTAAATACCTAAGAGTTTCATTATGCAATCAGTAGGCTGCCTTTTTCTATAAAGAAAAAAGTAGCAGTATATATAACATTATTATCTTCCAGTAACAAACAAAATAAAGGCCTTGTTGTTGTATAAAATACAGAGTTTAAAAAAAATAGATTTTTTTTTGTTTTTTTTTCTTCACAGCTTAACAATACACATTCGAAAGATTTCAAATGTTTACTGTTGTTAATAATTACTTTAATCATTATAAAAGTAGGATGCAGTGCTGGTGCAGTAGTTAATGCTGCTGCTACACAGCTCCAAAGACCTGCTTTTTTCTGCATACCAAAGATATCCGTGTTACGTGAGTCTAAATTGTCATTGTGTGTGCGCGAGTATGCTGTGAGATGGACTGCTGCACTATTGAGGGTCTGTTTGTTCCTTCAGCCTAGCACTGCTGGGTTCCATCTCTCTGAATTGGATTAAATAGGTTTGATATTGAGCCGGCCATTTATCTTCATTTGTTTGATGTGCTGTTTTTAAGTGTAATATTATATTGATCTCTCTTGCATTTAAAGTAATTAGGGGTCTCATAGTTTATTTTTCAAAATCCTATAGTTTCTTTTCCAGTTGTCTTCCACTTAATTCTTAATATATCTCTAAGTTTGGAGATATGAACCCTCATCCATTGTTCTGTAGGTGTGGAGTCCATGTGATGATATACTAATCTCCAATAAGAATATGTTCTGTGTCTACTTATGTTTGTGATCTTCACAGACAGAAGAGCAAGACATAGCCTAGATTTGCACAATATCCAGTGTGGGAAACAAATGGCTCCATCTGTGCTATTTGCAGTGGATGCTATTTTCTTGGCTGCTTCACTTTTCACATACATGCTTCCCAGAGCACGTTAGAATGTCACAATGGTTTGCAGCTGACTGTATTGCATTTGGAATGGCAATTAGCACATCCATCTCTGAGCTCATGATCCTCTCACAGAAATGTGTTGGTTGTTTCCAATAGGTAAGAGGTTAGCAGCTGTCTAAAGTGGAGGGGTTCTAGGATATTACACTCTTGTTCACAAATGTGGTTATAGGGAATCATAAACCAAGTAATTCGTCTAGAGGCAGACATTTTCTGAATGTTGTATGCAGTGTGTAGTGTAGTGTAGTGAGACAGGAGCTTAGTCCGCATATGATGTCATTGTCTTCTGTCATAAAATCTAGGCAGTGACCAAAAGAATGAAATGGAGAATACAATTGTTCAAATGAACTCTTGTGCAGGGTTGCTGTGTTTACTCTTTGAAGTTCTGAAGGACATTGGAGAAGAATTCATCCACCTCACCTCAACCTGCCACTCTAGTACATCCTTCTCTCTGCTTCTCAATGCTAGTCAATCTTTAGGGCCCTCTCATACCAGGCCCAGTCAGAGGGATGCACTTTCAAACATCACATTTAATGCATTTGTTTGTAGTCAGGGGTTGATTGCTTTGGAGAAAGAGAGGCTTCAGCTGGAGACAGAACAGCTCCTGCTGAAGAAGAAAGGGCTGCAGCAGTGGGAGATGCACCATCAGGAGCAAGTCCTGCTCAAGAAGTCAAAGTTGGACATCTTGAGCAAACAGCTTGTGCTGGCAGAGGCACAATAAAACACTCCTCCCTTTTAAGTTCCTATTATATTAAATTCAGACAGAAGGTTCTGTATCCATTAAACAAATTTATGTTGTGATTGTGTCAATTATTTATGTAGACTAACTAGGCCCAGTGTTTTGAAGTCATCTTTAATTTTTTGTTAAATTTTCATATTTTTCTGGTCCTCCTCTTTCCTCTTTTGTACCATTTTCTGTATATTAGATTCTAGCCATTCCCCGCAGCTCCGCAGGCGTAGTAGTGAAACAGGACAAACTTTAAAAATCAATAAACAAAAAGGTATCACTAGTTAAGTGGAGGTAAATTATGCTCCAAAAAGCAGAGGTAGACCGACTCCCCAATCCTGATGTCATGCTTCCCCCTCCCCTTGGCCTGCAGCCTCTGTCTCAGATTATAGCGAATATATTGCTCCTGCAAGCAAACTATGATTCTTAGCTTGATAAGAAAAGTCCCAAAATCAACTGGAATGTTCAAGCAAATTCTAGAACAAAACCCAATCTAAATCAGTTAAGTAGTTCTCTTGTTCGCTAGCTAAGCAAATGTAAGATATACCCCTCCCACCTCCCCTCAGCCTGCTGCGTCTCTCTCGAGTTTGCACAAATAAATCATTACCACAAGCAAACTATGATACTTAGCGTAATGAGAGAAGTTGCAAAATCAACCGGAATGTACAAGCAAATTATAGAAAAAAACCCAATCTAAATCCATTAAGTAGTTCTCTCGTGATTTTATATATATAGAGAGATAAAGAAAAAGTTTAAATCATGTGATATGTGTATTTGATGTTTTAAGACAAAAAAAGTAAAATTCCCACTAGAAATATTAGTAAAAAATAGTTCAAACAAATGCATTTTTGATGATATCTCCTCTGGCTTCCAACCCAATCTGGTGTTCCTCCATCCTCTTGCTACTCACTTCAATGTTGTCTTCCTCTGCGTCTTTTTGTCATCTTGCTCTTGAGGAAATGGTATGCCAGCACGTACAAGCAATGAGTGCAACAAAGCACCCATAAGAATAAGGTGCATCAGCCTTCAGGGGAAAATTTTACACCTTCCTGAGGACTTTTGCAGGCACCAGAATCACTCAGCTGTGGTGTACATTGTTATACCTCTCTTCAGCCACAGTTTGGAATTCAAAACTTGAGTTAGCAGAAATTCATGAGGAGAGTGCCCAATGTCTCCCAGTAGCAAGCCACTACCAAATGTGATATCCCTTACCATCTGACATATTTCACAGTTGGTCCAGATATAAGATAAAAGAAACACAAATAAAAGAAAAATGCAAGTGTGGGAGCAGCTGAGTGGAAAGACAATGGCAATTAGCAATGTTCAATTATGTAGTGCTCAGAATGCTTCTAATACATATTGTACTGTACGTGCAGAACTGTGAGATATTAAGAACATTCTTATTAAACTTGTAAAAAAATAAAATCACTTTGCCAAGTAAATATCAATGTTGCAATACACATACATTTCTTACTTACGATGTACGGCATTCAAATGTCTTTGAATTTCCACTGTACTGATGTCTTGAAGGATAGGATCTGGGTCATCCATGTGGTCATTTTGGCCAGCCTCAGGTGGCAGAGGCAGTCTGTGTGTCTGCACTATGTTGTGGAGTATTAAACAAACCATCACAATGCAGCAAACCTTTGTGGGGCTGTACATTGGTATACATTGGCCACTTCTATTATTATTATTATGACTTTATCTAACTTGCAGAGCAAGTTGTATGCATAACATATAATACATATATATATATATATATATATATATATATATATATATATATATATATCAGTTCTATCAGATTGTATGTGGCAATGCCTTTCATTATATCTTCTCTCTTGTGGTGTACCCACTATCAGCCAAAAGAAAGATTATACAAGATGTCTGCAATGTACTAAACTTAACTGTAATCTTTTCAATTATTCTTACTTACCAAGAAGCCCAGCATCACACATTGTGTGAACTTGAAGTCTGCTTCCCATATCTGTATTTGATAAAATAAAGGCACCATAGTTTGAACCAGGCCATTTCACAACATTAGTCAGACTTATTTGAGCATCACATATTAGCTGTATGTTAATTTAATGAAGGTGCTTTTTGTTTACAAAAGCAAATTAATTCATTGGTGGTGCTTTTATTACAACAAGTGTGCAGTCAATTGCACAACTGACATTAGGAAAATTAACAATTGCTGCAAATTGCCTTTTGATCTTGCTTGCCCTAACCATAACGACATTTAATGTATCTAGGTAGAATCTTATTTGTACCATCCCTTACAGATGGCATGATATATCTCAGGGAGGAGGGATTATGTGATATCTGCGAGATGTCTGTGCAGTGTAGGGTCCAATTTGGCATATTACTCCAAAATGACAGTTCTAAGATGACTGAATCAGCTTATACATCAATCATCATCATGAGCCAAAATATTATCATGATCCCTGATTGCTGGCCAATGGCGATATTCTCCAAAAGACCTAAAACTGACATTGCCAGTTATGTCCTATGACACACAGCACTTTAGACAAAATACATACTAAGGCAATTACCATTAAGCATATACATTAGGCATTATTACCAACACTGAAGATAGCTGTATTGAGAGAACATGTCAGTTAAATGATATACTTAGTTCAAGAACATCAAAATGTGAAATTGAAATGTGCAACAAAACAAGATTTTATATTTACTTTAATTCTCCTGCTATTTTGACTCACTAAAATGCTGACTTACAGATGTTCAAGTTTTTAAAGCAACATTAGGCTAATTTACATGTCAAGTTTGTGTTTTATAAGTCCTTACTTTTAGGTAAGAAATAGCATATGCATATTGCTATGCATAAGTAAGTTTTATACATGAAGCCTCAGGGTCTTTATTAGCCTGCCTAGATATAGGCCTCACTCCTAGAAGCCTAATTTAAATTTCACAGGCAGGCTTTGGCTTACCTTTAGGCCCAAAATGGCAAATTCGCTTATCAAGTTCACAAATCTTTTTAAATGTTCCAAACACTCAAAATATCTTCCAAGGGAGAGGATAAACCATTAAACAACAACAAAGAATCTTTATAAAATTAATAATTTATTTATTTAAGCAATGAAAACTTGCACAAAAAAAACAAAACAGGAAAAAAGCAAAAATAGCTGAAAAGGATTTGCCTAAAAAGGCAGCCCAAGGCTAACAAGTCCAAATCAAAATCCAAAAATCATATCCAAATAACAGAGCAAAAAATCAACAAAAACAGACAACTGAAATTGTACTGTTAGAAAACACTAACACTCCAACAAACAATGAACCCCTGTGGGACATTGTAGTCTAAATATAAATAAATATGGTCCCTTAGCAGCGACTTTAGGGTGGACCCACCTTTTGGGATTCCGACCACAAAATACAATAAACACAAGAAAACGTAGATAAACAACACATGAATAAATAAATATTAAATAATAAATAAGCACATCAATATTAACAAAAATTACATAAAAATAAAAAAATGCATAAAAAAATATTAGTTTAAAATCAACAAAAAAGTAAAATACACATAAGGCAGGGAATAAACCCTTTTATACCCTCTAATATATGGTTATATGCTAATAACTTTACTGGAAAAACTATTTTTCCAGATTAATTTTAAAATTACAGATCCCGTGAAAGAATTTATACCATTCTGAATTTCAATAACCCTCAGTGGTTTGTCCTGTTCTACTACAAGATGTTTGCTGATTTTCAGCAATTCAAATGACATTCAGCTTTGTTACAATCCAGTGTTTATAGAGAATTCTAACATTCCTTAAATATGTGAGTTGTTACTTTATTTTTTATTAAATTCTGTCTCTTTTACATTTTTAAACTCTATTATTCTCTTTTGTACTTCCATTTTGTGTTATATGATGAAATAGAATACTATTAGCTTTTTATCCATACTTGTAATAAGAGTGTTGTGTTTTGAAGACCGATTTCTCTGTTTCACCTTTAGTCAAACGGTTAAATTATGTTAGTAGTGACAGGTCTTTTTTAAAATAGTCTGTCATTAGTTGTGTGTGCCTATTCTTTTTCAACTTTGGAAATCTCCTTCTAGTTTCTAGTTTAATCTGATGAGATATGAGTGATAGACTCTGTCCCTCAGATATCTGCTACCGTTAAAAATTAATTTGATAGAAATATAATACTCTCTGTGAATTCTATAGGTGGGAATAATCATTTTGTTTCATGTAGAACAATTCTAGTTGTGTATGTATTTTTTGGTTTTCTGGAAAAGTATAATTTTTTAATTTAGTTTATGTTTTATGATGGTATTTTTGTTTCTTTGATTTTGTGCACTCTAATGCTAGGATGACACTCCTAGTTTTCACGGCGTACGGTCACATGTGCTGTGACGGTTCACGTCATATATGTGACACTTTAATTACTGCTGTGACACTTCATTCACCATCTGTGATTACAATAAATAAAACCTATTAACTTTAGTGCATGTATTACTTAGATTTTTTGGTTATGAATTTCTTATAGTCCTTTTAACTTCATTCTGGTTAATTTTTTGAATTTTTATGTTGGAGATCTTTGTCCTTCAGTATCAAACTTTTTCTGAGTTTTTCCATGATTCATTTTCTGGACCAGTGCATTCTTACTTTTTGTACTACTCAATTCATTCAGTGTCCGCATATCCAGCACATACAATATATCTAGAGTTGATATGGGTTAGTCTTTATAAAAAAAAATCAATTTGAGAGATAACAAATTAAGTGTAAGAGATGACAGCTTCATTAAAAGGGTTTAGCTGCCAACAACTGTCCAACATAGCATATAGCAACATAACAACTGCATTATATTTACATGATTTAAGAAAAGGCAAAAGGTTGTTGCCAAAAAAGAAATTGTAAATTACCGAGTAACCATAAAGCACTGGAGAAAGGCAGGATAGCTGCCTTGAATAAAGGTATACAAATATCCATGGGTCCATGAGGTTATGATCTTCTTGTAGTGTAAGATAATTGCCGTAGTTTTGGAGAATGTGGTAGCAGCTGTTGTTGACTTACTTAAAATGGTGTCTAATATGCAAATAAAATCCCATCGTCATGAGCTTTTGTGAGCTCATATTAGGAATGGTCACTAGAACTTTAATTATTATGTGTGTTTCAGTGCAGATATGTTCATCAGAACTATTTCAATTTTGTTTAATTTCCCCATCACCATAAAATAGCGCCCTTCTGGTCTCTCTAATGTATCAATATTAATAAAAGAAATTTCCCTGTGGATCAAATGATTATAAGAAATAAACTTACAACCATCTCTTGACTTCTGGTTTTGTTTTATTTCTCTTTTAGACATCTGATTATTGTGTTTACTTAATACAGTTTACCTCAACATTTAATATGACTATACCACTCACATCTTTACAAGTGTATTGATCAGCAAAGTGATCTTTTATAAATCAGTCTATTACATTTTTGTGGCAAAATTCCAACTTTTGCTCTGTTTAACCAAATAATTAATACATGTTTATCTGAGTCAGTGCATATAATTTACCCTGTGTCAAAGCATTGCATAGATTGGTTATTTGCTTCAGGTTTTTGCTTATTATGATAGTTTTACAAGCTACTGATAATTCCCAGAAATGAGTACCAATCAGCACAAATGTGATTCTGAAACATATACATCTAGTTATGTACAAACTTAACCCTTCCCAGTCATTTCAAAACACATTGAAAGTTGTTCACACTAGCCCTTTAAGCACCCAAAATGTCATGTTTTATAGTTGCATTGCCATGATGTCACATGCTGCATCAGCGTGGCAACCATAAACAAAAGGTTAACAAAATGGCACTACCAACAGAAATTCAAACTGTTACCACAATATCGAAAAACAATTACTAAATAAATGCATACTGTATTTTAAAGTTAAATGAGGAAAATGAAAAAAATAATTAAATAAACATGAAATTGGGGTAACTTCCTTTCTACTTGGAGCTATATCCAGGTTTGGGATTAAGACACCAGGATAAAGCTCTTCCTATTTGATCCTGGTGTCACTGCAACCACAAACTAAATATTGGCTAGAACAAAATGGCATAAAGCATTCTTCCTTCCCTTGGGAGCATACTATGTGTCCTTCCAGATTGCTTCTTCAATTCCAAATGTGACAATGCTCTCCAGCACCACCATATGTCTGCAGTGCCAGGTTTAGCCAGTCACACCTTTACTGCTCTTGCATACTGAATTGTTTTTTTAGTCTTATATTCGTCATCCAGCAGTTTTCCCTTGTTAGTTCAAATTTTAGAGCTGGATTTACTCATTATGTCACAGTAAAAATTATGTTTTGCAAATAACTTTCATCACCGAGCCTGGGTTGTTACAAATGCATTAAATTCATACATCAAAAAATGTCAAGTATATATTTTAGTATTAAAATGGTGCTGATTATTTGAATATAGTACTTTATTTTACACAATTTATGAATATTATAGGATTTGCAAAACTGATGTAAAGATTTATGTATGGTATAACCCACATTGTACATATAATTTAATTAAATAAAAAAATCCCATGAGTCTTATGTTTTTGTTTCTAAAACCACAATGAATTACATATATCCCTTTCTTCCAAATTTATACTTATGTGTATATGCCAGGAAAGTGTTCTTTATGTACTGTTAAAACCAACTTTCCTTTAAAATAATACAAAAAATAATATTGGACAAAAGAAAATTGAAATATAAGAAACAAGTACTGAATGGCTGTATCCATGCTCAGCAGTATATTTCCATCATTATATAAAGATAGACTGTTGGATTGTGATGTGATAATCAAAACTAGAAAAAACTCTAAATTCAGGAACTTCAAACTTAAAATATGTAAGTATTTAATATTATTTTAGAAAGTGGAAATGTATTCATTTTAACACCTTCTCAGAACTAATTTGAAATCAATTTATTGACTAGCTTTATGAAAAGGAAACAGGATTGATAGTTGGCTGATGACTGAGAGATAGTATTATTTCAAGTGTTGACAAAGGGGGATTGAAGTCTTCTTATCTTACTCTTTGGTATTAGAATTTAAGATGGATAGCCTCCAGTGTAAAGGAAAGTATTCACCATGATCAATACAAGGAAAAGGATCACTGTCTTTCATCTAGGGATTAACCACTGATGCCTTTGTATGTGTTTAGTATTTCAGGACAAGATTAGTTTAGATTTACAGATCTTTCTGAAGTAAAATAAAAATGTAACATGTTGCTAAAAATATTAAAACTAAGGTAAATATATTGACTTAAGTATTTATATATTTATATTTCCAATGCATTTATTCATTTATGCTACATCTGATGTTTACATGTAGCTACAGTTTTCCTACCAACTATACTGTTTCAGTGCTTAATGAGTGAAAGGAACACTTTACATACCTGTACTTCATTTTCAAGTGTTTTAAATTGAGAAGCTTATATATATATATGTGTGTGTGTGTGTGTGTGTGTGTGTGTGTGTGTGTGTGACATCATAATAAATTAATTAGTATGGAAATTTACTGTAAACAGCGAGAGAAAAATATCATTCAATGTATTGCCCACTGTGCCAGGGTGAGTGTATGCATCTCAGGAGTAAATGCTTCTACTAATTCATTGATAGAAAAAGGACTGTTACGCTGTTAACTCTCATATGGGCATGTACTTGACTTGTGACCAGAACATGTAAGCAACGCCTCACTACAAATCAGTTTGCACCAGCAATTCAGTTTTACTGTCGTATTGATATATTTTCTTCCTCTTACATTGTATATGTCTATCTTTGGTAAGTATCATTTTAATTAGAAGTGGTTATATATTTATTTATATTTTGGATTTTTATTATTAATCTGTTTAGTAATTTGTTGCAGCAAATATTGCAGCACCAAAAAGGCCAACAATAAATGCTTTTTATTTTACTGTGAGGAATAATGATAATAAAATTGAAAAGAGAAAATCAACTTAGATGTACTTAAAAATGAAAAAAAACTATTGAAAAAATGTAAATTGATGTACATTGCTTGCTCAAATGAATCTTCAGTAAGATTTACTATCTATATACTTGCCAGTGGTGCAGAAGTTTTTATTTTGATTTATGCCACAATGTTATAATGCTCATCATGGAATGCTATGAAAGCAAATGTTATTATTATTAAATACTAATAAATACTACATTTTATTAAGCATATATTCTTAATATACAAAATAATATTAAGCATATATTCTTTACATAGAAAAAAATGACGGTAATATGAAAATTCAAAACAGTTTATCTGAATAATGCTATTGAAAGAACAGAAACTTTGGTCATTGCTTTTTTATATTGATATTTTGGTTACAAGATTACTGCTTTCACCAAGAAGTTAAAATCTGTTATGAATATGTCTAAATAGGATATCTTTCATAAAGATCAAGGAGAAGTTGCTTTGAAAGAATCTGACACAATACTGAAAAGATGTATTAAAATATCATGCACAGGAAAAGAATGTTATAAAAACATTTAGCAGAAAACAAACGGAAATATCAAATGATCATAAAATTATTTGACACAAACTTTCACAAAAGAAGAAAAGAATAGAATGTCTCAGGTAATTTCAAACAAATAATGTAAGAATTTTAACCCTGAAGAAATCAGAAAGATTTGCTTTATGAATTCCAGGCACACAAGTCCAACTAAACAGAAAGGCCCTTTGGAAGTTTGGAAGGAGTGCAGAAGTAAATTAAAGAATTTATTTCTAAACCATTTGAAAATATTTATATTACTACATATGGGAAGGGTACCAGATGATAAGAAATATACAAAGGTAACTCACGTTCTCAAGGCACTTGCTTTTGTGTAGAAACAGTTGAAAAATTAGTTAAATTATTGGTAGTCTCTGAAATACTGCAGTATAAACCAATGTGCAATACATATTTAATGCTTTAGTCAGTAAGACCACAATTGAAAGACTGTGAGCAGATCAAGTCACAATACTTCAAAAAAAAATAACAGCAATTGAAGCTGTGAAGATTAGAACTAGCAGGTGAGTTTGTCGAGAGCATGCACCACAGAAAGACATCTGAACATCTTCTGAATATATCTAATTCAAGAGTGTAGAGTCTTAAAGGAAAGATCTATCTGAGTCACATGTTATCATGTCACCAAATGAGCTGAATACACTGAAATGTCTTCTGCTGTTTTTAAAACTTTATTTATTCTTCTAGAATTTTTTCAGTAAATATTCATTGTGGTCTGTATCACTACTTCAAGTGAATTTTTCAGGAATCTAGTTGGCGTTGATCTTAGTTAGAAGGTTACAGATTCCATTTTAGAACTCATTCCTAGAATTTTCTGTATTATCATTAATTTATACAAAAGGTGTTGATGTGGTACAGTAGTGCTAGGTCCTTCAAGTTTAAATAAATAAAAAGAAAAAACATATACACATTGCTGTTAATATTAGGTGCAAATATGCCACAGAGTTCTAATTTCTTATTTGATGGGCTAGCTACAGCTCTAAATAAAACTGTAGAGCTGTTCTGTCATGATGTTTTAATTCTGAGCAATAAACAAAGTCTAAATAACATTTTGAGTGCTGTTCTATTTTAATTCTGAGCAATAGTCAGAGCACCTTGTGAAAGGCATAACCGAATGTTTAATGCTTTCAGTCAGACCGTTTAGTTTCGAAGAATATCCATGTGCACTAAATAATGGATAATATATTTAGATGCTGCCTATTTCTGTTTCTTAGCTGTAAGTGCAGATCAAAATTAATTGAATTATCCTCTGGAACATTAACTCATTTATTTTGGCGCTGCATCAGCCTGGAGAAATTCTGGTCTTTTATTTTTAATTAATTGTCTGCTATTTTGAGGATGAATATTCAGCCGAATCCTTTGTTACTTTCTTATTAGTGTTGTTCCAGATCATATCCCACTAAACAAAGGCCAGTCTGGTGTGATGTACTTTGTAATCCTTTATTCTAGATGTTTAATTTTAAGATGCTGGAAATCAGACCCCCGTGACCCTGTGTTCGGATTCAGCGGGTGGGATAATGGATGGAAGGATGGATGGATGGATGCAAATAAGAGGTTCCACTCTCATACATGCATTGCAACTGAGGTGTAATGCTTTATATTAAGTTTAAGAAAATAAGATTCTCTTCTCTTGGCAACACCTAAAAATTTTATTTCATCTGGCAGCCCTTTCTGCATTATTTTTCAAGAGTACACCTAAATGTTAAGAGGTTATCACCACCTCTTAACATTTAGGTGTACTCCTTTGTCCTTTATTTTCTTTCTATCATTATAGATAGGTATTGTAGATGGATGGATGATGCCCAGTTGCAATGTTTTTCTGCCTTGTTGTTTTACTTTGCAATTTTTTTTTTACAAAGGAAAGTAACTCATTATTTCTATGTTATGCGTTGAATAAATATTGTTATTTGCTGAGATATCATTTTTGAATTTATGCAGCTATAATTACCCTGTGTTTCAATTTTTCCCAGCTGTTTTTGTGCTGTGCTTTGGTAACAGGCATAATTTATAAATAAAATTTGTTAAAATAATCTAATTAAATAGTAATCTGATGTGATGTTGTTGGCAAAAGTGAAAATTATTTTTTCATTTTTAACATCATTTGTGCTAAATACATTGTTCACTTTCATCACTAGTACCTCAAGTTGAGACACATACAGTTGTGCTGGTAAGTGTACATACCCTTGCAAAATTTGTAAGATGTGTACCAATACTTTAAAGAACAAAATGACTGATCAGACAAAAGATATTTCATTTACTTTTAATGAAATTCAAATTAAACTCTAAGACATCACAGAACAGCACAACCATTAAATAAAGCATAGTAATAAGGAAAATAATGAGATAGTCCCTGTTCAAAAGTTGGTATACCCTTAGTTCTTACTATTGTATATTGCCCTGTTTAGGATCAATGATAGCATGCACTCTTTTGTGATAGTTGTGGATGATTACCTTGATATTCTCAGGTGGAGCTGCCCATTTTTTTAGCAAAATGCCTCCACGTCCCATAAATTCTTGGATTTCCTTGCATGAACTGAACATTTGAGATCTCCTCTAAGTGGCTCAATGAAACAGGTCAGTAGACTGTGATGGCTACTCCCGCACCATCACTTTTTTCTGCCATAGCCACGAAAAGGTCAACTTGGCCTTGTGTTTTGGTATAATGTTGTGTTGAAAGATCCAAGTGGATTCCTTGTGCAGCTTCTGGAGTAAAGAATTAAAGTTGTCCTATAATATTTTCTGGTAACATGCTACATTCATCTTGCCATTAATTTTCAATAATTCACCTATGCCACTGTAGCTCACACACCCCCAGAACATCAGAGATCCATCTCCATACTTCACAGTATGGATGATGTACTTTTAATCATGGGCCTTGTTGCATCCCCTCTAAACATAGCTTGCTTATGGTTGTGACCATAAAGTTCAATTTTGGTCTCCTCACTCCAAAAGACTTTGTTCCAGAAATTTTGAAGCTGTTCTAGATGCTGTTTGACATATTGTAAGTGGTCTGTTTTGCAGCGTTGGCACAGTAAAGGCTTTTTTTCTTGCAACTCCACCATGCAGCCCATTTTTATTTAAGTACCTCCTAATTGTGCATCTTGAAAAGCAATACCATTTGTTTGTTTCTCAGCTAAAGTGGATTGTGAGTTTTTCTTGGCAGCTTGACAAATGATCCTGGCAGCTGTGGCTGAAATCTCAGTTGGTCCACCTGACCATGGCTTGGTAACAACAGAACCCCTAACTTTCCACTGAACACCACTGACAGGCATTTTCAGATCTCAAGATATCTTTTTATATCCTTTTACTAATTTATACAAATCAACAACCTTTTCTTGCATGTCCTTTTGACAATTCTTTTGCTTTCTCCATGGCTTGGTATCCAGCACAGTCAGTGCAGCTCTGCATGAATTTAAATTGATTATTTATGCACAGACACTGATTACCAACAAAGAGGTTACAGGTGTGGACACTCTCCCTTAAATACTTTCATTTGAACCTGTGTGTGTCAACTTGTGTGTATATTATCAGCCCCAACATTCAAAAGTATGTCAATTTTTGTTCAAGCCCATTTGGGTGATTTCAGTTATCATTATGATTTAAAAACAGTACACACAATTAGGTGATAATTAGGTAATAATAAATTGCCTAGCCTGAGCACACCCTACAATTAAAAGGAAAGCTTTCTACATGATTACTTATATTTTCTAAACAATGGCTAATATTTTACAAGTTCTGCCAGGGTATGTAAACATATGAGCACAACTCTAAGTGGCAGTTCTGCCCGTTTAAGTCTGTTATCTAAAGCACTGAAATATTCTTATAGAAAGGGTTTGGAAGAACTTGTGGAATCGTGATGTGTTATGTACACAGGTACTGTACACTAACAAACACTGCCAGTACACAGCTGTGACCAACCAGCCCACTTTAGGTTGTAATGAGGTAACAGATAATCAGGTTTTTCATTGATAACAATTAAATTAATGTAAGTGAGCAGGTATTTAGTAATTTTAATTATAAAAATTATTCAGGTACTGTATATCATTGGATTGTTTAAATTCAATTTAAAGTTGTGTAATTGCACATTGCTCAGTTTTATTTCCCACATCCCAATGAAGTACATGTAAGGTTAACTGGTAACTTTAAATTAGCTTCTGTAAAAACAGAGAGGTAAACAGATAAAGAGTTGAGGGTCCAGTAAGGTCTGATTTCCAGCATTTAATATTTGGTAATATAGTTGTAAAGTAATCGATAAAGGGACTGCTTGGTCTGTCTCATGACTTTTCTGGCCCACCAATGAAGTTCTTGAGGATGAGGGACAATCTTCTTCAGTCACTGGTCTATGAATGAATGTTGACATCCTCTCTGATTGTTTCTTTATTAGCAATTGGGGTGAAAGGAGCAGGACTTCTGGAGACCCCAGAAAAGTGATGTCAAAGTTCCTCCTGGCTGTTCTCTTTCACTCTAAGTTTAAAAAAAGAAAGGAAGTTAGCAACTGTGTCACACTAAACTTTCCCCTAACTCCCCACCCCATTTCATTCTGCATAGATCCCATAAAATTCTGCCTGGGAGCACATGTCTGCCACCCTACTTTAATAAACAATGAGTGTGTGTGTGAGGGTGCCATGTAAGGTGATGTCCCAAATGTAATGGAACCACATTACCAAAACAACAAAAAGGATGAACAGAGTTCCAAATAACACGGGCCGGACCAAAGCTTCATTAAGTCTGTGCCTCAGAAACAGGACTTACCCCAGACAGCCAAGTCCAAACTCAAAATGTCCGATTTCTAGACCTGCACAGACCTAAAGTGGGCTCAGACTTTTAAAGTTCAAAAATATTTTAAATGTACAAAGATGGCCTTCAAGGGATTCAGAAGATTTTTAGAAGATTCTTTATAAATGAAGAATTTATAAATGTAAACAAAAAGAAGCAGATAACAGCTAGACTGGGGAAAAGGCAAAATGAGTTTGCAGAGAAAGGCAGTCCAAGGATAACAAGTCCAATCAATTATCCAGTGCTCAGAATCCAAAAAACAAAGCAACAAAATTAATAATAACCAGAAAATCAAGAAATGTTCTCAAAAGACCTACAATTCGCAATGCTCCCACAGGGAAACTCAGAGAGACTTTATCTCCTCAACCTGAGTATAATGGTTGAGGGCGATGTTTCAGCAGTGACGCCATGGTGGCCCTGGTGTTCCACACAAAAGATGTAGCTTTGGACACAAAAATACCATACATAATGAAGAAACAAAATACATAAAAACAAAAAAGCATCAAAAATAATACCGGAGTTAGTTGGGCAGGGTCATGGGGTCCAGCGGCCGTGGGGCATCCGTTGGTGGAGAAAGATTCACTGATTTTGACTTTGCTGATGATGCTGTGAGGCTCTGATCCGGGCTCTTGAGAGACTGAGCGAGGAGTCTAAGTCTCTGGGCTTGCGAGTGTCCTGGTTAAAAACCAAGATCCGGGCCTTTAATGACCTCTTTGGCACAGCCACCAGCAGTGTGTCTGTTTGCAGAGAGTGTGTCAAACTTGTTGAGAGGTTTACTTACCTTGGCAGTGACATTCATTCCTATGAAGTCAGTAGACGGATTGGGAGAGCATGGGGGGTCATGAGGTCACTGGAAAGGGTGTGTGGCGCTCCTAATATTTATGCAAAAGGACAAAGGTCCAAGTCTTTAGAGTCTTGGTGTTTCACTATATGGTTGAGAGACATGGATGCTATCCACTGACCTAAGATGAAGACTGAACTCCTTCAATACTGTGTCTCTTTGGAGAATCTTTGGGTACCAGTGGTTTTATTTTGTGTTGAGTGAGCGGTTGCTCACAGAGTACCAAACGTGGCACGTTACCTGCCTTGTGAGGGAGCATCAGCTAAAGCACTATGGCCATGTTGCACAATTCCCTGAGGATGATCCCCTGATTACCTGTGGCTGGACCAGGCCAATGGGATGCCCATGTAACACCTGGCTGCGGCAGATAGAGGATCACTTCTGGAGGGTGGTACTGGGCCGCTTGTCCGCCTGGGGGGTTGCCACCCAGGATCCCAAGCTGTTTTGTTATGTGGTGGGTGTGGCAATGCGCTGTACCAGTGCATTCTCCCCGACATGACCTGACCTAAAAAATGGTTGATTCAAAGCAATCTAATTCAGTGCGGAAACAACTGACATTCAGTAGGAGATGTTCTGCTCTGGTCTTTTTAGGTTGTCATTCAAAGGAATAAAAAAAAAATAACTTTAAACATGCTGAACTCAGGAGGTGACTTCAGGAAAGAAAACTCCTTGTCATTGTATTAGGATGTATTAAGGAACATTTAAATAATACAATCTTGTGTTAATATAATTCAGTGGCAACACAATCACAATTTGCCAATTTTCTGTTAAAGAAATTGGAGGTGGAATTTGGCCATACAATCAAAATGACTCCACCTTTAGTATATTTTATTTCTTTCTCCATGTGTGTTTTTTGTAAATTTAATTTAAATCCTAGTTTGTCACAGACTGGATTGAAATTTAGGATCAGTCTGAGGCCATGAGAACACATGAAATATAAGTTATTCATTGCTGCATAAACAGAAAGCTGATTAAATCAGTGATAAATTAGGTAGGCTTGTTTTACAGTCTTAACTGTGAAAGGCTGAGCCATCACATTTTGATAATAAATCCATAATCCATCCATGTAAATGTTCAGTCATACATTTTGGTATTCATCAAAAGTCCTGTAAAGAAATACAAAATTATGTATGTACTTTTTGCTCTACCGGGTTTTATTTGCTTGTTAGTAAGTAATTTTATGCATAAATAGGCAAGTAAGGTGAAGATGATGGAAAGCAACATATATGATCATACTTACTTTGTTATTTTGATATCATCAAAATAAACTAGAAAATGTAAATATTTTTTTCCAGTTTTGCAAGTCGTAACAGTATATGACTAAACAGCATTCACACATTGGGCCAGTCAACCTAATCTTCATGTCTTTGTGATGGAAGTGGGAAATGGCTATCCATGCCAACCCTAGGAGAAGGTATAAACTCCACAAAGACTGTGGCCAGGTCTGTTTTTTAAACCAGTCCTGGAGCTTTGAGTCACTCACATTACTACTGCACTACCATTCCACCACCTCATACAATTAAATTATGCAGCAAATTTTTTTTTTTAAACAAATATTTGTAAGTACTAATTTGGCCATCAACGTTTTATAATTGCAACATTCTATTTCACATAGCACAACAAACACACATTTTAATTATAATAAATGTGTACACATCTCTTCATAAACACATATTTTTACTGTTTCATTGAAGCATTGACACTTTTTTCCACCATTTGACTATCTTCAAGACATCACAAGTTACCCTTTACTATGCTACTCCGCTCTTTAAAACAAGGTAACTGATACTAAGGAAAAACACACTCTTCTTCATACCAATGTCATCTAAAACAGGATGGAGTAAAAGGATTACTTCAGTGCTCCTGACATACACCTTTTGTCCACATTAGCAGAATGAATGAAGTAATCTAAGCTCAGCATAGATAACAACAACACTGTGTGCTTTCCTTTTTAAACAAGCATTTCCCATGAAGCTCCTAAATTGTTTCGAGGCTCATTCAAAAGCCAACTTCCAGTAGTAGGTGTTGTAAAACTTTATAGATTTAAAGAATCGTTTTTCCTGGAAGTGGCTGATATTTTCTTTTTGCCTGTCCCTCTCATCTTCATCTGTGAGATACAATTACATAGACAACATTATCTCTAAAAGCTTACAAAAATGTTAAAGGGAATTTAAAAAATTGATGGAAAGTTTTTATTGAAAGAACAGATGCACAAATCTAAATCTTAACACCAAAATACATTATAATTAGAACTGCATGATGCAACATAACATGTACAATGAAAAATGTATAAAGGAACAAGAATCTTGTGCAAACACAAAAGAGTATACTGAAAAAGAAACTAAAAATAACTTTAATAATAGAAATTATCCAGTATAAATGAATAGAATCAGAGATTGGTGGTATAAAATATTTATATTTACTCAGTTCGGTATGATAGTACTGTTTGTTATTGAAGTTCACAGTAAAAATAAATCTTGCGTGTGTTCATTTGCAATAAAAGTTTACATTTGGTAAAACGTTCTAATTCAGAGCATGTCTGGGACTGCTGAAATTATTTTCTAAGCGTGCTGCTCAGTGCCTATCATCACTTGTTGTTTCTTTAGGCAGTTGTTTTAGTAACGTTCAAAACACATTCCATGGGCCTTTTCTTCTGAAGTACTGCATGCATTTTCTGCCTCTTACTGAAAAACTTAGATATTAAAAGTGCAATCAAACGGGAAGTAGGCAAACTGGACTTTTGAAAGTTTTGAAATCTTCATAAGAGAAGGTGAAGATATATTGCATATGTCTTAAAATTATACAGATCCCTATTTGGCACCTACATTCCTTGAAAATAACAACTGATTACTACTAAATAAGAAAAAAAATATAAAACAATGAACTTTAAAAATTCAGAATAAACAACAAGGCTGCTAGCAGCAATGACCTAAGACTATATAGATTTAGGAGAACTTTTAGGAAGCATTTTTTAATTGGTTCAAAAAGTCTAAAAAATGAATTGCATTTTTTTGGTATTTGTAAAGATATTTTCATGGGATTCCATGACTTGTCTCATTTTTGAAGAAAGGTTAATTAAAAATTCTTTAAAACATATTTTAGAAACAGAACCGGCTGCATTGGTAATTAGTTTGGTCTCAGTTACTTCCCTAAGCATTGCTGAAATTGCGCAAGTGTTTTAAAGTGACTGTGATTCTGAAAAATCACATTTTGTACATGTTCATATGCTTACTCTTGAAAGCACGCTGTATATTTCAAAGATTTTATGTTCAGTTAATATAGATCTATAACAAATTAACAAAGGATCATTCTAAAATACCTCCATAATAGATCAGATGGGTATAGCACACCATATATAGTGGCATAAAGGGTTTTCAGAATAGTTTTATTAATATCAGCAGGCTTTTAGAATTTCCCTAGAATAATAACTGTATCAAGCTTCATTCTGATTGAGTGATTCATTTTGTTATTAACATGTCCACAAACTCAGATTCTGATATACACACACACATATGTAAATATTACTCCAGAATAAGCCAAATAGTGCTCAGGTATGAATAAGACATGTAAACCTGTTTAAAATTGAAAGTTGAAATTTTAACTGCATAATAACACCTTTTCTATACAGCATATCAAACTTTACCTCTGGTATTTAAATGCTGCCAGGGAGAACAGAAAAAAAATCCAGAGGGCTGGAGAATAAAACAAAATCTGCAGGGGTTTTGAGACCACGAGACTGCCCAGTCCCCACTGGGCATTCTACCTAACATAAATGATCTCAATCTGTCCTCATGGTTTTCAGGCTTCACGTGGAAGAAATAAATAATGAAAATAAAACAAAAGAAAAATAATAAATAGTGTTTAAAGATTGGAAAGGAAGCTTTCTACTTTACAAAGTATATGAAAACATGACATTGCTGGATAGTTCCAAGGTAAAGTTAATATTTGACTATTCTTCATTATTTCTGTACAGTGCGAATGTGTTGTATGCTAATTACTTTTACCATACACTTTAAATGTAATAATATATTGTAACTTGAACTTTAGTTACTTAAAGAATTTTTGGGGTACCCAAAGTGAAAATATATCTGTACTCCTGGATCTGCTGGTTGATACCAGAAGATTATTAGCTTGAGCTAACAATGATGGGTCTGATATTCTTCTGAAAAATCATCTGCTACAGAACAGAATTCATGGTTCCTTCAGAAGTTGTAGATAATACTACCACCACTCTGCATGACTACTAATATGACTGACCCACTTTGGAATGTAAATGTTTGTCTGTCTTCAGGCATATTGGTACCCATGTCAAAAAGTTCTGATTTTGACTCCACTGTTCTTAGAAAATTCTTTCAGAACACTTGAGAATCATTTATATGCATTTTGTTAACGTGAAAATTGAGCACTCATTAGCATGAGTGCTAGTTGCTTATGATTTTTGAATCAACAGAGAAAGTCCAACACTGTGTTTAGTGTATAGTGAGGTTACTTTATCCATATTGTCTGAAGCTGTTTACTATAAGTCAAAGACAACACTTAGCCAAGGGTTTCAGTGGCACTTGGGAGAGACAGAGAAAACAGTTTAAAATTTTTTAAGTTTGGAGAGTTTCTAGTCTATGAGTGAAATTTAATGTGATGATAAAAACAAACAAAAAAAATATAGAATTAGAATTTAATTCTGCAGAAGTCAATTTTTAATGTAGGATAAAATATGGACAAATGTGTGTTTTGCAAATATTGTAAAAAATCTGATATCCTAGACATGAGCCAGTTTATAAATGTGTGAATCAGATGTTAAATGTTGGTGTAGTGTATTATGTAGCTTGAATTGAATGTCTATTAAAGTAATATAATATGGAACACCAGAAGTTGTTTTTACATATGACAATAATGGCCTATTATATACACCTATTTTTAAATTGCAAGGCAAGTATGGTATACACTTATATAGATATACACTTACACAATTATAACACAGTTAAAATAAAAAAACAAACAAATGTTCTGTGCAGTATATATAGATTAGCCCATTCATTTTTCAAATTCTCTTTATACACATCAAGGTGACAGGGAGACACAACTCATTCGAGTAGCTGTGACAGAAGGACAAGAACCACACATTACAGTAGCCAATAGTGCAAGTCACATTCACTCATATGCAGAGGCTGCCAGTCAGTCTAGCATGTAGAGAACTTTAGAGTGTTATAGAAAAACCATAAAGACCAGGGATCAGATTTATAAGTTTTTGTGCACGCACAAAAAGGGCCTGAAATGTGCATCTGTTGATATTTAAAAAAAGAAAACATCAAGGGCCAACATATGTACAGTGCATCCGGAAAGTATTCACAGCGCATCACTTTTTCCACATTTTGTTATGTTACAGCCTTATTCCAAAATGGATTAAATTAATTTTTTTCCTCAGAATTCTACACACAACACCCCATAATGACAACATGAAAAAAGTTTACTTGAGGTTTTTGCAAATTTATTATAAATAAAAAAACTGAGAAATCACCTGTACATAAGTATTCACAGCCTTTGCTCAATACTTTGTCGATGTACCTTTGACATTAATTACAGCCTCAAGTCTTTTTGAATATGATGCCACAAGCTTGACACACCTATCCTTGGCCAGTTTCACCCATTCCTCTTTGCAGTACCTCTCAAGCTCCATCAGGTTGGATGGGAAGCGTCGGTGCACAGCCATTTTAAGATCTCTCCAGAGATGTTCAATCGGATTCAAGTCTGGGCTCTGGCTGGGCCACTCAAGGACATTCACAGAGTTGTCCTGAAGCCACTCCTTTGATATCTTGGCTGTATGCTTAGGGTCGTTGTCCTGCTGAAAAATGAACCGTCGCCCTAGTCTGAGGTCAAGAGCACTCTGGAACAGGTTTTCATCCAGCATGTCTCTGTAAATTGCTGCAGTCATCTTTCCCTTTATCCTGACTAGTCTCCCAGTTCCTGCTGCTGAAAAACATCCCCACAGCATGATGCTGCCACCACCATGCTTCACTGTAGGAATGGTATTGGCCTGGTGATGAGCGGTGCCTGGTTTACTCCAAACGTGATGCCTGGCATTCACACCAAAGAGTTCAATCTTTGTCTCATCAGACCATGTTTCTCATGGTCTGAAAGTCCTTCATGTGCCTTTTGGCAAACTCCAAGCGGGCTGCCATGTGCCTTTTACTAAGGAGTGACTTCCGTCTGGCCACTCTACCATACAGGCCTGATTGGTGGATTGCTGCAGAGATGGTTGTCCTTCTGGAAGGTTCTCCTCTCTCCACAGAGGACCTCTGGAAGTCTGACAGAGTGACCATCGGGTTCTTGGTCACCTCCCTGACTAAGGCCCTTCTCCCCGATCGCTCAGTTTAGATGGCCAGCCAGCTCTAGGAAGAGTCCTAGTGGTTTTGAACTTCTTCCACTTACGGATGATGAAGGCCACTATGCTCATTGGGACCTTCAAAGCAGCAGAAATTTTTCTGTAACCTTCCCCAGATTTGTGCCTCGAGACAATCCTGTCTCGGAGGTCTACAGACAATTCCTTTGACTTCATGCTTGGTTTGTGCTCTGACATGAACTGTCAACTGTGGGACCTTATATAGACAGGTGTGTGCCTTTCCAAATCATGTCCAATCAACTGAATTTACCACAGGTGGACTCCAATTAAGCTGCAGAAACATCTCAAGGATGACCAGGGGAAACAGGATGCACCTGAGCTCAATTTTGACCTTCATGGCAAAGGCTGTGAATACTTATGTACATGTGATTTCTCAATTTTTTTATTTTTAATAAATTTGCAAAAACCTCAAGTAAACTTTTTTACTTGTCATGTTGGGGAGTTGTGTGTAGAATTCTGAGGAAAAAAATGAATTTAATCCATTTTGGAACAAGGCTGTAACATAACAAAATGTGGAAAAAGTGATGCGCTGTGAAAAATTTCCGGATGCACTGTATATTTAGAGCAAACCTGACTCATCCTTTAGCCAGTCCAGTTAAATAACCAGTTATAATAGTAATAATAATAATAGTAATAAAAAATAAATTTTCTTTACATAGCACTAATGATTCATATCACCAAGCCTTTATTGTAATGTCTATTGAGGTGATAAAAATATTAACACTCATAAGTTATCAATATGATGTATAGACTCTATTTTATTTACCTTATAAGAGAGCCAGTGCTGTGCATTTGCAATGAAGAACTTATTGGGTTTTTTTATCAGTTTATATTGGCTACCTATTGTCATTTCTCAGAATTAGAAACCAAAGCAATCACTTCCCAATAATTTAATTAAATGAAAACACAGGTGTGGTTCACTTATTGTGTACAGAAAGCTCTAAATATCATGTCCTACACAGAGGGCCAGCACCACCATTAAGGTGAATTAGGCATTCACCTAGGGCGCAGATCATAAGGGGGGGGGGTTAAAACCCAGTTGCATGGGTTAGCATCTGAATAGTTGGTTGGCACACTAATAAGCTTGCCCTAGGGTGCAAAATAACCTAGCACCGGCTTGGCCTACAGCCTACTCATAGCCAAGGGGTTTGACACAACGTGACTTGTTTGGCAGTTTTTCAAGACTCTACAAATGGTCATGTAGGAATGGAAAAAGCTTTTAGGGACCAACAGAATTTTTATACCCATAATGATGAATGACTCCAAGGACCATTCTCTTGGAACTATGTGCTGAATTGGGCACATTTACAAATGATTCAGAAATGGTTAATAGTGTACCAATGTGTGTATGCAAAATTTTATTAAAATAATTTTTTGCCATATGCATTTTTCACTTTTTTTAAGTGTGTGCATATTTTCTCCCTGGAATCCACACAATGTTATACTAAAGAGACCTCGGGAAGGACATGAAATCTCCAGTTGGATATCACTAATCATTGAGCTATTTTGTGGCCATCCGTAAGAATATAGAGAATGTATATTCTGTGTAAATAATATAAAATATACACTTACTGTATAAAATAAAAGGAGCTATTTAATGTGAAGCCTTTGTCTTGGACAAAAAAGTAATAAACAATGTCTAAAGACAAGAAAGGACTATAGGAGAGGAAAACGATCAAGACAGAGACTAAGACAGAAGTAATTGTAGAAAGGAGGTGTTCTGAATTGATTTTTTTTAAATAAGGTCTCCTGTCAACCTAACCAGAGGATCTGTAGTGACTACTGATGGGCTGAGAAATGAAGGAGCCAATGGACTTTCCTAAGAAATACAGTGGTGATGACTTTTGTTCTGGCACTTACCGCTGTAATACTGGTAAGCATATTTTGGTAAGTATCACAATTACAGCCATCCACCTAGTTCCGTGGGGGGGTTTGAACCTATTGAAGTTACAAGGCAAAAAACAACACTGGAATAGACACCAACATATTGCGGATATAATCAGGCACTGTAAATAAATATGCCAGGCAAATTCAAAGTGATTAACCATTTTGATTCCAATTAGGGAGCACTTTAACTTACTCAAAAACTGAAGCTATTTACAAGTATTTTGGTTTTTTTGTGTTTAAGATTCCTGATTTTTTTTTCTGAATCCTGACTTTTCTTGTCTTTAATTTTCATTACAATAAAGATTTGTGCTTCAGCAAGTTTCAAATGACAAATGATTAGTTATAAGAAGATGTTTTGCTATCTGTTCCTGCGTTATATAATGCTATAGATAAGACTTTTGGGATGGAATTCCTAACACATATTATGGAATGTAGCATTTGACAAAGTCAAGATGTAACAAATTAATATTTTTTTCAAGTAATGATGTTAGTGTAAATCACAAGTTCATTATTTAACCAAACTTTTTCAATTAACACATTTTATTTATATAACAGTGGAGTCAAAATAAAGCAGAGACACTAGTTATGTTGCATGTATGACATTAACTGTATGCTTTTACAAGGCATTGACTTCTAATTTCAAATTAATCTGTCTGGGTTTCATTCTTTACAATACAAAATAAATAATTCATTTAACATCAATCACTTGGGAAAAAGGTTTTCAACATGTTAACAAACAAAGCAAGATACAAAGGCAGAATACATAAGTGATAAAATGTCTTTATAGTGTAACTAATTGTATCATTGAGATTTGGCTTTCATATACTGTCTTGTACTGTTCATTAGTATTTCATGTTTCAGGTAAAAAAAAAAAAGTATATCAAAATTGTCTTAACATTCATCCATTTAAATTCCTTCTTAAGAGCAGCATAATAATGGAAGCTTTAAACCAAAGACAGCTTTTAAAGATTCTTCTGGCATTTGTGAAATGAGATGAGCAGTTGACATTTTGAAGCATGTAGGTGTGCGGTGGTCTGGTTATGAGTGCACACATCATGGATTGTTTTGAAGTTTAAAAGAGGCTAACAAGTCACTCGATATAGGGGTAATAACAGTAATAATAATAATAAAATATTTTTCTAGGCATTACAAATAATCAGGTTGTTCATGCATATACTTTACTCTACATATTTACATCTACAGTTCACTTGTCATGCAGAGCATGTCATGTTAAGTCTGTATTAAGACCTGAACAGGCAACCTTGTGATTTGTATTCAAGCACAGGAGTGATGAGACCACACTGCCTACCACATTGTACAAGAGACATGGATTCATTGTGTTGACTTTTTTTAACAGAAAATGTCTATTGTAAAAAGCAGAGAAGGCCCTACTGGTCATTCTCACAGACTTTAGGTTAGTTTCCATTGTGGGCCATACAAGGCTAAATATAATAACTGAATTAAACTGAATAATCTATTAACAACTTACACACCTGCATGATCATATTGTTAATTTATCAATTTATATCTCTCATTTTGCTAATGATTATGATAGCTATTTTATTATATTTTAATGTATTAATTTGTTTATATATAGGGTGGTCCATATCTAATTATACAATTTTCATTACGCTATAACTTATTAAGTTTATTACATAGAGAATTCACAAAAAATTCTTTTTGTTGCCGATACATGGCAGCACCTGCCCTGCATTCCAACATGGCAGGGAGACGATTGTCAGTCGAACAGCGGGTGTGATGTGTTCACCTTTTCTCGATAATGGGCAATGTTTCCATGGTGCATTGCATTAAAAGTTGCATAATTAGATCTGGACCACCCTGTATACACCTATGAATACCACCAAGGAGGTTAAAGCATTATCATAAAATATCAGTCATTTTATAACCCACTTAGTCCTGATCAGGCACTCTGGGGGAACTGGAGTTTATTCCAGCTAGCAGAGGGCACAAGGTAGGAACAAACCCTTGACAAAGTGCCAGTCCATCGAAGACCAAACATACACACAAACACATGCACTAGGCCCAATTTAGTATCGCCAATCCAAATAACCTCCATGTCTTTGGACTGTGGGAAGAAACCGGAGCATATCTGAAACATGTAAACTGCATGCAGGGAGGACCTGGTACATAAACCCTGGCCTCTTTACTGCAAGGCAGCAATGCTACCACTAAAATATCATATGAAGAAAGCCATATGGAATTTATCTAAATATATTCAAATAGAACTTTTGCTAGTTATGGTGCTTTTTTGAGGTTGCAAAGGAACAAAATCTAATGGAAAAAGAGGTTTCAGAGAATATTAAGTGCACATTTTTCACAGTTGTTAATTGATTTACATGTAAAGCATAGCAAAAACAAATTCATTTGAATTAGATCCACTGGGATTTAAACATTATGATATAGGATTGGCATACAAATATATGCAGTTATTAGCCAAGGGAGTCATTAGTTTCAGTCATAGCACAGATTAATACATCACTTTTAAAAGAGCAACTGCATTCTACACTACTGAAATGTTAGAGCTTCTCGAGTGGTCAAAAATACAACATAATGCAAAAAGTACAGCCAGTTAATATTATGTTCTAAATCTGAGATTTTGCAATACAATGCAATCTAAAAGCTATATCACATTTTTATTTTGTGGTTTACCTTACGACAAATAAAGTCTAATCAAGGGTTTAATCAGATTTTAGTGGCAGGAATATGGTATGTATTTGTACAGGTTATTGTATTTTGGCATCACTTACTGATGATTCTGTTTTTAAAACTTACTGATGATTCTGTTTTTAAATATTTGACTTTAGAGTACAAAATGACGTACTTTAAATGATGTGTTAATAAAGGGAAAGCAATGCTACTTTAAAAACCACTTAAATGGAAAACATATAGTGGATTTATAAATCTAATATACCAGCCTATTTAAGCCATAAATGTTGTTTTTTTAATTACAACTCTACAGTGCATATACTGACCAAGAATATTAGCCCTTTGTCTTTCTATGCTGCCATTGGGTACAGTTATTAAAGATATTAATGTAGAGTGTGCTGCCATTCTTTTGAGTAAGCCTGATTCTTTTATAAATGGTAATGACGAATAGGCATCAGGAGCCATTAAAGACGATTTTGAAACACTTATACAGAGTCAATCAGTTGTCTATGAAAGGCCTTCAGCAATCTTCTTCATATGTAACAAATCAAAAATATAGCTACTCTAATATTTACAGTTTTTGATTGCTGTGTGTTATGGGTTTGAAGGCTAGACAAAAAGATCCAGACACTGCAAATAACAAAAAATACAAATATACAATTTGACTGTTATGCTGTCAAAGGTAGGAAGTAGACTCATCTATGTTAGTATGTCCTTTGCTAAAAATGTTATGTACTGTTCCCAACTTTATATTCAGTAATGTGAAGCAACTGGGTATTTAATTCACAACTCTTAGCGGTGCCAGCAAAACCTGAACAAGGAATTCTTTTAAGGGAAGATTTCAGCAGCTATTTACTTTACTTAGCTCATTAAGATTTAATACCATACAGGTTATGGGCTTGCAACTGAAAAAGGGGCTCATCAGGCACTTTAGTTCAGATCAAGCATTTATTTAGTTATGGACCAAAGTAGTTTAGTTTCTGTCGTTTTAAATATCAGGAAGTGTTGACGGTGGAAATATGTGAGATAAAACTTAAAGGTGAGAGATGACAGACAAGGCTCTAAGGTCAAATTAAACTTCAAGTTCCATGTGTATTGGTATATGGAATGAGGGCACACCTTGTTAAATGGGATCCACTCATACCTGTAAGGAAATGATAGCCAGGATCTTGAGGAATTTTATATTCTGCTAAAGAAAATGCAAGTAGCATTTACAATAGCATTTGAACCTAGAAACTGTCAAGGAATAGATTGTTTTCATGGCAATGTTAGCTTAGCAATCTTTTTACCCTGGCTCTATGTCACTTTTAGAAGCATCAATCGTTAATGGACGTTTTCAGTACAAAAGCAGATATTTGCAATATCTCAGGTTACATTTGTCATTACCTGCAGATAGCTACCAGGCAAGAGCAAACAAGGGAACTTAACGTTAGAAATCCTTCTGTTCTTAAAAAAAGAATTCAGTTAAATATAGGCACTGAAAACATGTAATGTTAT
Organism: Polypterus bichir lapradei; assembly: GCA_026402145.1. Classification (NCBI taxonomy): domain Eukaryota; kingdom Metazoa; phylum Chordata; class Cladistia; order Polypteriformes; family Polypteridae; genus Polypterus; species Polypterus bichir. Next base: position 43,293,369 of record JANRMT010062791.1, on the reverse strand, counting down.
TTTATGTATCAGCTCTTATGTAACATGTTCAAATTTCCATTTTAATGTCAAAAACATTCCATCACTTATAAATTTAATACTGATCTGTTGTTTACAATCTACATAGGGAGGATCTTTAAAGAATGAACATTTATAATTATTCTGTAATTCTGGTTCCTCTTTGAAACTCTCACATACGGTTAAGCCAAGAATAGTTGAATGTATTTTTAATCCAAAAGCAAAATAAATAGTAAAAATGTAAACAGAATACTTTTTTAAACTGTTGTCTGTTTACAATGAGCTTTTTAAGGGCTATATAGCATTTTAAAAATAAACAGAACATTTAATATTAAGTTACAACATCAATATCTTTTTAATTTCAACAGCAATTTCTCATTTATCAGTGACTATCATTCCATTTACATGTTGTATTAGGTTGCAGCATAATTTTAATTGAATTTGTTGCTCATGGAAATGCCACCAATGTAATTACAGTGAATTTAAAAACAGTCAGTTAAAAGAGCCACAGGGACCCAATATCTCAGACTGCAACAGTTCATTAAATGCTCTGGGACCTGTAAGAAATTTACATAATAATAAAGTCAGTAAACCAATTGAATATTTATTTCTTCAACATGGTCTTTTTCCCATTTTAAGTTTTAGTGAATTTTGTTTTAATTACCATACTCATATATTTATTTTTCTTTCAATTAACTCCTGGTTTGCACATTATTTCATTGACCTAACATGTTTTCACAATTTACCTTCTGTTTTACCACCAGTATTGATATAGCCTATTAAATGGCATCTTAAAAACAATGTAGTGTGCATTTCATCACAATTTCTTGTTAATTTGCACATTTGATCGACAATATCCTTACATTTTCCATTTAACACTTTGAGCTAAATCATTTGTATGAAAATGTGCTATACAAATAAATATTGTTGTTGTTATTTCACAACTTTTTTAAAATGCTGCATTAAGTATTTACTAGTAAGATACTATTTGCTGGATCCATACTAGATGAGACAATTTGTGCCTCAATGTAAATATGCCATATCAATGTTTAATTTGTTAGATCAGATTAGATTATATTGTATTAGATACACTTTATTAATCCCATGGGAAAATGCAAATGTGAACAGCAGCAGTAAGATATAAAACAAGAATGCAGATTCACAGGGCAGATAATACATCCACTCCATCAATCAATTAATAAATAAATAAATTTTAAAAAATCTTAAATGAATACATCAGGTGGGTAAACTTTTAAGTTGTACTGTTTCAAATGACTACTTACCGTAATATCTGTGAAAATAGTGACTCGTTTTTTGATAGAATGTTAAATTCTTGGTAATGTTTTTTTTTTTTTAAATGTTCTAGGGTGCTTTCTCTTCTAGTTGTGCTATAAATTAATTCTCTATAAGAGTAGGTAAACACCTATACCATGGCAATCATATCATAAAGTTCACAGTGTTCCAAAATCCTCTATCAGTATAATAAGCAATAGGCAAAAACATTGTTTTTATACAACAGCAATGATGATTCAAGTATGTAAAGCGTACTGTGTATGATACAGAAGTTTGTTTCAAATTTTAAAATTTCCATGCAGGAACATTTTGCTTAAAGAAGAATTTATGTTTTGGTTTACCTACTTTTTAATACTAATTTTGCTTTTATCATTGATAATATTTCCTCCTTTCTTATTATTTTCCCTTATTTATTTTATTTTCAATATAGTGGAGATAATCTTAATGCTTTCTTTCATAGTTTTGTAGGAACAGATTTTGAATCTTCTGATTATGTCAGTTTTTAATCATTCTTGGCAATATATCAACTTTTTCTAATTTTATAATATACTGTATGACATTTTTTGTTATTTCAACGAGACGAATATTGTCATGTATTACTTTTCTGTATTCTTGAATACAAATTAATTGTACATTTACAATACATTGTGTAGGCCTTTATTCTTTTTATTTTATTCTCATTGATCTATTATATCCATATGAGCTGGGCTACTATGATCTTTTCAAGAGACACCCACCAAATCAACAAACTAATTAAATTCTATCTATCAGGGTTACAAAAAGAAAAATATCCATATCTTTTCATTATCTATACTAATACAACGCAAATCCCTCACTCACTCACTCACTCACTCACTCACTCACTCACTCACTCACTCACTCACTCA
>JANRMT010062791.1:43235794-43291182 GCA_026402145.1 Polypterus bichir lapradei | reverse complement strand
TCACTCACTCACTCACTCACTCACTCACTCACTCACTCACTCACTCATCACTAATTCTCCAACTTCCCATGTAGGTAGAAGGCTGAAAATTGGCAGGCTCATTCCTTAAAGTTTACTTACAAAGGTTAAGCAGGTTTCATTTCGAAATTCTACACGTAACGGTCATAACGGTTGACAACGTCCGCCATGTTGAACTTTCTTATTTATGGCCCCATCTTCAAGAAATTTGGTAGGCGGCTTCCCTGCACTAACCGAAACCGATGTACATACTTATTTCGGTGGTATGACGCCACTGTCGGCCGCCATACTGAACTTTCCAACGTCACTAATTCTCCAACTTCCTGTGTAGATAGAAGGCTGACCCTATCTTCATGAAATTTGGTAGGCGGCTTCCCTGCACTAACCGAAACCGATGTACATACTTATTTCGGTGGTATGACGCCACTGTCGGCCGCCATATTGAACTTTCCAACGTCACTAATTCTCCAACTTCCCGTGTAGGTAGAAGGCTGAAATTTGGCAGGCTCATTTCTTACAGCTTACTTACAAAAGTTAAGCAGGTTTCATTTCAAAATTCTATGCGTAACAGTCATAACGGTCGACAACGTTTGCCATGTTGAACTTTCTTATTTAGGGCCCAATCTTCACGAAATTTGGTAGGCGGCTTCCCTGCGCTAACCGAAACCGATGTACGTACTTATTTCGGTGGTGTGACGCCACTGTCGGCCGCCATATTGAACTTTCCAACGTCACTAATTCTCCAACTTCCTGTGTAGGTAGAAGGCTGAAATTTGGCAGGCTCATTTCTTACAGCTTACTTACAAAAGTTAAGCAGGTTTCATTTCAAAATTCTAAGCGTAACGGTCATAACGGTCGACAACGTCCACCATGTTGAACTTTCTTATTTATGGCCCCATCTTCGCGAAATTTGGTAGGCGGCTTCCCTGAGCTAACCAAAACCAATGTACGTACTTATTTCGGTGGTATGACGCCACTGTCGGCCGCCATATTGAACTTTCCAATGGTCTTTGTTACTTATGGGCCCATCTTCAAGAAATTTGGTAGGCGGCTTCCCAAAGCTAACTGAACCCTACTTACATACATATATACGTCTATAGCCTGCAGCTCGGTCACCGTGTGAGGCGGCGTTGGGTCCCCCATCCTTTTTATTTAATCCACGGCTTCTCTGCTGTTTTATTGTTCGTTTATTACGATTATACTTATTGTGTAGGTATTTTACACTTACTTTACATTGTTCAGGTACCCATTTCCTTTATCGTTCCAATCGTACCCCCATTAACACGTCTATCGAGGTGATCACCATTGATCAAAGAATTGTCACTTACCGAGTGGTTTCCATGCCCGGAGATGGCACCTACCTTTTCCATTCTCTTTGTTACATATTGCACGGCCATATCAGGCTCACTCTTGATATCCGGAGGAACATTTTGTCTTATGTATTGAATGACTGGGACAGGTTCAAGGTGTGAACTGATGACGGTACAGGAGATAATTATACTACACAGGAGTACAATAAGAGTGAAATGCTTAAGCCCTTCACCTATGGTTCTGCATGTGAGTTGATGGCTGCCGCTGAATTGTTCGGTTGTCGATTTCAAGTGTACCGAAATGGCCAAATATTTTACACCTTTGGACAACCACCAATGCCTCTTAAACATCTTAGATTCACAGGTGACGATTTGTGTAGTGGACTCTTTGATGTTTATGAATGTTTAAACTCTCAAAAGCTGGATGTGAAGTTATCAATAAAACCGGTTGTGTGCTTACAACGCTTGACAGATGCCGAATGTCACTTCAACACAAGTCCTGCAAATACTGTCGTAATTGAAACAAACCATGAAACTCAAATTGATTATGACAGCAGCAATCCAAGCTCTGAGATTTGAGACAAGATTACTTTTCACATGGCCAACTGTACGTTGCATGCTCAAGAGTAAGCTCAGTGCACAGCTTGGTCATATTACAACCGGAAGGGCTGAACTGACAATGTGGTATACAAAGAGATCCTTAACAAATAATTATTGGTATATTTTTCCTCAGTTTAAAAAGGTTTAATTTTCTACTTAATAAAAATTTTAAGGCAGTACTTCGCCGCTGCACAGCGCGGGTATTTTGCTAGTTGTGAATAAAATGCACAGAGAGAAATCTGACATTGGAAAATTGCACTCAACCTGTACAGCTTATGTAAGAATACACAGATAAGTATTCTTGTTCGGCTTAAAATCTGTGGAATTCAGCCACAAAGCAGGATGATCAAAGCCAGCAGAGCAACCATCCATGTCACCGCATGCTTTTTCTTTCTCTTTAGTATGGTCAGTTTCCAGTATGGTACAGTACACAGGTAGCAGTGATCTTTTCACGTTTTCAAGGGAATGGAGTTGTAATTTATGAAAAAAGCAATACAATATGAGGAATATTGTGATTTCAATGGGAAAGCCTTATTTAATTGCAGTGGGCAGCAAAATAAAGTATAAAAAAAAGTTAAAGAGAAAAAAAACATCATGTTTGCACTCCGAATTTAATGTAGTCTTCACAGGAAGGGGCAGTGCCAGATTTGAGGCTGAGGAGAAGTTACTAGTTCTCAACTCTAACATTGTCAGAGGTTGTGCAGCCTTCCCAGTTCACCATTCACTTTTAAATTAGTCCCTACACGACATTCGCCACACTTTCCTGCTTGACAGAGAATTTAATCTTAATATGTGTGCTGTTAATGTCACCAGTTATATCTGCACACCTACAAATTGCATGAAAATGTTGTTTGACTTTCTGCATGTCTCTGTCTGTATGCCAAGTTATATACTGTACTGTGCTGCAGTGTTTATCAGGGCTTTGCAAACACCCTTAACTGAGTGGCTTAATGGAGATGTACTCATTCCCAGTGTATCTGCCATTGCACCATGAAAAGAACAACTAACAAAGCATCTTAGTGTTCTCAGTAGTTGTATTTCTTTGGGCAGAGCATACTACTGTCAAGTTTACCTTTTAATAAATGGTTGGAACATACTGAACAATGTCCTGTTTTTTTAAATAATATTTTTTGACTATCGTTACTATTTCCTCTTCTGTCAATCATATATTCAGTCCTTCTGTGTGCTTCCATAATGTGACTTTATCTCTAAATACAAATATTCCAGTGTTTAAAGAACATAAAGTATAGTTAACAGGCTATTTTCCACATGATGAGAACCATGTATATTCATCCATTTCACCTTCAAATATGACAAATGACAAAATACACCAATTCTTACTCAAGATTGCCTGCAGGAGATTCTTGCAAGCTTATGTTACCAATGTAAGTTCCTTATCATCAGTATAATATCTTTAAAAAACAGGTCATAATTCCTCCAGCATGTCCTGGAGCCGTCACTTGATTTTCTCTTTGTGCGCCATGACTGAATCTGCTGGCAGGCCCGCCGCCAGAAATATTTGGGCCCCAGACAACTGGGTACGTGTGGGCCCCTCTGCCTTCCCCCAGGTCCCCACATGCCAAAACCTTCAAATATGTATACAAAATGATCGAAATGTAGTTTATCCCACAGCAACAATGCTGCATTGATGAATATCATACTTGATGAGTTAAGCCTTCTCACACATCAAAGTTTGACTGCGAGTAGGAAAGCCAGTGCTAACGGAAGCTCATAGCGGAATTGAAACAATACATTAATGAGATAGGCCTATGTATTATCTAACGTGTAATGGTACAATTATACCAATGCAATGAATAGGAGTAACATCTGAACATTTTAATACTGTATATACTAACGGTTAGGGTTATCTACATGATGTACAATCAGTATTGGTAACTTGCTGTATCAAACTTCAAAGTTTTCATAAAATCCTGGTGATCCAGAATCTTTACTGATACACACAAAACCAACACACACTCGTCGCTGCTTTAAAAGCAACAATAAACACCCAAGCGAATGAATTATCAAACTACGGAGATGGACTTCTGCTACACCATACACATCAACATCCACGATAGTGCACAACAATATCGCTGTTGTCTGAGACAGAACAGCGCCTGTGTGCGTGAAACGGAAGTATTCAATTACAGCGCTGAAGTCAATCCATTATCCACGTACCCTGTACAATAAACATACTACTCAATGTCAAGCTCAAGGACGTCGGCGTCGGCTCTCCTTTGTCTTTGAGAAGCGTGCTTCACATGACACAAGCACGATGTTTACTTGCGTGGAGTGTGCGGCTATTAAAACACTCACTTGTATTGTTGTAAGCTAATAATTTAACTTTTCTATTACATGTAACTTGAATAATTGTCCGAATATATAAATATGCGCACAACATCAGCATAAAAAAAATCAAGTGTGAAGAGGCCCCCTTCCGTTAGAGCCCCGGACCAGAGTCCCATTTGTCCCCCTCTGGCGGTGGGCCTGCTGCTGGTACCACCTGATCTTTAGATCTGCTTCACACTCCTCCCATACTGAAGAACACCTCATGCTATTGTAAGCGGTGAGTGCACTACCCCTGTACTGGTACCTCAGTTTGGCAGTTTGTGCTCATGAATTCATCATACATTTGCTTGCCAACAAGGAAAGCAACAGTTCTAAAAATGAAGAAGCAAATGAGAAAGTTTGGTTATTAAGTGTTGTTTAGTATGTACAGCAAAGAATGGATATCTGTCAATCTTATCTACATCATGCTTATGTTATCTTTCTTAAAAAATACCTATTCCATGAAGGCACAGGTAGGTTAACTATATAAAATAAGACTATAAGTCACACATCCAGCCACATTTACTCTGGTCTACAAATAAGTCCACAGTGGAATTGTTATCTGGATGATAGTTATATAGAAATTTTATTTTACTCAAAAAATAAAAGAAAAAAATTCACAAAATAAAATTTTGGATGTACTGTATATGACAGCATCAATTAGCCATTGTTCTTCTAGGGCAGTAAACTGTAGAGATTTCAATTAAAATAGGATAGAAATATCAAAAGGAAAACAGATATATTTTGTAAATATTATGCAAATAAGCAGTACATTAACATAATTGCTCAGTTAAAAATTAAACAACAGATGATAAATTCTGACATAATAAAATGTCTACATTCTGACTGTTGACTGGTCCCTCTATTGAAAACTTTTTAAAATGAGTCTAAGTAATCACTCTTAGACAAAATACCCAGCAAACACAAACACACTTTTATCAATGTTATAAAGTTTTGTCCAAATATTATATAAGGAGTTCCATAACTATAATAGAAAGAATTTACATGAATTCTAAATGACCTGCCTAGTATAGTCAGTATATGCACCTGACACAGGCTGTTTGGCAGGTGTAAAATGCTCCATGCATTCAATAGCAAATTTTTTTTTTTAATTTATTCATCAGTGTCATGCTAGTTTTGCTTTGTTATCAAATTTAAAAATCTGCAAAGGTCTAATGAATTCTGGCATCACTAATCCATAAATTAGTAAGTTGTTGATATCTTTTAAAATATTATTTGAGAACATAAATAAGAAAATGCTTCCATAAAAGTATAATCAGCTATTTCATTTACCAGAATCACACCCAGCTCCAGGTACATGTGGTAGCAGGAAAAAAGTCTAGGCAAGAGGCTAGTAAATTAAGTTTAGTGGTTAGCTAGATGACTGATTCATTGCCTTGAGCTTCACTGATTCTGATTTAAGGGTCACGACCAATTTAACGTATGACCCTTAACTTTTCTTTTTAGAGTGGCTGTGTTGGCTCAGATCTGTTATTTCATGGTTGTCCTGAAATTCAATTAAAAGAGCTGTGAAATTTGAAGATTAGTGAAGGAGACTTCACCTTATATGCAATAAGAAGAAAGCTAAATAAACACAATCCCCAAGTACTACATCATTTTTAAGGTTCCCTGAAGCAGCCTGGTTCTTGTGCCAGGTGTCATATATGCAGTGAATATAAATTTACCTTAAATTAAAACCGGGACATGATTCATAGTTTACCTTTGAAGTACAGCGTCAAGATTAATTCTTTTTAAATGGAAAGTTTTAATAAATCAGTTTAGTAACTTAAATGATTTGGAAGACAAATATTTCTTATTATTTTAAAAAACAACATAACTGATTTAAAAACATGAATCTTTAAAACAAAGCTGATGACAGTAAAGCAAGCATAAAGATAAATAATAAATACTACCTGTACACATGGTGTGTATCATGTATATATGCATTTGGGATAAGCAGAAGTGTTTGTGAGCTTTTGAATCACAGTGGAGTGGAAGTTTCTGCTTGTATCGAGTTTCTGGCTAAGTAAACAACAGTCTGTTTGGTCCTTTTGATGCGGAAGAAGAAGACTGGCTGGATTTTTAAATGAGCAGGATTTACACTTCTGCTTAAGTGTACTGAGTAAATTGACATTATAAACATATTAAAAGATTAATTCAGTGACAGAAAATAGTTGGATGCTTCTTCTGGAAATCCATATGATTCTTCAGAGTATACTGACTTGTATGGTTTCTCTATAATTATTTAACTCTTTATCAGAACACATTTACCCCCATCTACAGTATATTCTCTGTTTCAAGCAAAATTCCCTTTTTAAACATTTACTTACATTTAATATGTACAGTATGCATATTTTTTTGACCTTCTAAATAAAAAAAAAATGTTGTACATCGGTAAACACTGAAAAACCTGCAACATACAATATTATACCAAAAATGATGCCTTAATATTAACTGTAATATGAAAAAAAAATCATGGGCAGAATAGTGGTGTGGTGCTTAGAGTCATTTCAATGTCTGTATGCAAAGTGCACATTCTATCCATTTCTTTGCGTGTATGTGTGTGTGTTTTTTTTCTTTTTTCTCATGTACCTCACGTTGTATTAATTAGGGTCCCTAACTTGGCTGATGTGAGTTAGTCTATTTCTGCCTGTCTGCAATTCCATAATAAAAAAGAGGGCTCAAAATAGGGGTGGATTCATAGAAGATAAGTACACTTAATATTCTTATATAATTTTTATACTTTACTAGGGTTGCAAATATGCAAATGCTGAATGATTTACACAAAAGGAGGAACAGTAACTTGACACTAAAGAATTAAAAAACATTTATAGCCTTTATCTTATAATAAAATAAGGTTAGCAGTAACTTTGGATCTTAGCCTAAAAGTTAATTCAACAAAACGAAAAATCTAATTTGTGATAGCTGCTCTCTTTAGAAAGTATACAATGTCAAAGTCTACGTATTTTTTTGATAATAAAAAGGACACTGTCCAAAGTAAAATCTGATATTGCAAATATCAGATATAATGCATAATGCAACTCAGCTCTGAACAGCTTGTATAACTGAACTCACAATTTGAAGGCATTGTTTAGTTCTCAGCCAGACCTTTGTATTTGCCACTTTCCAAACATGTTTCTTTATTTGTAATTAACTGAGGAATTCTGATTAATTAACATAATCTCTAATTGTAGAAATTAAATTGTATAACTCATGTAGAATCACAGTTGACCTTGCAGATGTGCCTTTGTTGTTTAGTAAGTTTAGTTAAGTGTTTTTGTTATTTAGTAAGTTTAGAGAGACTGTTAGATTGTGTTTAGTATATGGCATTAGTACAGTTTTGTACAATGGACTGCACTGGGCTGAGAGGTCATTCATTTGTCAATGGAATGATTTTGTTCTTTGCCACCGTTAAAAAGACTATATTTCTGATTTGTCTACAATGCTTATTTGTCTTCATTGTGAACATATCTAACACAGTTGGAGTCCATGAACAAACTATGGCCAACCGCTTTCCTTTATGATTGCATCTGCTGGTCCTCAACCAAGCACCTAGCCTGCCCCCTAATTGTCAGCTGCCTTATGTTTGTTTAGGTTTACCTCCTTTATCTTCCAGTAGCTGGATAATTATGCAGGCTACCCAGATCACAATTTCAAACTTCTCGACATGACATGTGCTGTTCGTGATTCAGTCTGTAGATTCCAGGGTAATAAGTTAAAATGCTAGTGGTAAACCATGGTTTTTCTTTCGATTGAGTTCTTATTCTCCTATAAGATATACAATTATATGCATAAAAGATTATTTGATAACAAACCTTACTTTTGTTGTCAGTAGGACTCCATTTAATGATTAGGTTTTAAACCTCTGTCACTTGAAATAACACTGATAATCCAGTGGGAAACTAGGAGAAAAATGTATTAATCTTGGGACATGCCAAATATATATAATCTTAAAACTGGTTTTGTTGTCATATTCCCTTGTTTTTTTTAATATACTTGTTGAAGAAGAATGAACTAACTCTGTAACACATTTGAATAGTTTGACATTAAAAAGATTTTCAGCAATCAATTATGATCAGGCAAATGAATTAGCTTTTTGATAGGTAGATTTTAAATAGTGTGGAAATGTCAGAACTAAAGAAGAGACCAGCTCTAGGATTGCACCAAAATCATCAAGACTAAAGTTTAAGCCCTTTGATGTTGACAATATTGTATTATAATACAGCTGACAATATTCACCTGTTAAAAAGTTGCTGTTAATATTTAACTCTAAATGGGGAAGTCCAAAACTGCCAAAATAATACGCCTAACACTAAGTGTTTAATATTTAAAATAATGTAATAAATGAAATGATTACATTAATATAAATAAAGAAGCAAAAATCCAAAATTCAAAATTGTGAAATTGAAAAAACACAAAATCCTCAATTGAAATTATAATAATGTGAATTCTTCAAAGGACAAACAATAATTCAACAAAACTGACAATACCAAATTCAACAAACCCAACAATTTCACAAAGGTCAATATCTGACAAATCTAAAATCAGTAAGCACATTCCCACTGTAGGAACTTTGTTTTCAGGAACCAATTAGTTTCTGTATGATGTAGGCCCTGGGCAACTTTCATGCATTGTGTTTTCACTACACAACAGGAACTGTAACCTTTATGTAAAATATGAGATATGCAAAGAAGAATGATGTAATGTGAAGTGCTATTGGGAGTTCACGGGAGTGATTATTGCATCCATGTGATGCATATCGCAGTGCATCTTTGAGGCTGCTATGAAGAGTGATGCAGCATGAAGTGCAGTGCTCCATCTTCACCAATAACTTTCCAAAGTCCAAACAACTAAAAGAGTTGTAAGATGATGCCAGTGCTTGTGGTCAACCAATCAGCACAATTCATCACCAAAGCCCCACTCGCAGTAGTTCTTGGTTGAACGAAAAGCACATATCCAGGAGTAGGATCGAAAAAAGTACCAAGAACTGCCTGCCAGGAACTATAAATGGCCTGAGTTTCTGTGGTGGGAATGTTACAAAATTTCCTGAGTTTCTAAGAAGTCCATGGTTTCTAAAATGCGTTGCTGTGGTGGTAAAACACCTATAATTGTAAAAAAATCTCAAAACTTTGTAAAAAGGAAGAAGCATCAAAGGAGCTGAAGAACACAATTGCCTGAAGAAAGCAAATGCCACAGCAAAGCAGGTGTCTTAAATAAGACTCTCAAATAACTGATGATTGAATCAAGGCAACATCTGAGAGGAACAAATGACCAAGACTGGGGTAATTTAGGCAGGACAAAGATAAAAACAAGATCACATGTAAGCAGAGCTCAAGCAAGTGGGATTAATTGCAAAAATAAAAAATTAAAACACCAGCAAAGCTAAACAGCAATCATGATCATTTTTACTCATAAACCATATGACCTTCATGAAGCCAAACATTTATCATACAACAGGAGAAATATTTTTAGGGTTTCATATACAGCTTAGTGTCATCAATTTATGATTTTTTTTTCAACCAGACACACAAAAACATGGCACCCATACAGACAACCACATAAAATGGTAGCACCCATAGGAAATAAATACATAATGATCCAACGATGTCACCATAATACAAGTAAAAATATGTAGAGAATGAAAATAAAAATGTATAACATTTCAAAATCAAGAAAGATCAGACCATGACCTAATGTGTTACTGAAAAAGAAACAGAATATTTATCTTGAGTCAATAATGAAGAAGTATTGTTTATTTAACTACATTATCAATGGTAGAACTAACAATCACTTGATATTCCACATAGTAAATGTTTTACCTTTACATAGTAAATGCATTTTTTTGTCAGTTTTAAAAAACTACAGTAGTTACAGATCATAATCAGAGATTCATTTGTAGTTTTCTTTTTTACTTGACATGTTTTTTTTCTTTCCACAGCTAAATGTTAAAATTGAGCACAGAAATGGTTAATGAATAGTTACCATGGTAAATCATAATGATAATATATATGCTGTATATATAAACATGATGTTACAAGTTACTTTATATCATTTAGTTATGTACAAACCAGGTTCATAGCTAAATTTGCTTTTAGCATTTGCTAAAATTGTCTTCTTGTGTTGTAAACCTGCATACTCGATACTTAAATTATTCACATTTTGTCAAAACTGAAATTGTATGTCTAGTACTATTCTATCTTGCTAGAGATTCTGCCTTAAATTCTTTTGAACTAGAGAAGACTTTCATCTATTCTAGCCATGTGCATGGATTTCTAAAAGCATCAGCCTGCTCATCACTGATGGTAACCACTGTTTGCCTGCTTTCTATTAAAATGGTCCAATATCAAAGCAAACCATTTTAGCATTAAAATGCTTCCAATAGTAATGCTCACCCTATTAATTTTTAAAATACATCATCTGGAGCTATTGTATTATGTTATGTGTAGCCTTCTGCACTGTATATTAATGCAAATAGCAGAAATTATCAAAAATAAAAAAAGTATTTGAAATATAAACTTTCAGAATGAGTACCATCTTTAAGTGATTTCCACATATGTTAAAACAGCTTACATATGTTTACAATTTTAACACTGTTAGGTTAAGTGATTTGGAAAAGGTCATATCACATAGTAAGTCAGTAGTGGGTTCTGAATCTACAAATTTCACGTTTATAGTCTAACTTTTTAGCCACTATGCCACACTGTCTGGACCTCCATGTTTAAGAAGCCACCCTCTACTCCCACCAAATGTACCTATAGCAGTAGGTAGCTTTTAATAAAGCTTTTTTAATAAAGTATTAATAATTATGTGTAATTCACTTATGGTTAGATAGAATGAGCTAGTTGTTTGTCTATGAGATCACTGAATTTACTTGCATAATAATTTCTTAAATGGTTCTCATCTCCAGCCATTCACACCTTTTCTGCTTTCCTTGCATTATTTCATCTGTCCTTGCACATTCACGAGCCTGTAAATATCTTCATAAAACTCACTTTTAGTAATTAACCTGAATATCTAAAACCTTTCTTTTTAAATATCATTAAACATATTCCTTTGAATATGCAATTTGTTTATGTTGATTTTCTCTGCCTTGCAGTAATCTAGCTCTCTAGCTGTTCTCTTTGTAACTATTGTCTTTACATTCCCCATTCATAGTAGACAATACAATGCTGTCACCATTAATTCTTCCACTGTTGCACCATCTCTTCTAAACTTAAAGCCATTTGAAAATGTTGCTAGCAAATTTTTGGCTCTCCGATAGTACCTTTCTTCCTTTTTTATGCCATTCTACCTTACTTGTAGCAAGCCTATTCACCTATTAGCTCATTGGATTTGTTTTCTTTAAAGAATTGAAACTTTGTTAATCTTTTATGAGTTCAGATTCATAGACTTTTCAGCCTTAAGAATTTCTCTTGAATCATGGTTCTGTCAAGTTGGTTTACTGTCTTACAGCTTTAGGCCATATTCTAGCTTCTCATTATTTCAAATGAAAAAATGTAAAGTGATTTCAGTGTAAACTGCCATCTCTTTGTCACCTCAACATCCCTGTTGCAATCTCCTCCTCCTGTTCTTGCACTGCCTTCACTATTTGTACATCTCGAACTTTACATATATAAGGTGAAAGAAGACCCTAAGAGATTCTTTCAGTATTTTAGTAGTAAAAGAACACTCAAGGAGGAGATGAAGTACATCACAAATAGTAAAGGGGAATTAAAAGATACAGACAATGAAACAGCAGATGCCCTAAACTTACATTTTTCTCAGGTCTTTACAAGTGAGCAAATGGATAACCTCCCAGAGGTAAGCGGGACTACTGAGGAGGTACTGAGGGATTTGGAAATTGTAGAGGGAGAAGTACTGCTCAGATTAAATAGGCTGAAATCAAACAAATCACCAGGATCAGATAATATTTACCTTGGAGTTCTTTAGAAGGCTTGTGAGTACATATATAAACCCTTGACACATATTTTTAGGAAGTCACTGAGCACTGGGGAGATTCGGAAGGACTGAAAAATGGCAAATATCATCCCATTATATTAAAAAGGTGACAGGGCAGATCCAAGCAACTATAGGCCACTTAGCTTAACATGCATCACAGGAAAATTAATGGAAGGAAGTATTAAGGAAAAGATTGAGCAACACCTAGCAAGGACAGGAGTTATTAGGAACAGTCAGAAAGGGTTCAGGAGTCTGGGTCGTGTTTTACTCACATGCTGGAATTCTATGAGGAGGCAAAAAGGGGCTATGATCAAAGTGGAGCATATGATATTGTTTATCTTGACTTTGAGAAAGCATTTGATAAGGTGCCACATGAGAAGTTGGACATCAAACTAAAAGAAGTTGGAGTTGAAGGTGATGTTTGTAGATGAGTGCTGAATTGGCTCAGACACAGGAGGTAGAGGGTGATGGTGCGAGGAACCTTATCAGAATTGGCTGATGTTAAGAGTGGTGTTCCACAGGCGTCAGTGCTAGGGCCACTGGTATTTTTTAAGTACAGTTTATAAATGATTTAGATAGGAATATAAGTCACAAGCTGGTTAAGTTTGTGATGATACCAAGATAGATGGATTAGCAGATAATTTGGAATCATCATATCATTACAGAAGGACTTGGATAGCCTACAGGCTTGGACAGATTTGTTGCAGATGAAATTTAATGCCAATAAATGTAAAGTATTACACATAGGAAGTAAAAATGTTAGGTTTAAATACACAATGGGCAGTTGAAAAATCGAGAGAACACCTTATGAGAAGAATTTAGGAGTCATAGTGGACTCTAAGCTATCGACTTCTTGGTGTTTTTTTGGAAGAAATAAGTAGATAGGACTGGCAAGCTTTGTTGGGCTGAATGGCCTGTTCTCGTCTAGATTGTTCTGATGTTCTAATGTTCTAATATCATAGATTTTCCTAATCCAATCATTAATGGATTACACCTTGGATTGCAGTCTTAAACAACTGTGGATAAAGTCTTGTCCCACAGCCATCTTTGAAACCTTATCAGTAGGATTATTTGAAATTATTCTCAATATTAATCAATATGTAGTGAGAAGTCAAGCAAAATTACACACTTTATTAGCTAACTAAAAAGATTACAATATGCAAGCTTTCCAGGCAACTCAGTCCCCTGCTTCAGGCAGCCTGAGTTGCCTCGGAAGTTTGCATATTGTAATCTTTTTAGTTAGCCAATAAAGCATGTCATTTTGCTTGACTTCTCATTACATCCATAATGGCTACTACTTAATCAATATAAAAAACACTTACTGTACCTTGTCAGGAAAAATTCTGTCTATATGTTCCTGATTTTATTTGCAAATGCCAGATACCTGAAATAAAAAAAACAACAAGAAATGGCAATTAAATAAGAAATAGAAAGTTAAATAACTTTCATATATGTTTGCTCTTGTGCTCGCATCCTTGCATTGACTGCCTGTTAAATACAGAGTTGAATTTAAGGTTTCATTTTTCATTTTTAAAGTTCACCATGGTGTAGCATCAAGCTTGTCAGCCTCCATTCTACCTCTAGAGCTCTACTGTCCTTTGATCAGATGTTTCTCGGTTGAGGTTTAAAGGTGTCCAGGCCTTCTTTTTAGCTGCCCCAAGACTCTCTTCCGTCCTTTATTAAATTATAAATATTTTTCAGTCAAATTTAAAAACCTGTTTATTTTCTCAGGCTTTTGATATATTTTAAAGACTCTGTATTCAGCTGTCTGTTCTGTCTTGGTGTGTTTTGTATTGCTCTCAGTTGATTGTGGGTCTCTCCTACTATTGCTTTCTTAATCTGTTAGTTGTTTTATTCCTTTTAAAATGTGTCTTTTTACAGTTCTCTTTTATTTTGTTTAGATGTTTGGCTTGTTTTATTTGATTTTATTATGCAGTACTTTGAATAACAATTGTTGTCCTTTACATGTGCTAAATAAATAAATATGAAATGAAAAATAACGCATGAAATTGAGCTTCAAATGTATTCTTAAAAATAACTATGCAGCATGTAACAGATATCCACTAAAATGCACTAGCCCACTTATGCTGATATCAGTGCTTAGTTCCAGGAAGTAATTTTCCCTTGTTATGGTTGTCTGTTCAGTAACTGGGGCTATACCTATTTTTTCAGTGTCACTTCCCCATCCTAGCCATCTGGCAACTCTTTTGTTTTAGCACAGTCTCATACCAGCTAGGTGGTAGTGATCTTATGTTTTCTGCCTTTTCCAGTGCCTTGTTTTTGTCTTAGTTTTGAAATTGTTTGACCTAACAAGGCAGAAGCTACCATGTCTTTGACTTTCTGGCTGGCCCACAAACTAGACATTAGCTGCCTTGTGTTTCTTTTAGTCTTCGTTCTTCTCCTAAAAGGGAACAGCAATTCATTGGTGTTTTGAGACAGCCAATATTGTGATGGTCATTTCTTTTTATGACTTCTGTTTTTTTATGTTTAATGACTATCTTTGCCAAGAGCCTAGGCAGCATAATGGTTCTAGTCTGTTTTATTAATCTCAAAGGCATATTTTTTTTAGATATAAATTAGGTTTTGCAATGTCCTCCCTGGCATTTTTGAAAAAAAAAAATGATATTATGCTATTAATTGTTGCTATTAAATGTAGTTACGTGTATATCACAACTTCATAACATATGAAAACATGCTTTAGCCTTTTAGTACTCCTTTAAATCAGAACAAATTAGATCTGAAAATGAAATAAAACTTGTGCAGCCTCTGTGAAGGGAAGTACTGTATAGAGTAAAAATGATTGGCAGCGGAGAGTGGTAACATATTGCGTGTTCATTAGGACAGATATTCAGTAATGCACAAGTTAATACACTGCTTAAGCCTTGGTGTTCTTTGAATTTCTTTGAATAACCAAATCGTGATATATTTTTTTTTTTAATTAAATACCAACCCTATTTCAATACCAGTCTTTGACATGTGGATTTCTACTCTAACATTTTATGTAATTTTAACACATTTAAAACACTACATAAAATCAGAAGCACAAGGCGATGCATGACTAAGACGTATAGCTTTGTGTTTAACTTACAAGTTAACTCAGTTTTGTTCATTTTGCTGCTATCAGTGTTGAATTCAATAGTGCAAACACACTACTCCTTAATTATTCTTTATTATTAACAAAGAGCTAACTGTAAGTGTAGAAGCAAGTAAATGTAGTAGGAACTAAAATTCAAAAATTGAAGGATCATGTGATATTGGAGCATGCAAAGACTTAAAATGTAGTAAGCTTATTAGATGGCGTGACTGCCCTTGTTTTATAACAATTATTTTTTGAATGTACAGTAATAAAGAAATATATTAGTGAAATGTACTGTGTTTAGTGTTATGATAAAACTCTCCATGCTGATCAAAAATTATTCAGTTCTCTTTATCCTTTACAGAAAACATAAAAAGTATACAGCAAATATTTTAAATATTTATTCAAGCTGTTGAGGAAGATCTGTAATAATTTAAACAGGACTGATTAAAGTAAGAATAGTATATAAGTTCATAAACATAATTTACCATCTAAAGGCAAAATGGCATCCATCAGCCTTAGCTTTACAGCATCAACCATTTAATTTTTCTTTACTTGTTGCTCATTTGACACTACAGTGCTCAGACGTGCATTTCTATTTCTAATGCATTTCTTACTGTTTATTCTGTTTTTATTGGTAGGAAAATTAAAGTAAAACTTACTCAGCAGTCCTACATTCAATTAACTGTTATGATAAACATTATCATTACCATAATTGTTTTGACACTCTCACTTAACATGTTCTGTTTTTAAAGTGAGCACCAAGTGTATTATGTTAATTATAGTTCTTACTACCACACAACCTTAGTTGCAGGGCAAATATTGTCATTTTACTCAATCAATTTACAAGATATTTATTTAACAATTTCCTTTCTCTGGAGAAGGAGCTGCTTCTTAAACACTTCTCTCTTTTTAATAGGACTGAGTGATGATATTTGTGGAACAACTTTCAGTTGTCATATATTCTTTAATCGTGATGGGCCTATGAACATATTGTTTAAAAATAAATAGGAAAGTGATAGAGCTGATCCAAACCCTGGGAGGTGAGCTCTAACAAAACCTAAAGGTTTTTTCATTGCAGTGGTTTTCATTTCATTACCTCAATCTGGAGATGATTTAAGTGACTCCTGCTGAGACTCATAGTGACAGTCAAACGTAAATTACATTTTTTATAACAAATGCAGTACTTAAGATTATGGCAGTACATGGTTGAATGGCTGTTGTCCTTCCTTCATTACATGTCTCATTTGGTAAGTAACAGATGATTTTTGGCTACAACTGTCACTGTGAGAACTGAGAGTAATAAATGGCCCTCAGATTGGCACATATTGAAATCAACTAGAATATTTTCGTGTATCTACACATAAGTGCTTTTATCATTAGTATCTCTGTAGCTTGATTTAACTTCGTTATACAGTGGTGTGAAAAACTATTTGCCCCCTTCCTGATTTCTTATTCTTTTGCATGTTTGTCACACAAAATGTTTCTGATCATCAAACACATTTAACCATTAGTCAAATATAACACAAGTAAACACAAAATGCAGTTTTTAAATGATGGTTTTTATTATTTAGGGAGAAAAAAAAATCCAAACCTACATGGCCCTTTGTGAAAAAGTAATTCTGGTAAATCTGGTATCATATGCTTGTAATGGTGCATCCTTTTGCTCCCAATAAAATTCAAACAATTCACGTAAAGGAAGTAAATTTAATGCAGTTCAAAAGTGATACACACAAAAGAGAGAAGAGTACAATCTGCTCTAAACCTTCCACCTCTGGGTATTCACCTCAAACCTCGCCTTATCTATTTCATTATGTATAGCTTGACTGAGCTGATGGAAACCATCCATGATTAAAAAATAATTTAATAAAAAATTAATTCACATTTCATGAATTAATCGTTAGATAGAAAAATGGGACTTTATTTGCCCTCAGGGGGAAATTTGTTTGTTTATAGATGCTCTTTAAATAAATAAATAAATACATAAATAGATAACTAAGTAAGTAAGTAAATATACACACTCACCAAAATGATGGCAACCCAAGAAAATTAAAAAGAAAGAAAACTACTGACTTGGAAGTCACAATGGGTTATTATGCAGGTGTATTACTGTTGGTATAAAGGAGCCCCATTAGTGTTTCCTGACACACTCAGTTTTTTTTTTCATTCTCTCCTAGCTGGTTGATTTAGTGGGCATCTCTTGAAGTGATGTTGCCAGCCCAGCACACAACAGCATAGAAACACACTGGCCATCACAGAGTTAAGAAGATGTGAAGGATGTCACTTCCCACATTAAAGGAATGCAGTCTCCTAAGGAAAAAGAGCCTGCTCTGCCCTTTCTTATATAGTTCCTCTGTGTTCTGAGACCAGTCCAACCTATCATTAATATGGACCCCCAAGTACTTACAGGAGTGGACCACCTCTATATCCACTCTTTGAATAGTGACCAGACATCTTTGGTGCAGTGAAAGTCAATAAGCAGTTCCTTGGTTTTGCTGATGTTAAGATGCAAACAATTCTCTTTGCACTAAGAAACAAACTTTTCCACCTGACTCCTACACTCATCCCCTTTATGAATACACCCCATAAGAGTAGAATCATCAAAGAATTTCTGCAAGTGACATGACTTGGTGTTATAGTTATAGTTTGAGGTGAACAGAGTGAAGAGAAAACAAGACAGAACTGTTCCTTGTGGTGCTCCAGTGTTGCTCACATCTGTATCAGAAACACAGTAATTGAGTCATACAAACTGCAGTCTGTCTGACAGATAGTCTATTATCCAGGTCACCATATGCTTATCCACTAGCGTATCTCTGAGTTTACCTCTTAACAGGGATGGCTGGATGGTATTGAAGATGCTGGAGAAATAAAAAAATAATAATAATCCTCACAGTGCTGCCAGCTTTCTTCAGGTGAGACTAAGCCTCCGGAGTAAATAGATAATTGCATCTTCCACTCCAATCTTTGTCTAATAGGCAAATTGCAAGTGGGTCCAGGTGGTCTACCACAAAAGGACTGAAATAGTTCAGGATCAGTCTATCAAAGATCTTCATTATGTTAGACATAAGAGTCACTGGTCTGTAGTCATTAGGTGAAGAGATGACTGACTCCTTTGGAACAGAAACAATGTAGGATGTTTTCCACAGCAGTGGCCTTAGGGGCAGACTGAATAGGTGATAGACAGAAGACACCTCAAAGTTGGTCAGTGCAGGCCTTAAGAACTTGGGGACTGACTCTACATGGTTCTGCAGCTTTTCCTGTGTGTAGCTTCCTTAGTTATCGCCTTACTTGGTCTTCAGTTAGTTGTTCACATGGATGATAAAATATATCACTTAATTCTCAAGCACATAATGACATTCCTTCACATAAAGATAATCATGTAGTGCATGCCTGTTGCTGGTGTTAAGAAACACCAACTTGTGTTTTCACTCTTTTCAGATAACCCAAGTTGCCTGTGTGTACTAAAGGTAGTACAAACAAGAACCACAAAATAGATGAGCTCTGTTAACAAGCTGAGTTGAATATAACCTCTACATCATTCAATTCTCCACTCACAGGAAAATGTTACTCCTCAATGGTTGATCTCTAATGGCTCATCAGAATTAGATAAGATTCTAATTTATATTTCATTTAAGAATCAACTTTGTGAAAGAAGTTTCTCCTAAAATTTCTTAAACGAAATAGCTTCAGACAAAAAGGAAACATGAGATACAACTGAGGTAAAATGATTCACAATTGAGAATTTGGTTTGAAAAACATGCTAGGTTTTTTGAGGTCTCTTTCTAGTCTTGTTTAAATCTCTTTCCAGACTTCATATTAATTGCTTATTATTGGATCGATGTCTTTATCTAAGGTGACTTCCAACATATGAGCTATGATCAGTTACATTTCTTTTGTTTTTCCAGTAGGAACACAGGCACATGAAGTGACTTTCTCACACAGTGGTGTTAGAAGTGGGATTTGAACCCAACACCTCTGGGTTCAAAGTCTTAACCACTGTGCCAGACTGCCTGCCCATATTTCTCGAATGAGTATGATCTATTTGGCACACAGCAATATAAGTCAGAGCAACTAATAATATTATTTGGAACTATGGACTACAGTTTTGCAATCATAGTAAATGGTTTTATTACCATAAACAACTGCCTGTACATTTTATAATGTATTACTGAGCACATAATGCAAATGCTTTGAAATTGAAAGAAAATTTCAAGGCACTTGGAAAATCCCGCCCAGTGTGTCTTTGTTGAGCTCTTTGCTGAAACTCAAGAGGAGACAATTGTGAGAATACCACGGTATTTTTTCTCACTAGAAAAATCTGAGAAGAATGAGGCAAAATAAACTTAATTCTGATCTCATTGTTGTCTAGGAGGAACCAAAAGATATTAAGTGGATCTCTTTTTTGATTTTTGATTCCTATGGGATTTCTTTCTGCCCTTCCAACCACCCCAACCTCAATGGCTTTTGGGGTATATAGTTCCCTTAACACAGTGTTTCCCAACCTCGGTTCTGGGTGCACACTGTGGCTACAGGTTTTTGTTCCAACCAGCTTCTGTTTTTAATTGGAATCCTGGGCTAATTAAGTGAACTGTTATTGCCCAAATTCTGTGTTTTTGGAAAAATATAGAAATTAGAAAACTAAGTTTGTTAATACAGTATATATTTTTTTTGTTCTGGTTGGAACAAAAACCTGTAGCTACAGTGTGCCCCCCGGACCGAGGTTGGGAAACACTGCCTTAACATGATATCTCTCCACTTTTAAAAGAAAATAGTAGGTTGGACACTTCAACAATAACATCTTCAATTTAGAAACACTGTGAGCTGTTACTAAATTATTTCCTTCTAATATCCCTTAACACATTTTATTCTTTCTTTGCTGTTATTTCACATTGTTTGTATCAGTCTTATGTAAAGTTTTTTTGTTCCTTTCTGTTTTTTTAGGAATGTCCAGATTTGCCTGCTGGGGCTTTTCATTTGGGTTTGTGCTCATTTCTCTTTCAGTTGCTATGTCAGGTATTGTCCCATTTGTGATGTTTGACTGGATTTTCAGGTCTAATTGACTTCTCCATATAGCATAACCAATTTCGGTGACAACTTTGTATGTGTGTGCTATACCCTGCCTTTCCACTGTGCCCTGCACATATACTGGTGTTGTGATCACTGAGTCTTACAGCATCTCCTGGCATTAAATTAGAAATATTCTTAAATTTATGGACATGCATTTTTTTCTGTTTATCTTTTTGTTTCTTCTTGCTCTGGTTAGTCTCAGCCAAAAGTGGTGTAATGTGTAGGTTGTTGTAAAACAGTAAGCCTGTTTGTGTCCTCCTGTTCATTAGCATCTGCTCATGAGAAAATTCATTCCCCAGAGGAGCACTGCTATATATTATTAGACTATTTGTGAGTTCTTCCTTGCTAACACATGTTGTTTTTTTTTTCTTTAGCCTTTTGACTGTTTTCGCTGAGCTTTCTGCGAAGCCTTTAGATCTGAGGTAATTGGGGCTTGAGGTGTCATGCTGAAAACCCTACTCTTTGGAGAACTGCCAGAAATCTGCACTGGAGAACTGCAAGCCATTAGCTGTAAAGACAATGCAATGCAAAAACAAACTACATGAAAGCTATTACTTCATTGCAGTTTGAACACTAATCAGTGCACTAATCCGATGCTATTACATGGCTTTTTCCATAAAAGTTAGATACATTTACTACAGCCTGGTAATAAGGGCATCTTGGATCAAGATGCCATGAAAGTGGTTCAGATTGTTGCTGTTACCTAAATATGGCACACAATTCAGAGGTAGCTGTAACCTGGAATATGTCCTGATTAATACTAAGCAAATACTTGACCTTTTTTACTCATATGCTTTTCCTCACCCAAAAGACCTTCATAGATTTTGTGGAGAATCTTTTTCTGAGGCCTGCTTGTATGACGTACTTATTGCCTTTAAATACAATTCTGTCAAGATCGACATTTCCAGTAGTTGTGTATAACAATGGGACAATCCTTTTTCTACTCAGACCATCCACTCAGTATGGCTGCTTTGAAGATCTTTAGGTAGACATTGAAAGTAGCACTCTGATCATGTTCACATAGGACTGAATGTCTGCCCCTGACAATGAAGTGGTCTTTTTGTTCACAGAACAAGGAAGAATATCTACTGTGAAAATGTTTTTGCCTTAAACGTTAATGAGGTTTGCACCATACTAAAGTAAGCTGACACATATCCTTTGTTTGGGTCAGACAATCATTTAATGGTTTGGCTAAAATGAACACCAGTGCATTGTTCATACACATATTGGTAAAATCTTTCACATGCGTAGACGATTTCTAGCACCTTTTTTTTATTATTTGTCTCTCACTTGTTTCTGCTGCTGAACCGAGACAAAGCATTCGGCTTGGTAAAATGTGTTGTCCCAGCAAACTTGAGACATAATCTACTTGGGTAGCTTGTAAAGTTCTAGTTTAATACCTTTGTTCAGATGCCTTGGGTCGAGGCACATATATATATATATATATATATATATATATATACTGGCAAAATACCCGCGCTTTAAAATGCCTTAAAATTTTAATTAAGAAGAAAATTAAACCTTTTTAAACTGAGGGAAAATATTCCAATAATTATTTGTTAAGGATCTCTTTGTATACCACATTGTGAGTTCGGCCCTCCGGTTGTAATATGACCAAGCTGAGCGCTGAGCTTACTCTTGAGCATACAACGTACAGCTTGAATTGCTGCTGTCATAATCGGTTTGAGTTTCATGGTTTGTTTCAATTACGACAGTATTTGTAGGACTTGTGTTGAAGAGACATTCGGCATCTGTCAAGCGTTGTAAGTATACAACCGGTTTCATTGATAACTTCACATCCAGCTTTTGAGAGTTTAAACATTCATAAACATCAAAGTGTCCACTACTGAAATCGTCACCTGTGAATCTAAGATGTTTAAGAGGCATAGGCGGTTGTCGAAAGGTGTAAAATATTTGGCCATTTCGGTACACTTGAAAGCGACAACCAAACAATTCAGCGGCAGCCATCAACTCACATGCAGATCCATAGGTGAAGGGCTTAAGCATTTCACTCTTATAGTGCTCCTGTGTAGTATAATTATCTCCTGTACCATCATCAGTCCACACCTTGAACCTGTCCCAGTCATTCAATACATAAGACACAATGTTCCTCCGGATATCAAGAGTGAGCCTGATATGGCAGTGCAATATGTAACAAAGAGAATGGAAAAGGTAGGTGCCATCTCTGGGCATGGAAACCACTCGGTAAGTGACAGTTCTTTGATCGATGGTGATCACCTCGATAGACATGTTAATGGGGGTACGGTTGGAACGATAAAGGAAATGGGTACCTGAACATTGTAAAGTAAGTCTAAAATACCTACACAATAACTATAATCGTAATAAACAAACAATAAAACAGCGGAGAAGCCATGGATTAAATAAAAAGGCTGTAGTTATCAGCAGGGAGACGTGAATCCCGTGGCGAAGCAAGGAAGGGAATGTAGAGACTGGAGAGACGGACGGTCTTATACAGGCAGGCAGCCAACAATGTGGGAGGCGTTGGGATGGGGGACCCAACGCCGCCTCACACGGTGACCGAGCTGCAGGCTATGGATGTATATATGTACGTAAGTAGGATTCAGTTAGCGTTGGGACCACGTACCAAATTTCTTGAAGCTGGGCCCATAAGTAACAAAGACCGTTGAAAGGTTCAATATGGCAGCCGACAGTGGCATCATACCATCGAAATAAGTACGTACATTGGTCTCGGTTAGTGCAGGGAAGACGCCTACCAAATTTCATGAAAATGGGGCCATAAATAAGAAAGTTCAACATGGCAGACGTTGTCGACCGTTATGACCGTTACGCGTAGAATTTCGAAATGAAACCTGCTTAAGTTTTGTAAGTAAGCTGTAAGGAATGAGCCTGCCAAATTTCAGCCTTTTACCTACACAGGAAGTTGGAGAATTAGTGACATTGGAAACTTCAATATGGCGGCCGACAGTGGCATCATACCACTGAAATAAGTACGTACATCGGTTTTGGTTAGCGCAGGGAAGCCACCTACCAAATTTCGTGAAGATGGGGCTATAAATAAGACAGTTCAACATGGCAAACGTTGTCAACCGTTTCGTGAAGATGGGGTCAGCCTTCTACCTACACGGGAAGTTGGAAAATTGGTGACGTTGGAAAGTTCAATATGGCGGCCGACAGTGGCGTCATACCATCGAAATAAATAAGTACATCGGTTTCGTTTAGCGCAGGAAAGCCGCCTACCAAATTTCGTGAAGATGGGGCCATAAATAAGAAAGTTCAACATGGCGGACGTTGTCGACAGTTATCGACCGTTATGACTGTTACGTGTAGAATTTCGAAATGAAACCTGCTTAACTTTTGTAAGTAAGCTGTAAGGAATAAGCCTGCCAAATTTCAGCTTTCTACCTACATGGGAAGTTGGAGAATTAGTGATGAGTGAGTGAGTGAGTCAGTCAGTCAGTCAGTCAGTCAGTCAGTCAGTCAGTGAGGGCTTTGCCTTTTATTAATATAGATACATATATATGGCTGTTTTTCTTTTTAACAGTGTGCAATGAGTTAATTCAATTTATATCTCTGTCAGGTGTTTACAACTGAAAGCAATGTTTCATTTATGTGGATGTTATGTTCACCAGGGAGGCAGTCTAGGCCTACAAAAACATCTGCATGCTCCTACAGAAATATTCCATTTCAATCATGTATGTGTCTGTTGTAGCCACAAAAATCTCTCCAATTCCTGTTCAAATGTACTTAAAACAAAAGTGTATACATTTGTTTTAAATACTAGATGTGTTGATTGTCCTTACTGCTCTTGTTGTGTGTTTTGTCATGGCTGGGCATAATTTGGGGTTGTGGCAACTTCCACATTTCCAGCATTTTTTGATGTTATGTAGCTCTCTGGCAATTACATGCACTTTGATTTGGCTTTCATGATGTGGACTGACCTGTCTTACTTACTAAGCTATTGTGTGAAATGTTACATATTATTTTGTAATGAATAAGTGTCTCTTTAAGTTTATCAAAGTGACATGTCTTAGTAAGTGTGTACAATTCTGCCCAATGGTGGTGAAAAATGTGCCCTTCTTTTTGCACACAGGAGAAAAATTTGCAGCTCTGAAATGTGATGTTCTGCTTTGGGACAAAGTACAGTGATTCCGTAAGGAAGTCACTTGACCTGCCTGTGATCCACCTGGAAATGCAAAAATAAATGTAACCAATTATATTGTGAATGCTATAAGTCACCTTGGATAAAGGAGTCAGCCAAATAAGTAAATGTAAATGTAAATATGGCTCTTACATTTTGTGGCCTCAAATCATCATCTGGTATTTGGAGGTTATTATAAATGTCTGCTGCCTCTTGTCTAATGATGTGTGGTAAAACTGAGGCTTTCTTTTGTTGTCGTAAGACCATGGAGTGGTCACATGAAGATAAATGTTAAAACACTGCTCAAAACACTTCCAACTTGCAGCCAGATGTCCTGCAAGCTGCATGCCTGACAGTGGTTGTAACTTCTCCAAGGTGCTGAAAAGATCACCCAGTCCATCCCACCAGTCTGTTTGCTAGATGCAATTCTGATTCACAGTATGCAATTCTTTTATTCTGTGATTTATTGTCTATCTCAGTTGCCTCCAACTCTTTATGTGTTGTTCTCTTGACTGCTGCTCACAAACTGGATTGGTTCTGTTTATAGGATAACTTTAGTTTCCTGTCCGATACACAATTCTCTAAGCATCCTTTTCCTGCTCCCTGCACTAGTAATCATCCCAGCTTCAATGACTCTTGGGATAAGTAGTACGAATAACATCTACATTTGGCATTTTTTTTAGTTGTCCCAGTGCTTGTAATATGAAGTCCATTTACATTGAGATATAAGGAAAAATATTTCTTGTTTATATTGATTTATTTCAAATATGTATCATATTTGTGATCGTTTTAAGAGGCATAATTAAAGTTTGAAAGTTTATTTTGCTTATGGAGTAATTAAGACTATATTTATCTCATTAGTTATCCATAAAACAAAGGCTTTTTCCTGTATATTGAACTTAAATATTATATAGATATTGTTGCAATCTGGGTTTTCTTTACAAAAAGAAAAGTGATAAACAGTCCTTTTCAAAAGCAGAGTTTATTCCATACTCATAGGAACAATTTTGGAATCTTTAAACAGAGCCTAAAGGCACATGAGAAACTGATTAAATCTTTCGGGAACAAGTTGACTCCTTTTCTGTCTTGTCTGATTCAATAAATTTCAAGGATGTCTTCTTCAGAGCTGCTCCCCTGCAGAGGGGTGGGGACGTTATCTTTGAAATGGATCTGAAAGACACAAGCACCCCAGCCAAGGAAAGACCTGTTGTATTAGAGAAACAAGAACTTATAAATCCCTTTATTACTGTGAAATATGCATATTGAATGAGGAGATTCAGTATTTTTCTGATGTATGCTTGTGTTTTCTTTGTTATCTAATACTACCTAGAAAGTGAATGTGCATTTTTCCACTCTGAACTTTTCACTAATATTATTATAAAATAATATTTATTAATTTATGGTGAACTTTTTCATCTCAGTAACACTTGTAGATTTTCAAAGACCTTTTTAACTTGGAATATATTCTTGCTAAATTAAATAGTTTACTTTAAATGATGGGCAATGATGTGTCATTCTTCTGTATGCATTTCTGATACAAAGCATCGGAGTAGCAAAGAGTACTCAAGGCCTGACTGAATCAGGACCAATGTAGAACTAAAACCACCATCTTGTCTATATATCTGTCTAAAATATTTGCCCATTAAAGGAATACTCCATCCAAAAATTATAATACTTTAATATGTAGTTTGTAGTGATGGCTAAGAATTTTTTTAATGTCATGTTTATAATATAATAGACCCTAATGGTGACCCATGTGATACAGTAGCAAATGATGTGAAAAATCTCCATGGGGAAAAAAAAATCTCAAATTACTCTTGTGTCATAATCCATGAGTCTGTTATCTAGTCATATGCTCAAAACATATACATTTTTGCAATAATATTATCAACAGTTATGTCTAGTAAAGGCAGTGTCCATTGTAAACAGATCCACTTCTTCCCCCATTCTTTGGTCAAGAGTCCTGTCTTTAGTTCAAAAGGATAGGATTATGGGAATGTGTATTTATGATGAACCCTGCCTTCCTCCCAAGTAACTGTTAATAATATTTTAGCAAAACATGCACTTTGCATGAAGGACCCTTGATAATATCAATCAGCAGGCAAGGTTTGGGGAAACAGTGTATTGATTGCTAAATTGAGTAACATGTGAAATCTCTTATCCTCCACATTACAAAAAAAAAATTCTGCGTATAAATTTGTAACATTATTTTTTTTTTTTACATTACACTTATTAAACCTGGCAACTCTAATGTTAAATCAGCTGCAACAATCCAGTAACTTCATTACAAATATATTAAAGTTTTTCTAAATTGGTCTCCAAAAACAATGACCATGTAACAGTTACATAAAAGAAATTACACAATTTTAATTCTTAGAACCTGTTGTAATTGCCATAATGACTGTCAAGAGAATAATATTATTAGATTTATATGTTTTGTATATAAAAGTTTATATATAGTTGACTTATTAGTTATAGTACATTTTTATGTTTTGTCGATGTAGTGCAATGCTTAAAACTTTGGACTTTTAACTATAATGGTGGTAAAATTTTGCTTTTGTTTCACTGGGTGACCTACCTGTACTCCAACTGTGTATGCAAGCAATTGCATTGTACCGTGATCATCTAGCTCACCTTGGGTTAAAACAACAATACAAACAATGCAACAATAAAAGCAGAGTGAATAAAATGCATAAAGATTATTTAGGATACAGATCTCCAGAAAGACACATGGCATAATTTATTTAGACAAAATTGGGATCAGGATGTTTCAAAATATCATTAAAAGTGAGAAAACTTTAAAATAATTTTACCAATCTTTATTATTCAAACCTTCATTCATGGCACTCAAGGAGGCTGAAGTCCTAATTCTATGCACCCCAATATAGAAGTATAATCTTAAGATTTTAGATAATTTATATAAATAATAGAAATTAACTCCCTTATGAAACATGTATTCATTTGCATTTTGTATTCAGATAGCTGATGCATTTTGTCAACAATGATTACATTACATATTGAAGAGACCAGCTCTAAGTATACATGCACACATCTCACAAGAAATCTAAACCTCTCATGTCCATTGGGCACTGTGCTTAATACTAATACAATTTGGACAGCAGTTAAACTGTATGTACACTCTGATAAAAACAGATGAATACAGGAAACCAACTGAAAGAAAAAGATGGCTCTGACAATGAGTTTGAAAGACAGAATGAGTCTCTAAAATTACAGTACTTTGATAAAGAAAAACAAAAAAAAAAAAGCACAAAATTGCAAAAAATACAGTTTTTGTATTTTTTTCTCACACATTCACAGAAATAAAAGTATAGCATATTTGGTGTGTCCTGAATGTTATCATTCACATGATTATACAGGTACAGTTTGAGATGACACAGGGAAAGGGGTTTGATAGACAGATAAAGGAAGCTGACCAGTATTCATAAATAATCCAGCAGAGAATCAACCAAAACAGGACCTCTGTAAACTACAGTGTGATTTAAGTCCTATTTAACAATATATGGACGTCAAAATGATCTCCAACCCTTCTCTTTTAAAAATTAATGGTACTTTAATGGTTCTTTGCTGGTTTCTGTAGATACTTGAGGAGCAATTGCTTGACAAATGCACATTTCATTCTGGGAAAGGTTTTTGCAAATGAAATTAGTTTGTTGAGCTTTGGAAAGTTTTGTAATATGTGGACTAAACAGAGGTTTTTAATTTACTGTAATCTACCTAGCAGTATACTAAAAAATCAAGAAAACCTAAACTTAGTTTATGCTATTGCAAAGGCATGAGCCCATTGGGTTTTCACAAATCTGTTATCATTAATTCATGGTTATTTATGCAACCTGTCAATAAAGCAGGTTACTGCTTTAAGTCAATAGAGCATCTTACTGGATTCTTCATGTGGATGGTTCCCCTTTGGAATAGGTAAGAACCACTCCAGCACTTTTGTTAAGAGTGTAGATCTTGGCAACACAAAAAACACGAATCAATAGAAATAAAGAAACATTGGGATGGAGGAGGTTAAAATCTGACTAGTCCCTGAGAGGTAATTGCAAGCTAGGCCCAGGGACCATCTGAAAGTATTTAACCCTAAGAGGTTTGGTAGAAATATTTTTGTATATACAATACAGTACTAGCAGTGGTACTCAGTGCTGCCTTGGTTTGAATAACCAAATGTGTGGTCCCTAAATAAAATCCTCACAGGAAAAAGCTGAATGACAACCAAACGTTTCACTGCCTAAACCAAGCATGGGGATCAATTTTGCATATTCGTGTAAGTCCCAAAATGTCTCCTAGAGACTCTACCATAATAAAGAGCAGGTGTGTCAACTAAATAAAATTTCCCTGTACAAATGGGAAATTTGTACAAAATTTGGGTTCAACGGTGTGGATTTGCACACATAAAGACACTCGTTCAGCTTTATATATTTGAGAAGATATGGAACTATTCTTAATTTACTTTAAATATGAATGGTCCTGTGAAAAAGAACTTTACCTCTTTGTGGATTTCCACTATTATCACAAATTTTTGCACTGAATGTTGTCAGGTGTTTAAGCAAAATCTGATATTAAAATAAAGAGGACCTTTTTGTTGGGTGCTTATCTAAAGAGCAAAGTTATCCTACACTATCTGTTTCAAAAAGTAATTGTCCCTTTACACTTAATTACTGGTTTAGATTAAATAATAACAGCCAAATACTTCCTGCAATTCAGAATCGGCATTACACATTGCTGTAGATGAATATTACCCAATGTTCCTTGTAGAACTATTTTAATTCAGAAACACTGGTAGGTTAATGAGCATGAACTGCTCGAATGAGGTTCTGCCCCAGTAACTGTAGAGGGTTTACATCTAAACTTTGAATTTTTCCATAATGTTACATGTCACGCATAGGCAATTTAGAGACAACAATCACTTTGATACTACTGAGTGTGTAGGAAAACTAGACAACCTAGAAGAAAGCTATGGAGGCACTGGGAACACTGTAAGATGACAATAGTACCTTCCGCGAACCATTAAAATTCATTGTATCAAAGATACTCAAACCATTAAAATTCAGTGTATTAAAGATACTCTGTGAAATGCAATAATGTGTAACATTTCATGCAAGATTTGATATAAAATTGTTTTGAAGATTTTGTGTAATATATATTAATTTAAAAGGTCACTTTAAATATACATACAATAGATATGACAAACTAATACTCTTGCAAGTTAAGCATAGATAATAGATATTTTTCTCAGGGATTTTTGAAGACCAAAAGATACTTAAGTGGTTTACCACATATGCATTTTTGTTAAAAAACTCATCTTCTCATTATCACTTAATAATAATGCCAGCCAAATAGTAAAGTTTGCTAAAACCATAAAACCAAATGCCACACACAATGATGGTAAAACGAAGGCAGAAATTCTGCACCCTTAAATTTAGTCTGTATTACATTACTGAAAAGTTAAACAAAAGCAGATGTTCATTCATGCAGAACACTAATTCCATAGCTCACTTAAATTAAAATGATTTCCTAGAGTGCCAAAGTAGATTCACCCAATAAACCCAAATGTATACTCTTTATGTTGTTAATGTTATTACTAACTCTAGACTGGATAAACAGTATAGAAAATGGATGGATTGAATATTATTACTACTAATAATCACTTTGTTAATGGTTATGTTATTTTACTAGTGCCAACATTGTCTTCATATCAAACATGCTATATGATTTCAGCTATTTAAAAGAATAATTTGGCTTGGTTTAGCTTCACTTGCAGATCCATTATCTATAAGTAAGGCAACCATTAGTACTTAAATCTTGTGAGTTTTTCTAAAATGTTTACTAGAGTAATGATGACTTAGAAAAGGTAGCTTTTTACCATTTATTGTTTAACTTTTAATGAAAATAAACAAAGCAGACTAACAACATCTCCCCATAAGCTGTATCATTGTGAACTGTAGCCTATGTTGGTCATTTTCATTACAAGAGATGGATACATGTAATGGTGCTCTGTTGGCAATGGCACTGTTGTTTTTATTATTATTATTATTATTATTATTATTATTATTATTATTATTATTATTTGAGATATATTGTATTCTACCAGTCCTGTTGAAACTTCTGAAAGCAGTGAGCAGTATGTCAAAAAAGTGAACAGAAATATTTTAAAGGAAAGGAAATGTTCTCTAAAATACAAATGAGGTCAAAGCCAGGGATGCAATATGGTCTGTCATAGGTCACACATAGGCTCTGATCAGCTGGACTCCACCACTATTGAAAGCCAAAGCCTTTAGCCAACATGTGTTGTGATTGGGAGTCACAGATATGGTGAAAGGGTCTGTGGCCTCCAAAAACAGCCATAAAACAAGCCAGGGATTTTGCTGGCCAACAAAGAAGTGTGTCATCCCAATCTACCTAATCCCCCAGATGTGAAAATTGTGGAACTGGAAAATTGAAAGGCCTTTTGAAAGGACTCATAAGAGGGAGAAAACCATGAAAACTCTGGCTTGTAACCAAAAGGCACCAAGTATTCTTTATAAATTAATATTATTGTTCCCCCAGGCAATGAAAGGATAGGGAGATTAATAAGAGTTAGAATAATGAATTGGGGTTGTCACTGGGAAACTCAAAATAAATAATAAACACTCTCAAATTACTTCAAAAAATCAAACAACTTTTAAAAACTGATTACAAAACCCCTAAAACATATAAGGAGAGAAACATTGTGGCTGAATCACTAATAATCATGAATAACAAAAGGCATTCAAAAAGAGCAAAAATGAGTTGCCCTAAAGAGGCAATTCCAGGTAACCAAGACCCAATACACAAACCAAGGGAATAACCGAAAGACCAGAGCAGAAAAAAAGTAAAAATAAAATAAAACAATAATACTCTCAAAAGACTGCAAGAACTTCAGTGCACCATCCCTGAGATTCCTTTTTTCTGGCCTTAAATAGCCAAAAAGAGGACTCAGTAGTGGTGATGTCAAAATGATCCCACCTCTTGAGGTGTCGCCTATGGAACACAAGGAATGGACTCACATCCATCTATCTATACATCTATTATAAGTTACAGTACATAATTATAGAAGAATAAACATAAGCAACAGTAAAAATAACAATTCAAAATGAACAAGAACAACAAGAAAACATAAAATGCACATAAGCCCAAGTTTACACATAACAACATACTAATCTTTTGGTAAAAGCCGATTACCTAGCCTGGTCTTATGAAGTCCTATTATAAAGACAGGTGTAAGAGCTTGTCACATCCATGCTGCAAAGCAAAACCAGTGGCTTCTTCATCATCTTCCTGAAACTCCCACAAAGACATTAAGGTGTGAATAATGATTCGGGAAATGAAAGATGAGGTGCAATGTTTAAGTAATCAATTTGAGCTAAAGCTAAAAACATGTAGATGAAATGGATTGAAATATAGAGAAGTAAAACGAGCCAAGTGAAAATGAAACAAGCAAAACTGAGAATTGTTTGGAGCTCACTTTAATGACATGAAACATATGCTCATGATCTGCTTCAAACAATTGGAACAAATGGCATCTGCTGTTGACAGAAAAATATTTGCTGTAGAAATGAATGTAA
This sequence comes from Polypterus bichir lapradei, assembly GCA_026402145.1. Lineage (NCBI taxonomy): Eukaryota > Metazoa > Chordata > Cladistia > Polypteriformes > Polypteridae > Polypterus > Polypterus bichir. The sequence goes on along the minus strand of JANRMT010062791.1, from coordinate 43,259,124 downwards.
GACACATAAATAAACATAAAATAAAAATTTTGGAGTCTAAAGATATATCAAGAAATAAAAAATCTCAGATTGTTAGAATTATGAGGTGACAGGAGGCACTTGAATAGAACCCTGCATTTTATTTGGTTACTTTTTATCTTTAGCTTTTCTGCTATCGAATGAGTGCTGCATTTTACAATGTCAAGTAGCTTCTGACATACCTTTATGCACTCATTCAGACTCAAAGATATTTTGTGGACTTTACACACATATCTAAATCTCTTCAAAAGAAGACAAAAAAGAATAATTCTCTTTTAAGTGACATTATTATATATCAATAACTATGAGTCTGTGTTTATTAATAGTATACTTTAATAAGTTTTTTCTCTCTTTATTAATTTAACTCTGACATGGCAGAGGTCGATAATTCACAACCACTGGCAGTACTCTTGATTATTTTTCCTTTGCTGCTTTTTGTATTTCTGTTTTTGCTATTTTTTCCTTACTTCTTCTTGCATTTTGGTTGTAATGATGTTTTTAAATTACTGATTGCTTTTTATTTTATCTTAATAAAATCTAATATGGTTTTAATTAATTGTAGTTGTTTTTTCTTTTCTTACTTTTTGGTGTGATGATTAGCCTCAATTTAGATCTGCTGTACTAGGACTGCATTATTATAAACATTATAGAAGTATGTAAATGTTGCTATATCAGTGATTTGCTGTTATTTTTACTACACTGCTACTACAACATAATCCTTGTGCATTTACATGTCATAATAATACAGTTGTGTGTTCATTTCACTTTGTTAATCTCCAGGACATTCCATTCACATTTATGATAAATACATTTAGCATTTTTTAAGAGTAAGAATTAGACAAATATAGTACGTAGATTAATAAACATTGTGATGAGATTAATCGATTCAGACCAACATACCCCATTTCCTATTCAGATACTACTTTCAAAGATTTGAGAGTCATTGAACTGCTACTTTTATTTACAATATTTAGTAACTTGTTGCACATATCTACAATTCTCTATATGAGGAAATATTTCTTGTGAAATTGTGAAGTATTACCCATCATTCATTTGTTTGTCCTTGATATTTTGATGCAGTTCAAGAATCAACAGTACTTAGCATTAGGGTGTTTAACTTCTATATACCAAAGAATTTCTGTTCGGGTTATTAGAAAAGATAATTACTGTTTATGCTTATCTAAGAACAAGTAGATTTTCATAACCTTGCTTTGTGTCCATGGGTTATCAATCTTTTTTAGTCCTGTATAGTGTATCATGATGGTCCCATTTTCACTAATGTGATATGGTGGCGCAGGTTTGACTTTTTGTTTTTACTACCACTATGCTTAAATTATCAACACTGATAATGACCCCTGTACACTACTTCAGCATAGATTATTTCACTTGTTAGACACGTTGTTCCTGCTCAGGCAAAAAACATTATTTTACACCTATTAAATTAATATCACTCTTCCTACCTCTTAAATCTATGATAGCTGACAATTTCAAGATACAATGAATGAACTGTAGCCAGTATTCATATTTACTGCAATAACATTAATAACAGTAATATTTATCTGAGCCACATTCTTCTGTATAATAGGTACATTTAGTATTATTTCATGCCTATATTAGTCTAGGTTTCCACCCTTCCAGGGATGAGGCTCCCAAGGGCTTTACCCCATCCCCTTCATAATTGCGAGCAGCCTTCCTATGGGTGGCTGCAGCAGAGCTACTCCTGCAGAGAGCAAAAAAGAGGTCTGTTAGGCGTTTTGGGGCTGTGTGAAGTTTTTACAGTGAACCCCAAAAATTTCCTTGCAAGTTGGAGCACCGCTTTCAGGGCTCCTCAGAACTGGATTAAGCCTGTTTGAAAATGAATGAAATGATGCATTTTGATCTTGACGTAGAAAAAGCTAATTTTAACAGATGAACTTTGAACCCACTTAATCCTATTCGGGGCTCTCTGGGGCCAGGTCCTCTTCTGGCAGCACAGGGCTCATGGCAGGAAAACAGAACTGATCTACTGTAGGTGCTGATCCGTTGCAAAATCCACACATACAGGGGCCCTACATCTTAGGGTATGTACTTTGAGAACTGTAGTAACGGGAGAATGTGTAAGTTCCACATGGACAATGTCCAGACATAGAATTGGAAAATAGGTTTCTGGATTTGGCAGCAGAGTTGCCCACTCTGTCATTGTGTCAACCTAAATATATTTAAATATACTGTGAAAAATATTCAAATACATTCAACTTCATTTGAAAATATCTGTAAGGTATTTTTGAGATATCTGAGAATATTTTCCTGTGAAAGTATTTTAATTAGGATGCCTTTCAGTTTTTAAAATTTCCAATAATTTCACACAATCTTACAGTATATTAAGCATTATGGCATTTTGCTTATTTTAAAATATGAATTGAATTATTCCAAGATATCAAAAATTAATTTCATAGACCTTATTAGCAAATCAGCTTTACAATATTTTAATATATTTAAATATTGCTTTGATATTTCTTAAAATAACTTTTGGTGTATATCTTTAAATAACTCAAATACTAAGATTTATTTCATATATTCAGAATTTACATAGCTACTGATCTATTTTAAGATATTGTCAAAAGCAATCCATTAATCCTGAAAACAGCTTACTTTTAAATACATTGAAAAGTATTTGTGCTAACAATATCTAAATAAACATTATGTATTTTTAAATATACTGTAAACTCTGGTAGCCAGTTAAAATGGCGAAATCTGAGAGGTTATTACATGGAAAAAAGACGAAGAAAATGACAGAACCGTCAATACTGTTTTGAAAGCTCTATAAAAATGATCTGTCTTTAAGAAACCCTCCATTACTTTGTGTTCACTGTGTAAGAGGATTTTAGCTTTTTTCAGTTCTGATCTGAACAAACACGCTCCATTCCAAAAGAAGCAAGTTGTCTTTGCCTAATAGATGATGGCTGTCTTTGAAATACAATGGTTTAGAAATCTGAAGGCCTTAAATCATTTCTAGACAAGTGTCAAAATGTAAACTATATTCTTGTCTCTACAAAGCAAGTAAGACATCCCCTATACACAACAAAGACAGTGATAAATTGTTTATAAGAAACATAAATGGGTGCCTACAGCCATCTTTTATTGAAGAATGTTTCTTAATCTGGAGCTTTCATTTATCAACAGATCTTATTAAAACTGATTACGAGGAGCATGTTTTTAAGAAAGCAGGTAGTTGGCTTTTTTCTAAGAAGTTCAAATTACTTGCATTCCCAAGATCATTTTGAATTCTCACTGCAAGGAAGTAATTTATGTTTACAGTGTTCATACACTTATTTTTTACATTTTATTAATAGCTTTTCATTATACATTTAACTTTGCTTCATGGAATATATATATTAAATTATTCTAATCTATGAAAAAGATTAAAGAGTACAAAAACACACAACAGTTTTACATTTTCTGTATTTTCAACAGTTCATTCCAAGGACTATCAGCTATGCATGTGTGCTTATTAAGATATTTACTCTAAAACATTAAAAAATATGCACATTCCAAAATGGCAGGATACTGGAGAATGTATTATAAACAATTTTGAATTAAATCTAACTTTGTATAGAAGTTAGAGTAATTTTTGGAAAAGGCTTATTCATTATATACATTACTGATCTTCCTTTATTTATGACAAATGTATTCATTAATGTATTTTTATTAATTGTTTGATACCATTTTAAACAAAGATAAGTTTCTGTTGTCTTGCTTTCATCACAAATGACTCTCACTAATGACCACTTCCAGAGAAATATAAACCTATAGACCAGTATACATGATATATTTTTAGAGAATCAGATTAATTGTAAAATTAATTAGTCTAATTCTCTTCTTTGGGGTTTGTGGAGCTAGATCCTATCCTGGCAGAATGGGGAGTGAAGCAGAAACCAAGTCTGGAAGATACACCAGTTTGTAACAGAGCACACTGACACCCATTAGAGTCACTAATCCAATTTACAAATCCTAAATTAGCATCACACAGAAATTAATATTTATCAGCATCTTAAAAGCAACACTTAGGAGAAATATTTGCATTTTAAAAACTCTACTTAAAAAGGCTTTCTTTCATGTAACCTAAAAAGTGACTTGATGAACAAAATAATTGAAATTAAAAGTACAATATCTAAACTCAAAACATGACATTCATAACAAGTAAGATGATATTCAAATTAATTTCAGTTTAAATATGTTGATGCTTTGGGACTACAAGCTTTTTTGATTTTTCCTTCTTTTCCTTCTTCTAACAAAGTTTTTCTTAGGAGTGCAAGATTAAAAGTACACTTAAATATTAGCATAGCATGCTGATCGCCAGCTGACTGCAAAGATGGTTCAGAAAATGGACGGATAGATGTAACTATGACATTCAAATAGTGTAAAGAGAGAAAAGGCTGAAGTAGTACATGAGACAGAAATAAAAATGAGAAGTCTTCAACAGTGCCTCACTCCCTCTGCATGAAATCTTGATCAGGCTGTGGAGCATCATCAGGAAATTCTACTTCACCTTCAGCAAATAATTCTATTACTTTCCTCCACATAACACTAATTAGTTTTAATTAAATATTGAACCTATTTATGTATCTTACTATTTCATCTTTAGTGTATTCTGTGCTGTTATTCTATGTTAACTGCTGAAATACTGTCATTTATCATTGGATAAATAAAACTATCTATCTATCTATCTATCTATCTATCTATCTATCTATCTATCTATCTATCTATCTATCTATCTATCTATCTGTGATAACCAATTCCTGAGGTAGGTAGAAGCTATTAGCTGATTAGGTCAATAATACAGTACTTTTGTCCAATGCTGTAAACAGTGATAGTATTGAAAGGTGGAAAAACATTGTAGTTGGAATAATGTTAGTCAACAACTCTAAATTCATAGCCATGAAAAAAGACAAACAGACTTGGAAGATGAGTACTGAATAGGTTGAGAAACTTGCGGTATGACCAGAACTCATCTGAAAAAAGTCCTCATAGTCACAACCTCGCTGAGGCCAGACATAGTACTGTTGTCCGAGTCAACTAGACATGTGTTTAGGTTGCAACTGCCTCCTGGGAAGACTGAATCAAGGAGGTGTATAAGAGGAAGTGGGACAAGTACCAGGCCCTTGTCGATGACTGCCACAGATCGGGGTGGAAGGCAATCTGTTTGCCCATCCAGGTAGGCAGCAGAGGATTCACCGGCCAATCTCTGTGCCAAGCCTTCATTTGTTTGGATATCACAGGAGTCCGCTGCAGAAGAGTAATTAAGACAACATCAGGGGCTGTTGAACTTGCCTTATGATGGCTGTGGGTAAAGAGAAATACCCCATGGCTTTCTACTCAGAAATAGGCTGGGGTCTGATCTGCTTCAGCTAAGTCACCTGGGCAAGGGTTTCTGAGGTTGTAAGATCCAAAACACCCTGTTATCCCAGGAACATCACTGATGATGTGTGTGAGAGCATTGTAAGATGTGTCGAATAACACAACACCCATGATGGATTGTGTTTCCACAACACTAAAAGATGCAGTGGAGCAAATCATAAGGCAAATGATATAACATAATAGTATGAATGTTCATAACAAGACAAAACAGATGCAAATGTATTTTACAGTAACATTAACCTCTTTTAGGCTAGCTTATGTTTGGAAAAGTCTACTCACATAAATGATTTCAATTATTAAAATGTCAATAACAATTAAATAAACCAAAAAATGCAGTATTTAACTCAGAGTAACACAGAACAAATTCAAAGACTATACATTGAATTTTTACTGACAAAAACCTGAGCACAATTTAAATGACAGAACAAATAGCACTGCTACAAAGCTGCATAGCAGACTACCAAAACAGAAAATGTAAGGAAATCATGCAATTACTATTTTACTGACGTATTGATATATGACATATTAATATATGGAGATTTCATGAATTTTATTCATTACTTCATTTTCCAAACCAGCTTAATCAATTATTCTTTTTCAGAGCTGACGTCAGTCAAGCACAAAGCAAGAATCACCCACACTCACTCCTATGGGATTAAATTTACTTTTCTATTTTCTATTGGCAGTCAGTCTTAGTTTATTATAGTCATTTTTTTCACTTCTAATTAACTTTTAGTAACATTAAAAATATGTTATATATTAGTGAAACTCTGGAATTAACTTTAAATTTGAGTATTTTTATGTACCAAACACATTGCTTGTTGTTTTTGTGTTCAGAATTGTGCTTTCATGTTTTGTTGCATGTGAATATATTTTAATTTTAATTAAACTACATTTGTAAGCATGTGCAGTGTTCTGGATTTGTTTTTAGAAACTCACTATATAGGGATCAATTACAGTAGCAAATGCATGGCAAACTGTAAAAAGTGGGAAGGCATATCATGAAGCCTTTTTATTTATGGATGTGGGGTCAAGCTACCCTGAAAAGGTATATTGAAGTTTAAGGAAGTTAAACCATCGATGTTGTTAAACCACTTTATCAGGTCAAGAGGAACTTGTTCAGCAAAATGCTCAAAGCCAAAAACCAGCTGTGTACAGGATCACAGACCATAGCTAAGTGTACTGAAACAAAATTTCTAATAATACCATTCTAACCTATTACTTAACTTTTGAACTGATACCTTGTCACTATTTTCTTTTCATATATTTTGGTTTTGCTTTCTTGTTCATCATTTCTTTCTGATGACACACTTTAAATCAGTATAGCCAGGTACTTTTGTAATTTTCTGAAAGCCAACACAATAGATAGATAGATAGATAGATAGATAGATAGATAGATAGATAGATAGATAGATAGATAGATAGAACTTTTCACAGAAGCTCATTAAATAAATAAATATTGTGGTGGATGCACAATGAAAGTTGGGGTGCCAACCCAGTAACCCTAGTTTAATATAATAAACATCAAAAAGTTGCTCAGTGGCTGACAATCAGGTTGTAGCCACTCCTGGTTCTTGCAAAAGGGGTTTCTTGAAATATTTCTTAGGTTCACTGAGCTCAGTTTGGCAGTTCGCCCAGATTACTAAGCAGTGCCTCATTGCATTGCAGTCGGGCATTATGGTGCCCTGACTTGAAGAGACAAAGTTAGTTTCCCTTTGGGACATCTGTTTAACACTGTGTGGAGGGAAGAAGACAACAACGTTAGTGACAGAGCCACTGCACACCCAAGGGTGGTATTACGTACCTTGTATGAGCCCAGAAGATGAATGTTCCCACAAACTTGCAAGCAAGTCTAGTCACACTTACACAAACACAGTTTAAAAGAGTCTTTTTCTCTAACATCATGTGTCTGATCTTTATCAAACTATAATGGTGATGAAAAGAAACACAGGTTAAATCTGGGAAACTATGCAAGATGCAGTTTTACCTAATTTGTCGTCAAATCAAGCGGAAATTGAAATAATTCCCCAGAAATCAATGTTAGTGAGAGTTGTTATCATTATTAGGACATACTGTACATTTTGTGCAATAAATGTTTCTTAAACAACTGAATTATACCCCCATTTCTTCTTTTAAAAACAAGAACAACGTACGAGTGGAATGCAACAATTAAATGTTGCCGTAAGTCTATGTTTAATTAATCTATAGTTGTGACTGTACATCATATTTCATACAGTCATCATTTCAACGTTTAACTATGAATAACAAAACATATTTGATTTTTGCAACTAATTATTACTTGTCTTCATGGCACTTTTTTCAGAACAACATCTGTATGGATGCAGTTTGACATTTAGGCATGAAAGGCCAAATGAACCATAAAGAATAATTGTACGTTTTTTGAGTCACAACTGCTCTGTTACATATTTACATCACATCCCATGTTAAATATGATAAATTGTTTGTAATATATATTTAGCATATGAAGTAAGTCCCACTAACTTTAACACATTTCAATCTCCCATATTACTAAAAAGTACACAAATGCCATTAAAGATATTTAAAGGACTGAAGAGGTTTCTTTTTTAAGTATGTTTTTTATGACATATGTTTAATTGTGACAAATTAAGCACTTTCTTATTGGAATAAGTTATAAAATGTACACATAGCGTGATCATTTGGGTATGACTAATTTGAATGTTGGAGCATTTTTAAGCATCAAGCACAGGTAGAAACAACCCTTGGACAGGGTGCTAGTCCATGGCTGGGTAAACACACCCATCAGGGACAGTTTAGCATTGGCAATTCCCCTAACCTGCATGTCTTGGAATTGTGGGAAGAAACCAGAGCAAAGCCACACACAGTCTCCACGCAGGGAACACCCAGGGTGCAACACTTGAACTCCTTAGTATTAGGCAGCAGAGCTACCACTGCATTACACTCCTAATAATGAAGGTACCAGAGTGGTTCTTCAGAGTGATGCCATTGGGGATCCAGGTTTGGTTCACAAACAAAACATCCACAGGAAGGTTCCAGGAAGAACCTTTACACCCATAACAGGGTCCATAAATAATCATGACTAGGTAATAATAGATTTTTAAAATTTAAATTTACTCATGTTTTTAAAAAAAGAATAGCCAAGGCTATATCTGTTAGCAGGTTGCACTTCACATTAAAGATTTTTCTTTTCTTCTTCCTATTATTTTAACGTGTTATTTGGCAGATTCCTTTATCCAAGGCAATTTACAACATTTGAAAGATACAATGGGTTACATTTTTTTTTCAATTGTTGTAGTGACTTGTTTATGGTCACACAGTGTCACAAGTGAGATATGAACCCACAATCAAGGGGTTTGATATCTCAAACCTTAACAGAAACACCAGCCTAACATATTAGGATTCTTTTCAAAACCTAAAGAACCAATTGTATATGCAAAAAAAAAATTACAAAATTAAATGGTTCTTTTTGAAGCAATGTTTCAATGAGGAACCACACAACCCAATAAAATCCCACTAAAGCGTCATTACTTTTATAAGTGCACCATTATAATTCATTATTAATATATCTGCATAAGTGTGGAAAAATTGAAGAAAGAATACCCTCTAATTTAGGTTTATATTAGTAGCATAGTGCATCCTTTAAGGGTGCCAGCCCCCCCACCGAGCCACCCCTTAAACTCTGCCCATGAATATCTCTTTATTAAGTAATACACCAGTGAAGGTGGCGAGTGTGAATGTTCCAGGCCATGAACCGCATACCTACAGTGCTACTAAAAATCACTTCCCTTTTTGTAAAACGTTACAAATGACATATTTGAACATCTATGGGTATTTCCTGTATTCTTAATATAGGAAGGAACAAAAATTCACAATAGTGTTTAACTCCTGGCTACTCAGCTCAGCCGCATTAGAAGCAAGTTTTGGTTCTGACCAATTCTTGATGTTTCCTGGATGTCTGTCTTAATTAACTATGCCATTATGTGCCAAGTTCAGCTTTTATTGCGCCAATGCAAAAATGCCAAAATACAGTCATATGAAAAAGTTTGGTTTCCTCCGGGTACTCCGGTTTCCTCCCACAGTCCAAAGACATGCAAGTTAGGTGCAGTGGCAATTCTAAATTGTCCCTAGTGTGTGCATGTCTGTGTGTGTGTGTGTGTGTGAGTGTGTGTGCGCGTCCTGCAGTGGGCTGGCGCCCTGCCCGGGGTTTGTTTCCTGCCTTTCACCTTGTGTTGGCTGGGATTGGCTCTAGCAGACCCCCGTGACCCTGTATTTAGGATATAGTGGGTTGGATAATGGATGGATGAATGAAAAAGTCTGGGAATCCCTCCTCATTGTTTGGATTTTTGTTTATCATTGGCTGAGCTTTCAAAGTAGCAACTTACTTTTAATATACGACATGCCTTATGGAAAAAGTAGTATATTAGCAGTGACATTAAGTTTATTGGATTAACTGAAAATATGCAATACGCATCATAACAAAATTAGACAAGTGCATAAATTTAGGTACCCCAGCAGAGATATTACATCAATACTTAGTTGAGCCTCCTTTTGCAAATATAACAGCCTCTAGACGCCTCCTATAGCCTTTGATGAGTATCTGGATTCTGGATGGAGGTATTTTTGACCATTCTTCCATACAAAATCTTTCCAGTTCAGTTAAACTTGATGGCTGCCGAGCACTGACAGCCTGCTTCAAATCAACCTATAGATTTTCGATGATATTCAAGTCAGGGGACTATGACAGCCATTCCAGAACATTGTACTTCTCCCTCTGCATGAATGCCTTTGTAGATTTCGAACTGTGTTTTGGGTCATTGTCTTGTTGGAATATCCAACCCCTGCATAACTTCAACTTTGTGACTGATGCTTGAACATTATCCTAAAGAATTTGTTGATACTGGGTTGAATTCATCTGACCCTTGACTTTAACAAGGGCCCCAGTCCCTGAACTAGCCATACAGCCCCACAGCATGATGTAACCTCCACCAAATTTGACAGTTGGTAGCATGTGTTTTTCTTGGAATGCGGTGTTCTTCTTCCGCCATGCAAAGCGCTTTTTGTTATGACCAGATAACTTAATTTTTGTCTCATCAGTCCAAAGCACTTTGTTCCAAAATGAATCTGTCTTGTCTAAATGAGCATTTGCATACAACAAGTGACTCTTTTTGTGACGTGACTACAGAAAGGGCTTCTTTCTCATCACCCTGCTATACAGATGTTCTTTGTGCAAATTGCACTGAATTGTAGAACGATGTACAGATACACCATCTTCAGCAAGATGTTCTTGCAGGTCTTTGGAGGTGATCTATGAGTTGTCTGTAACCATTCTCATAATCCTGCACATATGCCGCTCCTATTTTTCTTGGCCTGCCAGACCTGGATTTAACAGCAACTGTGCCTGTGGCCTTTAATTTCCTGATTACATTCCTTACAGTTGAAACTGACAGTTTAAACCTCTGCGATAGCTTTTTGTAGCCTTTCCCTAAACCATGATACTGAACAATCTTTGTTTTCAGATCTTTTGAGAGTTGCTTTGAGGATCACATGCTATCACTCTTCAGAGGAGAGTCAAAAGGAAGCACAATTTGCAAGTGACCACCTTAAATACCTTTTCTCATGATTGGACACACCTGTCTATGAAGTTCAAGGCTTAACGAGCTAATCCAACCAATTTGGTGTTGCAAGTAATCAGTATTGAGCAGTTACATGCATTCAAATCAGCAAAATTACAAGGGTACCCAAATTTTTGCAGAGCCAGTTTTTCACATTTGATTTAATTTCATACAACTAAATACTGCTTCACTAAAAAACACCCCAGTACTCAGATGTTCCTAGGAAATGAAAGACATACCACTGTTATCTTTGTTGTTTAAAGTAGCGTAAATTATTATACAGGCTGAGAGGGGTTCCCAAACTTTTTTATATGACTGTAGTTGATTTGTTTTTCAAAGGAATGTGACAAGTATGTCTGAGCTATACTGATCTCTCATTTTAATATTTGGCTGTTTTTAATTAGCTGTTACTATTTACAAAAAAAATAATACAGCTTCAAATTAAACTCCTATGTCATTAACTTGCCTTTTTGTGCTCTCATTTTGCAATCAGCAACACAATTCAATATATGTACCTCTAAATTGTATCCAAATAATAACAATTGAAAAAAAAGGAACACAAGAATCAAATGCTTAAGAGAAGTCATAATTTCAACAGCGTTTCAACATGTAAAATATATTTACAGGTAACTGCTTAAATAGCTTTGGCATTTAAAAATAAATAACACTGCAAAATCTCAAGATTTGGAAAACCTCATCCTATTTCTAAAAATTCTTTTAAAAGGCTAATGTTGTGTCATTCTGTAATGACACAATAAAGGTCTAATGTAGTGAAGAAGAGGAGGTGTAAGTTACGATTAAAAACAGATCTAGGGTGGAACCAAAACCTGCACCCACTGCTGCACTTTCATAAACTGAGTTATAGGATAACTGACTAGCAGTAGGCAGAAAGAGACAACAATACAAAGCTTCAGTGGATGAAAATATTTAATGTTGCCAATGCATGGATCATCAACATCAGCAGCATCTGCTGTGCATGAAGACGTGTGCACGGCCAATAACGAGTTGCGTACAACCTATTACTTTTTGAAACCTCATAGTACCAAGCATTTACTAACAATGGATAACATCAACATCCCATTGATATGTGTTATAGTTAACTGCTCAACTCAATTAAGAAAAATCAGCTCTGATAATCAAATGTTAATACTGTAACACTAACTAATTATTTTAACTAAATAAAAATTAAAAGTCAGCTAGATAAATATTCTGGATAGTATGCCAGTGGTTTATTTTCTCTGTATATCAGTTGAATTTTTCAGTTTTCTTTACTTACTTAAACTTACCTAGAACCAGACATATTACAATCTGTTAATAAAATATATATAAATATTTGATAATGCTTATATGTAAAGAATTTGCAAATGTGTGTAGAAATGTATGTATATATTTTTATTTTACTATAATTTTTTTTAAATTCCTAAATGTTTCTTTTGTATTTTAATTATATCAATTGGAACACAGGGAATTAGATAAAGAACATAAAAAGTCAGCCAACACTAGCTCTATACATTTATGTTCCATGTCATTTCAAATAAGATCAACATTAGCATCTCTCCCCAGCTCAGTTTAGAGAGCTTTGTGAACCAAAAGCACACTGCTTCTGCACATTGACTAAAAAGTCTAACATTGGCCCATCTGGTTTATTTTAATACAAATTTAAGAATTCTTGACATTGGAGTATTCCTCTCAGAGAAAAAAATGTTCATTTCTAATTTTAAGATAAAAAAATGACATCATCTTCCCACTGAGAATAAAACATGGAATATGATTTTTCCAACGGATAAAGATAAGATGACCAGAAAGGATTGTAAGATATCATCACAGATTTTTCTTCACAGAGTATTGTTTTATCTGCTGTTACTTTGAATAATAAAGACTTTTGAAGTAATTGTATATATAAGACTTATCTGAAAAATATTTTGCGTAATCATAGTTAAGATAAATGCATGTGATTTACAACTATATTATACCTTTCTTTGCACATTTTAATGAAAAATGTATCTTGTCCATGGCTGATTTTCAGTCATTCCGAGATTCTGATTTAAAGTTCCCATTCCCAACTTAGATCATCTATGAATACACTCATTGATATAAGCTATTAAAGTCTGAAAATGTCTTCTTCATCTATATTTACTGTAGTTTCAGCTGTGGATATTGACTCTATATTTATCAGTGTTTGACTGGTTTCTTTTAATAAGGATTATAACTTGCAGTAAGTAACAATCGTATACTAGTGGAACATTGTATCTGACGCATAATTGGTCAAGTGTTGCTTTAAACTATTTCCAGAGTTAGTGCCATTATTTTTGGTAAACATTAAAACACCAGATTTGTGGTAAATTAACAATAATTATTACATAGAGGAGGGCAGAGCAAGGCATACAGTATAGTGAGGAGTCTAAATAGAAGGTCCTTTCATTCTCTAACCAAGCAGGGGTACAGTTTGATTTATTTCTGCTTCTTTCCATTATTTTAAAGTATGTACAGCATATTTGCAGCCCAGTGATAAAATTGAAAATTAGGTACTGCCATGCTCTCTCTTTTTAGGTTGTTTTTATACATAGCCTTTTTGTGTATTCCAAATGAATGACGGACCAATTACATTTTTTTTCATTAATTTTTAATGTAAGCATAGAGAAAAAAAAATCATTTTATTAAAATTAATTATAATTATGTGAGAAAAATACCATATATTTATATCTTAGTTGATGCTTTCCTTGAAATTTCAAAACTGAACATGAATAGGCCTCAAAGGTTTTTGTAACTGTAACTTTTCTGTATTTAAATTGTTCTGAGACAATGAGGTAAAGGTGATCCAGTTTAATCTGATAAGCAAACCTGCTCACTGGGAACAGAACAATTTTGTCCAAGTTAATCCTAAACCCAGAGATCTATATAATTTCAGTAATAGATTCACTATATGTGACAGTGATGAGTATGGATCACTCATACAAAGTACTATGACATCAGTAAAAAAACATACTTATGTAATAACATTGAATTTGTGCCATAAATCAAGAAACAGTGATAATAGGTTTAATGGTTAATTTAAAATTTTGTTCTAAATCCATAACGGCACTCAGATACTTTAGCACTTGCTAAGCAAGATGATCAAGTTTTCCCTATGATCCTCACGTTTCTCTTTAGACCATAAACTACAGTTTCTGATTAGTATGTGTTTGGTTTAAGAAAATTACTGCAGTTAATCAAAGGGTTGAGAGCTCCAGGGTTGTTTCCCACTATAGATATGTACAGCTGTGTGTTGTCTGAATAGCTATTGTGCGGCATTTTACCTTATATTTAGAAATGATTTGACCGGAGCATGTGATCATAATAAATAATAAATGGCCTGGAATTGATCTTTGAGGCACATCATACATAATAGCAAACATTTTTGACATATAATCACCAAAACTTACAAATAATTTTAACTACTTACTACTAAAAGTAAAAATGATTTCTATTTCCTTAACAGTTTATCAGTATAATATTTTCCTATAATTGCATTTAACAAAACTTGATCATCCCACCGCACCTGGAACATTTGCTTTCCCCTCAGATGCACAGGTAAAGTCACTCTTTTTCCAGAGATGACCATCCCCTCAGATCTGAAGGTGCTAAATCCCATTCTAACTCTGTTACACATAGTGGCTGACCAATACAGTAAGATTCCATTCAGATGAGGCCAAAAGGACAACATCATCTGAAAATAGCCAATGTGAATCTTTCAGTTCTCCAAACTGGATACTCACTGAGCCTTAGCTGTTCTTTGATATCTTTAAATTGCAAGTTACAAACAGGAGAGAAAGCAAAATGCACCCTTGACAGACTTTTACCCTTCACTTAATGCAATATATCTAAACACAAATTTTGCTGTGCAAACTCTTGGGTACAATAGAACACAGCATTTGTTCCAAAACCCAATAGTCTCATAACAGCTCACACAATATACCATGAGATATGAAGTCAAAAGCAGTCACCAAGTCCATAGAATATATACACAAGACTGAAAAAGTCCCAAGGCTCCTTAAATATCTGCTTAAGGACAAAGAGCTGGTTCACCATGCCAGCATCCATAGTATAATCTACATTGCTTCTTCTATAGATTACAGTTTCGAAAATCACCTGGAGTTCCCTGGCACAGGTTTTCAGAGGAAATTTGAAAAGTGTAATTGTGCAGTAACTGAACCATTCTCTTGTTCCTCTTTTGAAAAAGGAAATAACCTCATCAGTCTGCCAGTTTTCAGATACCGTCCCCTCCTACTGTACAATACTGAAGACTCATGCTAGTAAGACAGCCTAAAAATATTCAGTACTTTCAGCTTTTAGAACTTCTCATCTGTCCTATAGCCTTTCAACGTGGAACATATTACCCACAGAAGTAACTTCATAAATGGAACTAAAACCAACAGATGCTTCTGGCGTTACTTTCTTGTATTAAGAAATATCAATGGGATTTTGAACTTTCTCAAAATGCTACTTCAACCTTTCAATGGTAGTATTGTCACTCAAGGTCAACCTTTCTCCACCACCACCTGGATGGTGTTGTACCTATTCTTTCTGAGCCATTTTCATGTTAACCTCAAAATTATCTTCCACACACAGGCTTTTACTTTCTGCACTCTTACAACTTCCATCTTTGCAGCATGCAATAAATAATGTTTCTGTCTAATCCAAATACCCCCCAGCAATTTTTTTTTTAATGTAAAACCTTTTTCTTCTACTTGATGCCTCTCCTCAAAAATACTTTTCTGTTACCATTTTCCATGTCTAAATTCTCAGATACTCATTATTCTTTACATTAGTGATTTATTAATCACTCCATTTCATCTATTAAATGTACATTTTATTGTTTTCCAGATGGATAAAAAAATGCATTCAACTAATATTGTTTGCACCAATATCACATCACTAACTAATTTAAACCACATTGATGAGTTTAACATTATTTGAATTGTAACACTGCAAACTTTTTAGTGTGCTCACTTAAAATGTGAATGAAAATATTAGAACCTGAAGTTGATTGGCAGCCATTGCATAAAGTGGTGCCAAATCAATTAAACACCTTTTAATTTTAAAAAATCACAATACTAACAATACTGCAGCATTTAATGTAATCATTACATCATTTGATTGGAAATCTGCCATCTATGAAACCCATTTTAGCCAACACAGACCTATGTACTGTAATCTCAGGAATGATATTGCAAAATGCTATTAAAAACATGTATTCTACTAATACGTTGTATTATTGCTGTTATTTTTTAATATGACTCAAAATATGTTATAAACAAAAATATGATAATTAAGTCATTGATAAATTAAATAAACAAATACTTCACCTTCAAAGCAGTTAACTAAGATTCTGCAACACATCTGAAGTGTTATGTCATGCATACATTTTCTAACTTGTTTCCTCTTCCCATAATATTATATTTTCGTTAAATATTTATAGCACATTTTTAAAACAGTTTTCTCAAAGTCTAAAAGATTAAAGTGCTTGCATTTGGAAAGTATACTGCTGAATAAAATTACATGAAGCTTTATATCCCTAACTGCAAACAATTCTTTAGAGATGCCGAACATTTACAATGTTTTAACTGATACTAAACTTAAATTCAACAGACAGCTGTTTTTAATACAAACAGCAGGTGTCTCTTTCACCTGGCTTTTATATCAACTTTTTACATGCATGGAAAACTTTTAAAGCTTTACTTAAACCTTGAATCTTTATTTTCTACTGTTTTTAGTAAAGCAGTTTGGTTTCCCTTTCTTAAAATAGAAACATTACATTTCAAATACTTGCCTTAGTGGTTAGAGGTCACAAAGTTGTATCTGTAAAATTCTTTAAATGTTATTGAAGAAATTCTAACTTCCATGACTTTTTATTAATATAATCAGAAAGACAAGACTAAATGAAGACTGACTGGGATTGATGGCTATGTCGGTAGGGACAGAATTATTATCGCCTGTTTTATTTTCTTCTGTGGTGTTGCCTACCTAAAAAAGGTCACATGAAACACATAAGAAGCTCCTTTGCTCTTTTTATCAAGAATAACGAAAAGTTATTGTCACAATTTAACAAGCTTAAAAAGCTCCTGTATACTGGCTGAAATATAATTAATCAAAAATGGGAGAACATTTCAATTTCTATCACTAAATTGTTACTAATTGGCATTTAAAAAAAATGTAATTACAGTAATTCTAAGCAGAAGGGAATTCTGATGAGGACCACTTTCTGTTCAAATTCTCTTTTCTTTATTACATGTTTGTGGAAAACATTTACTGAATTAGAATATATACTGACAGGATTGGGAAAAAATAATGGAAGAAATGTTGATTGAAATACCAGTTTATCACAGGATATACTCACAACACACAGAACCAATTTACTGTCACAGATTAACATGCATGTCCTGAAATGAGAGAATAGAGTCAGAGAGATACCCTGTAGAAAGCCAAACTAACATGTGTTAAGTTGACAGAGACTGACCAGGGCAGCAGAAAAGCTAATCACTGCACTACTGTGCCTACATTTTTGATAATAATCGCAAAATGTGCCAATGAAGGACAGCATAATTTAGAGCTCCTAACATGGTGGAGCAATACATTAAGATATTTGAATGTCTTTAAAGATAGAAACTAACATAGTAATAGGCAACTTTCCAGTTAAGAAATGTGAGATCTTTAAGGGCATGCAGTTCAGTGCTTGATTGAGAAAATATAAGAAACAGGAGCTAATGGTCAATGACAAAATATATGTGTGGAGCCAAAAGTGTTGAACGGAAGCTGAAACAATTGTGTAAACTGAGTAAATCTGGGCAAGAGATAACCATATTGAAAAGTATATGTGGCCTGCAAATCGTACACTATGGCAAAAGTGAGCATAGCGACAAGACACAAGGTGGTCATCCTACATCACAAGGTCTTTCCCAAGCAGAAATTTCCTGGAAGACAGGTGTTGTCAGATATGCTGTCTAAACTCTTCTGAAGAAGCACAGTCAAATGGGCAACGCTGAAAACTGCAAACACAGTGGCCATCCCTGAGTCTGAGTGCAGCAAACAAGAAATAATTGAAGCATATTTCCCTTTGAAATCAGAAGATGCCCAGCAGCACTATCAGCTCAGAACAGGTAGCTGTGACTGGTACATGCATCTACAGTCAACATAAGTCTTATCATAAGGTGTTCTCATAAAAGAGTTGTGACAAAAAAGATATTCATCTGGAAAGCCAAACAACACATCTACACAGAAAAACACAAGGGCTGGGGTGCAGAAAAACGGTAGCATGTGATCTGGACTGATTAGTCAAATTTTGAAATGTTTGGCTCTAACAGAAATCCAAAGGCCAGAAGAACAGTACATGGAAGAATGTCTGCAGGCAACAGTGAACCACAATGGATGTATATGCAGGTTTGGGTTTGCATTTCTGCAGAGTTGGTGATTTGACTATAATTGATGCCCCCTTCACGGCTGAGAAGTACAGGCAGATTCTTATCCGTCATTCAAAACAATCAGATGTAGGCAGCTGATTTGTGCCAACCTTATTTTACAGTGTTTCAACAACCCAAAATTGAGAGGCAAGGTTACAAAAAAACTACCTGGAACAAAAATAGGAATAGAGAGTTATGCAACAGATGGTATGGCCTCCACAGAGCCCTGAACTCAACATCATTGAGCCTGTGTGTGATTACAGGCAGAGACAGAAGTAAGTGTGCCAAAGTCTGCAGTAGAACTTTAACAAAAGGTTTGCAAGTGAACTAAAGGGAGTTTTTGCTGTTTAAGTTTTAAGGCAAAGGATGATTACACCAAATACTGATTATACTTATGTTTTTTTTTCTGTTTACACCAAACCTAGGAAGTTAACTGATTAATAAAAACTATTCATAAAATTATTTTTGAAAACTGTCTCACATCATACCATTTTTTTCACAAGTGCCTAAGCCCTTTGCATAGTACTGCATCTTGAAGTCCACAGTTACTGTCTTAGCAATGTTAAATTAGATAATTAATATTTGTTATTTAAATAATTGATGGAAAAGCTTAATGTACACTCTAAGTAAAAATGAATGTGGCCTGAGATAGAAGATAAAGATTAATGGGGGAAATTTTTGCTACTGCAAAGACAGCCTTTATACATTTATTGTATCCTATCAGTCTCTTACAAGCAGTATAACATCTATCTATTCAGAGTTATGGAGGTCAGAACCTATCACGGCAGCTTAGAGAGCATGCCAGTAACCAATGACAGTTTGGCCAGACTTATTGACCCCAATTTGTCAGACACATGTTTTCTTAATTTAGCAAGGCAGCCACACATGCAGATACAGACAAGAAATGTAATGGAGGAGAATATACTTTAGTCCAGGATTGGACAAACCCCAGACAAAGAAACCAAGGGGCCACTTAAATTTGCAGCTCCAGCACCAATGCTATACCCAGCAGCTGACATTCTTGTTTCTTTAAAAATGGAAGCCTAGCTATGGTATAATTAATTTTAGTTAAATAATACATTTTTTATATGAAGTTTTAAAATATGATATTTCATCTCATTTCAATTATAATGTTAGAACAAGAAAATGTATTTCATGGCATTTTAATACCTTTCATGTTACCTACAATTAATGTTTAATGTATAACTGTATTGGAATTACAGAATCTGCGTGTTCTGTCAGTGGATTTTCCTCTAGGTAATCCTGTTTTCCTCACAACATAAACATGTGCATGTTAGGTTATTTGACAATTAAAAATGAATCTGGAGTCATGGCCATGGCTGAATTCCTGCTCCAGTAACTACAGTTATGAATTAGATTGTATGGATTATGTTTCTTCATAAGCCCATGATGAAATTTAAAATTTTAAAGGTGTACCTACTTTATGTCCTATATATGTTTAAAAAATCAGCCCAGCATAATGCCTAAAGATAAAATCCTTATTGAAAATATTGCATATGCTGAAGTGTTAAATGTTTACACGTAGTTTACTTGCAGTTTTGAAAAATATTATTAAAGCTGCAGGTGTTGAGGATTAAATCACAAGACATGTTTTAGGTAAACATCACTTGGAAATACAAGTTGATGCTCTAGAAATATGGTTGCTTTTGAAGTTAATTTGAAGTGAAATATGCTGGATTCAATAAATACATGTTTTGTCTTGCATAATAGAGCAGATCATTGAAACAGCCTACATTATGCTAAAGTGGAAATGCCCTGTCTGAGCTAAGTCAACCAGACAGTAACATAGCATTGATGTAGGTTTTATATATATATATATATATATATATATATATATATATATATATATATATAAGATCTGCAAGAAATTCACATTAAAAAATCCAGTTTACCAGTGAATCCAAATCTGTTTATTTTTGAACTGAGGGTTATTTAGTGTAATTGTTTTGCAGCTTTGTAAATTGTTTAATATCATACTGTTATTTGGTTTACAAAACACAACTAAAAATATAGATTTTCTCATTACTTTTCAGAATTTGCAATTTTTTTAATGAGGAAAGCTTAGAACAATCAAATATTCCCTTATACCATTCAAACTTGATTATTTTTAGCGTAACTTGGATTTTAAAAATCTTTATTGATGTGCAATCATAAAGGTTTCTTAGAATCCACTTCAAAATTAACAATGCTTAAAAACGTTTCCTTCTATTCGGTATGTGTTTTCTTTATTTGTAACAAAGCGTGTGTAATTAATGTGTACTTTGTACATTTTAAATTTGTCACGTGATGCATTGGTTTTAGTAGATCACTTCATTTCAATGGAGATTTTTCAACAATTATTATATAGTGTGTCTTCAGTGTGTCTTAGTATAAAGCATTACCCTATAATTAAATGGCATTTTGTGAAAGGTATATAAGAGGGGAAACTTAATTCATTGCAGGAATTAAAAGTTTAAACAGAGAATGTTTAAGTTTCTGGACCTTCATACATTTGTGAGATTATTAATTACTTGGTTAAATAGGACATGAAATTACCAGAGGAATTTTAAATCTTTTTTAGCTAATTATTTTTAAGACATCATAGGCACCACACAATTAAAACAAGCAGTAAATGTGTTTATATATTGTAATCACAACAACAACAAAAAGCTTAATTTTATGTTATTTTCAGAATGAAAAATACTTTGTTCTTTCATTTTCATTTTACATATGTCCTGCTTGAAAAGCATTAAAGGGGAGGATAGATGAAATATTATAAAAATCTCTGAAAAAATAAGCTTTTTTAATTTTTTAAACAAAAGTTTCCTTTTTTTAAATACATATTCTTTATCTCATTCAACAGGATTTTACATTCAAAATTGAATTACTGTATTAATTTTGCCCTAATAGCACTGTATGCTAATTCATTTTAATGATGGGCAGCATAATAGGAAAACTGAAGAATGATTCTGACATCTGAGAAGAGCGATAGTTGCTTCATAGCTTTATAATCATATATATAACATATAATGATAAAAACAGTTGAAGCAACCTAAATTTATAAAAAACAATTTCTCTATAATTGGCAAAATACATTATAAAATTTTATGGAACGCATTTTCTGCATACATTTGTTGTATTGTGTGGAAGTTATTAATTATTATTATTATTTAATATTAATATTTTGAGGAATTAACATGTCCATAGTTATACAAGTCCATATTTACTTTTGAAAAAATACCTAAGGATATGATACTAAGTTAGAAATTGTCACACCAAATAATAATTAAAAGGTGCATGAGGTCAATAAGAGGTGCTTTTCCTTCATTTACTTACACCTCATTGTTTGACTATTGTTACAGTTTGGCACAACCATTCTAATAAGATGTTTTACTGTCCGAAAAGTAAGGGGATAAATGAATGTGGATTGGATGAAAACATAAAAACACTTTATATTCTCAGGTATTTATGGTACACTGCAATGGTTATTTATTTGATACTGTGACACTACACTGCTTTTATAATGCAATTAGTTTGTCCCGACTAAATCAATTAATTTTTTTTCCAGAATAACTGATTTAAAGAAGAGTCCTTATTGAATTTAATATTTTTGTAAAATACCCAAATTTATTGATAAGATTAATTAAATAAAAAATAAATGTATTTGAAAGGATAAATGGGTTTTATTCATAAATATGTATCTTCAATATTTTTTATTATACTTATTGTTGTTATCCATTTCCAATTGCACTTAAAGCAATTTAGGTTCATGAGGGATAGAGTCAATTACAGCAGAAGGCAAAAACCATCCCTGTTTGAACACTTAAATGATAAAGATTTCAAATGCAATGCAATGTAATGTATTTAATGTGCCAGTGTACGTACCTACACGTTAAATTCCTTTCGCATGCTCCATTACTTTATCCTTTTTTACTTAATCATTTTTGTAGACTGTTGACGTAAAAATGTTATTTTTTGTGCTTTTAAAGGTCCACAAAATCCATGCAGACTTGACTTGCTTCAAAGGTACGCAAGCAATTAATTGCTTGTTCATAGAGATGGGATGCCACTCACTTTCTGTTTTTGACGGGGAAGGTGAGTCTGAAGATAACACAGTTGCAGCTCTGCTGAAGTATTTTGAGTGTGCATCATTCTCTTTTTATACTCCAATGGACATAATGTTTGTATATATTTATACATAATTAATGAAGGATATATATTTTTATTTTTGACAAAAGAAAAATGTGTTCTTATGCATACAGTTCATTTAATTAATTTCCTTTACCTGAGCTTACAATTTTAAGGAAGCATTAAATAAATGAAAATACTTTTTTTTTTTTAATTTTGCATAACATAAACCATTTATATTTGTATATCATTTTTATATTTTAGTTTCTGTATTTTGCTGATTTTTTTTTTACTTTCCACTTCAGAACTCACCTTTACTTTATGCTCTTTACACATATTCAACCTATGGAAATTATTTAGTTGGTACTTAATTTTAGAGTATTAGACAGCAAGACTTGAAAGTATAGAATTCACATGAACATAGCTTTTTGTTCTTTTAAAGTTGGTTGATGAGAGAACAGGGGAATAATAATTGTTAATTAGGTGATTTACAGTTATCCATAATGGTCTTGATCCTATTCAGAATTACTAAAAATGCAGTTAAAATATACACTGAGATGGTACCCTTTTTAAATACTCTTTAGCATTACACTAACATGTCTAGGTTTATATAACTCTAATCCACCACTTATTCAGCATAAGTGAGACTGGCCCTCATTTTCAATCCTAAAACAAACACCGGAAAATACATAAAACTAAAATATAAAAATGATATACAAATATAAATGGTTTATGTTAT
>JANRMT010062791.1:43203338-43223289 GCA_026402145.1 Polypterus bichir lapradei | reverse complement strand
ATAGATAGATAGATAGATAGATAGATAGATAGATAGATAGATAGATAGATAGATTTAGTAGACTTTTTTAATTAGCCCAGTCACCTATTCGTCAAAAATACTGTCAGACGAAAAGTATGGTTATTACGTTTAAACTATAAAACAGCTGTTAAACGCGAAATTGTCCAGTGCTGCATAATAACATACGCAGTGATCAGTCTTATTCTAACAGAGCCCAGACCACCCACTGTCAACTTATTGCAACACAATATGTATACATATATATAAATGCAGAAAACAATTATGTAGTACAATTAAAATTGCACATCTTTATTTATATTTTAATGCTGCATATTATAAAACATTTTAAAAGATGCTTAACCTCATGTACAATATTAAAATAATTATTCTGTGTGCGTTTATTGGCTTTTTTCTTCTATACTTTTAACAAGAGCACCGTATGAAAAGAAGTTTTGCCTTCATTTCATATTTAAAACTTTCACCAGCGTTTAAATAATCGAGGTAAGTGTTTGTAATAAATCTTCGTATTAAGCAAATTAAACTTACATGTAAAATTTGACAACAGCATTAGTTTACGCTTTCGTATGTTTCGCTTGACATACGTATTTCTACATTACCACAACCTACTGACACTTGACATGAAGCGTATAAAGCCATCCATCCCTCCATCCATTATTAAAGCGTAACAAATCAGGGCTGGGCGTTGATAGTAAATCTCCTTTAAATAAATTATTTTCATTGGATTTTGAAAAAAACATGGGCAAATAAACCAAGAAGTTATTTTAGAATAGAAAGTGATTTGAATTTAAGGTACACAGTATTCGTTGTTATAATAATTGTGAATTCGCGTGATGTATTGCATCTTTTATTGACCTTACATTAAAAAACACAGTAAGATCATCCGATTTAAGTGTAAAAAAGAACGTGTCCGTATAGTTAGGTAGATTTTTTTTCAGTCGTCAGCCAGGACTGTGCTCCAATACGAAAGCAAGCTATTAGACCTTAGGGTAGGAATGAAAACAAGATTAAATTTCACTTTGTTATAGGTGTCAGCTTTATCCCTCTTGGAGATCAAAACAACTAATTTGAAAAAAAAAATGTACATATTGCAATCTCATTCAAACTGAAAGAAACAAATAAATAACAATAACAGTAAATTCCATTTGCTTCCAAATTATTACTACATAAATTACTAAAATGCAAAAAGAAGTCAGCGTAATCCCAGGAGATGCAGCCAATGGAGAAGGTGACCATTGCGTTTATGATTCACCCGAAAAGGTTATCTTAGGCCAAATTAAGCATTTCTTTTTCAAATACAGACGAAAACGTTTATCGCCACCGACGATAATATGTTAGTAAGATCGCGAGAAAGGACTTTACAATGTCGGGAGACTTTTGTTGTCCGAAAGAAAAACAAAAACTTTTTTTGTCTGTTCGATTGGCACTGTGGTATCTCGTTAAATAATTATCCAAGAAGTGAACAGTATAAGGTGTTTTATTAATTAATTCTAAATAAACCGGGATGTTTATTTCTAGTATCAAAATAGCATCGGTTCCTAAAACAATGCAGTCTCCATCTAGTGGCTATTTTTAAAAAATACCAGATTTTGCGGAGTCCATGCTTATGCTGAGTTAAACTTAAATGTTTCGTGTCAACTTATATTTACATGATGGATTTTTTAAGAAAGACATGAGAACATTACAATCTCCAAAGAACTTAAAAACGTGAAACTCTCCAACGGAAAAGTAAGTGCATTTCTTGCTTATGGGGTTCATGTATGCTTCTCTCTTGTTTCGGTTTTCTAAAAAGAGAATTATAAATACAATAATCCTATTGAATGCACTAAAACTATTCAAAAGTAAAACACAACTTCTTCTTCTTAGTATAATCTGAAATGTTTGCAACACGAACCCCTAAATTAATCAAACATATTGTTACACCAAGATTTCAGTTTTATTCAGGGTATGTTTTGTATTTTATATCTTATGGACGTGTTTACAATATTTAAACGACAAATTAGTATTTACATGACATGGAATAACTTTATTAATTTTATTTTTGACGTACGTCTTGAGAGTTCTTAAAGAAACTGTTCTCCATTGTGGTTTGCTATTTTTGATGTCAGAAATGCTTTTGGAGAACCTGAAGTTTAGACGGTCATTTCTGCGATAAGCGGCTCTTGAAACGATTTCTCAATAATTTGTTCAGGTGTAATGTGTCAGTCTCGCACTACTGTGTGTTAATATCCACTTTCTCACAGCTATTTTAATCTTAATATAAGAATACGTCGGTGACTAACACTGCTATACTGTATAATAATTAATCTTCATTATGGTTGAAAACAGTTTTATATAATTTGAAGTGAAAAGCTGCTTGTTCAACTTCGTTAAGTCCATTCAGAATTCTGCAATGCGCTGTTATTACGATGATATTTTTCATACAAACTGTGATATATAACTTACAAACGAACGTTTCTTTGCAGTATTTTCTGCGTTTCTTTTTAGAGGACTATTTCTGAATGAAGCTTTTAATGCCATACATTTAAAGGTTACGTTGTTCTTTGATTCCAGTATTAATGAGACAACTATCCCTTCTGTAATGATAAAGCACACGCATGGTGCTTGTGTGTGTGTTTGTTTGTGTGTGTGTTTCACTTTCAATCAATAAAGGCAATAAAGCAAAGGATATGCTACTGTGTGCTGTTAGGTCAGTTTTTATTACACTTATTAAGATTAAGATCTTAGATTGCAACTCGCTTAAACTATATGGACAACATCTCAAGGTAAATACAGTACATAGCAAATCGTCCAAATTAAAACAAACTAGTACAAAGGAGAAAACAAACATGGCTACCAAAGCTACCAATGCGTTGTTCATGATTCAATATTAATGATCAAATTTTAATGACAGGACTATTTTAAACGTTTATGTGTTAGCCGAGGCGTATCCTAATGGCAACCCCTCATACTTATATTGGCGACATGGGTGGGCGTAATATAACTCCTTCCTGATGAAGAAACTGACCTCCTTCTTCATTGAAAACTGTCAACTATTTTCACTATATTAACATCATCAAAACAATGATAACTCGGTTTATACAAGGCACTTACGAGCATAATAGCCCATTTTTACTTTATATTCTTGTTAGGTTTCCAGTGATTTGCTGAAAACCTTTACTTAGCTCTGACTTACTAATATTATGTTATGATATACACACAGCTATACAAACCTGTCTGACAATAATTTTAAAGATAATCTACAATAATTACTTTTACCTCTTTACTTTTCTAACTTTGACTTATTGATAAAATTGTATTAAAATTTTATTAATGTCCCACATAAATAATATATATATATAGATACGCACACACAAACAATGCAACCCAATTTATCTCAGAACGTATGAATTCACATCATTGTGACCAGAGACCATCAAAACAACGCTGTCTAGACAACACATTGAGATCTTGAATCTCAAAAGTGGTATTACTGGCAGTTGATAGTGTATTTACGATAAATCCGGTGCTGTTAGAAGAAAATTAGGTGCCACATATTACTCCGTCCTAACATTATGTCACATTTTTTAGATATGAAACTAGTTTATGGATTTTAACTAACCTTAAAATTTTATTTAATTTGATGTGACTAATCTTATTTATTATACTTTTATGTTATTGTTTACGTAAACAGACTGTGCCTATGTTATAATATAAATGCATAAACCTATTTTAAACAAATTAAGGCAGTCCTTAAAAATAATCTGTAAAAACAAAATGTTTGTGTATTAGACTTACTTTTTTCTGAAAACCTTCGTTTTGTTAAAATTTACAGTAATCGCGTGAATGAAATTTATGAACTCATTTGTAGAGCTTGTAAGTCCATGTAAATATTCTGTCGTGGAAAAAAAGGTCATTCATATAGTGCAGGCAACAGAAAGAAAGAAAGAAAGAAAGAAAGAAAGAAAGAACAAGCACTTCTCTTCTTTCACATACAACTTCTAATGTTCTCTACATCCACACTTGGCATCTTAACAAACATTCTTTCATTTTGCTAAATCGAACGTGAAATTTATTTCCATTTCTTAACATATATTTTCCATCAAAAGTAATGGCAGTTTATCAAGGCTTTTTTGGTTCTTTCAGTATGTCTAAACAATGACATGCAATTGAAAATTTAATTCTGATTACGTATAATAAATGTTTTGTCCAGCACTTTAAATACTTGTTCTTGCTGTGATGGCTGAAGTTTAAATATAAAGCGTGTATTACATTTTATTATATTAAGTGTTTAACAAATTTGTATAATTGGCAAAATCAAATTCTTTATTAACATTTTCCTTTCCACTCTAGTTTAAAACAGATCCGATTCGCTAGGCACTTAAATCAATGTTTTTACTATACGTATAATAATGCATAACTCATATTATTGCATTTCCCTTGAATTAATATCGAACTATGTCTTTTTCAATGGGTAACAGCACTTCCATACTGTAGTACAACCGAACAAATATTAAGCACGTCTTACCTTGGAGGAAAACATTTTCAAACTTATAAAACCCAAACTGTAAGATGTGTATTGTAAGAAATATAAATATAGTAATTGTCTGTAATGCATTAGCTTTAACCACTAATAATAGTACTGTACTACATACGTTCCGTTTGTTTTCACGAACAATATCAATTCCGGACATGCAGGCACATATTAAGGGCACAGTCGTTATATAGAGTTTGGACGGTTCTTTATCTTTGATTATATAACTGGTTACAATAACCTTATACATGGATTGGGCGTTTCTTGAAATTTTATTAAGCACACCATAATGTTTTTCTATCCATACTCACGAGTTTAGCTAATTTGTGTCAGTTATTTGGTGCGGTGTACTTGAATGTTCCTGTCTTTGTGTGTGCGTGCATGTGCGTGTGTGTGAGTGTGCCCTGCGACAGACTGCCGCTCCGTTCTGGATAATTCCTGATTCATGACAGATGGTTCAGCCACCCCAGACTGAAAACGTGAATTCGGTACATTGTTAAACAGCGTTTTGATTGCATATTAAGTAGATCATTACAGATGTGATCATCAATGCAAAAATAGAACCAACAATTAGCACGATTAGAAAATACAGCGTATTTAAAAGCTGAAGTTTCATTAAAAAGAATGAAAAAGAATGAAAGAAATCCCAAATTACATTCATTTACACGCTTGCGTAAAACGAATGAGGCTATAGAATCAGGCAGGTGCCTAAAATCAAATTTATGACGAGCCACAGCATTTTTACACGTTATGTCCCGAATAATACAATTCCTAATCTCCTAGATTTTCCTGGAGGATGTCTTGTCAATTGCTTGGAAATTCCTATTTAAAAAAAAAGATACAATCAAACGAATAAATAAAAATCCATCCATTTTTTTTAACCCAGCTGTAATCCATCATGCAATGTCTTGAATTGTTATACATTTCAGATGCTTTGAAATAACTGCAAAAACTTGAGATGCATTTGGGAGAAAAATAATTAAGTTCAGGTACCTTGAAAAGCCTTGTGTCATTTTAAAGATATCTTAAAATGTATTTCATGTGTCTTGATACCTCAAAGATATCTCAAATAGATTTTAAAATATCAGGAAATTGTTTTGAGATATGTAAAATATATTTAAGAAGTCTCAAATCTGAGTCAATGCGAGGATGTCTTCAATATGTTTAAAATATAGTAAGAGTTCGAGATATCTGAAAAAATAGACTTTTGAAATATATTAAATGCATTTTGAGATAACTGAAATGCATTCCCATATATCTTTAATAAGACTGACTTCTTAAAACGACAGAAGGACTTTGAGCAAACAAAGCTTGCAGTAAGTAATTTGGAGATATCTTGAATTGCATTTCATATATCTCAAAGTGACCAGTGTCATCTTAAGGTACCCCAATACATTTGACATATCTGAAAAAGCATTTAAAATTTCTAGAAATGTATTATCAGATATCTATAATTTAATTCCAGATTTGCTAAAATGTATTTAAATACATTTTAAAATTAATTTTGAGGTATCTCTAAATGATAATTTGGCATGTCATACTCAGAACAAATTTCCACGTTGCAGAACAGGAAATACTGTTTTAAATAGATCTGAATGAACACATAACTATTTTGTAATCTAGGCAATGAACAGGTGGAAAACCTATGATTCTGAAAGGTCACAAATGAACATAGGAAAGAGTTTCTGTAATGGCTGAAGAACAGAGGCTGCTAAATTTGTCTGGTGTATGTGTGTTATTGTACCATAGCATGATGTATTAGTATCAAAATGTGCCTTGTGAGGAATTAAATGATACCTAATCACGAATAAATAAAGAATAAATTACTCAGCAAATACAGATTCTATTCTAAACCTTTACAGAATATCTCAAAGTAAGAGCTACAGTTGATAAGACTATAGTTGTATAGAATCATATTAAAAAAAATAAAAACCATAAACAAGTATTTGATGTGTCTGAGTGCACAACTTGTGTAAATAAACTCCAGCAGAAGTCTTCCTTCATTACAGCCCCTTGTAAATGTTATATTTCAGACCTGTTCAGCTCCCTAAACTGTGACCTACTGTCTTGATAATACGAATGATATCTTTTTCCTACTGAAAAATCACAGTCAACTGCCTGTATCACAGTATAAAATGAACACAGAATTGTACCTTTTGGTCCTAAAATGTACACATTTGTATGGCTACTCCCATAGTGAAGCTTAGATTTGAATAAGTTTATGCTTCTACTCAAGCCATAACCTGTTAATTTCTTTTTTGAAGTCATCAAGTCTTACAGTGTATGTCAACTGTGTGAAAAACAGGATTCATTATTCCTAATATTAGTAATAATATTTCATCAAATAAAATATAAGTAACACTTTAGATTAGTGACTGCTTACTTAGGCTTTTATTATGGACTTTTTAAATTATTATCCACAAATTAGAATTAAGTAAACTATAGCCTAAAAGCATAAAGCATGAAACTTATTGCCTTATTACACTGGTGTAATTTAAATATCATTCACATTATACTTAATATTTTTGCACTAAAATAACAACATTCTCAAACCTACTTAAACCGATTCAGAACCCTGCTTTGGGGGAACTTATTCTGAAAGCACTGAGCAGGAAACAGCAACTAGCTGTAGACAGGGTGCCAGTCTATTGCATGGCCCACTCACGCACTCACAAGGTGGCCAATTTAGAATTGCCAGTTAATGTAACATGCATATCATTGTGGAATTGATAGCATTTGAAGGAAAATACATGCTGGAATGGGGAGAATGTGCAAACTCTGTACAGACAAGGGTCAGGAATACAATTCTAAACTGGGACACCTGATCTGTGAATCAAAGGATTAGTGCATTGCAAAGTGAAGTAAGTTTCAGTGTATCTGAGGAAACCTCTTTATTGTAGACATCCATCATAGAAAAATGCTCCAACTTAATAACAACGTTCTAATTCAGATTCTTCGGTGAACTCTTGCACTTTGGGAAGAAAGAAGAGTAAATCCTTATTATATACATAGTGCACACCAGGTCAAACATTAATCAGGATGCCTTTTATCATGTTTGTGAATGTAATATTTTTATATTAGAGCAAGTTACACTGAAAGTGTCCTTCTGTCCTCTCAGCTTCCAATCTCCTTAGAACCTTACAATGCTCATTTTGAGCTATCAGACTATCAAAACTATATCTGTTTTTGAAATGTAGTATTCTTTGATTTTGTTTTTCAACTCCATTATGCTTTTACTGTCACAGAACTGACCGACTCAGTGATCAGTGATTCCATAAAGTGAATGAGGGTATAGCCAAAAACTGCCAGGAACTGACTTTAAGGCATGATTTTTTTTAAGTTGGGAAATGTTTCAAAATTTTGCTTATTATTGATTTACTGGTTCTGCATGTTGTACCTTGATTTGGGTTATATTATAGAATAAGATATCAAAACCACAAGTTTAATGTCAACGTTATACATAAGTTTGTTTTTTTTTTTATTTGAGTGAACACACCTAAACCTATTATAGTCACAGTGAAGTAAACACAGCAACCTCCAGCTAACCAGTCACTCCATGAGTCACACCAGAACATGAATGAGCCCACATACGGTTGTACCTGCAAAGCAAAATGCAGGCAAGCTGAAAATTGTGCTCCATTTCCTGAATAACACACCCCCACATTATGATAATGCTGAGGAGCAACATTAACTATTAATGGCACATTTTCAATCTCCAAGAGTCTACAAAGGTCTGTGAGGAAGCAACTCACTCATAGGATATTCTGGCAATGATAACTTTTCTTACATTTTACAAAGTGCCTTTAGAAACCTAATTATGAAGAACAGCAAGCTGGTGCAAAGCATTCATTGACATTTTTCAGTATGTTAGTTAGGGATCTTGAATAATCAGAGAAATATGAAGAATCAAAGACAAAATGATTTAATTTCAGAACATGTATTGTAATTAGCATTGGTCACTCATTTTTAGTTAAAGGATGGATTCTCATTTATAGGAAAATGGTTAGGCAAACTCTTCTTGATAGTTACTTACAATGGTATTTCAGCTCATTCTAGAAATCAGGGAAAAAGAGGACTGATCAGCTGAAAAATTCACACCAGTGTAACAAACTCCAAACTAAAAACCCTTACCTTTTTGTGAATTGTTAGTTCAAAATAATGGAAAACACTGGGGTTCATAGTGTAATAAAAGCATAGGACAATGAAGTAGTGTTAGCAAGCAATGTTAAATTACAATCATTGCAAAAATGCAAAAAGGCACAGTAAAATGAATTGTAACTGTGATTGAACAGCTCATATTTGCCAAACTAATAACACTAACATACATAGTGATATGTATCAATGTGTATATAAATATAAACAAACAAACAGAAAATAAATATAGCCATGTAACAGCAGAGTAACTCTTTTCTTTGTACAAATGTCTGAGATGGTAATGGGGGTTTAACACTCATAACTGAAATGGAAAGGTGCAATGAAAAGCCTCACCTATGCAAAAGCCGCTGCAGCGATGTCCAAAAACAGCTGAAAGGAAACAGCTTTATTAGGTGGTGTGAACTTTGAAAATTAAAAAGTCAGATTGAACATATGGAGAGAGTAGATGTGCATTTGGGTATTCATTTCTTTTTACTGCACTGAATTTTTTGGTCAACTTGTATTTATAATGTAATTGCATTCTGCATTGAGATGTCAATAGAAATGATTACAACACATACAGAATGTATCTCAGAAGTAATAAAAATATTTCTGGTTAAATCAGCTGTCAGTACCATTTTTATTTAGCAGACACTACAATTTCAGTTTGCAAAACTGTTGTGACACAAATACTGTATATATACAACATATACTACAAGTGTTTTTCATTTAATTACTTTCTTTCTTTCTTTCTTTCTTTCTTTCTTTCTTTCTTTCAGGAATGATGTAATTTTGCTACTGGTTGTTTTCATTATTATTACTTGTAGTTGTTCCTTAAGTGACATCATCAGTCACCGGTGCCATTTTGCGTATTTTTTGTGATTTTTTTTTAATTACTGTAAACAAATGCAAAAGACAAGTAGACTAATTGTGAAGGAACAATATATAAAACACTTACCCTACCACTATCCACAATCCCTTTCAAGTTAAAAACATGTTAAGAAAAAGAATAAATGAGGACAACACCTTAACAGCTGTGAGAGAAGACCAAATCTAAAATGAAAAAGTAACAATTTCCGCATCACATATCACTGATGAACGTCATACTAGCTGAATAACAGAAACATCTTTTTTAAATTGGCGCTGGACAACTCACTAATCTGGGGCACAGAAAGATCAACAACAGTCTACTTACTAAAAGAATATTTCCAAACATTTGTAGGAAGTCAGATAAGAACCTTCAACTGAGAAGCTAGTGCTGTCTTTGCAGCAAATGATACTCTAAATTGTCTGTTAAGCAGAAGTAAGAAAAAGAGAAGACAGGACTAGAAGGGGAAATATATGGTATAAGCTAGGAATATCAGTAGAAGGGGTTGAGCAGCAGGAGGAGGGAGAGAAATAGTTGACAGATGAACCAGATGCACTCAAAGAACAATGGTGTTAGTGGCCACTACCATGGGAAAATGTTATGGGGTGTAGGATATTAACAATGCACAAGTTTAAACTAATTATATAACCCCATCATACCTTATTCCTGACAAAGACAGTCTTAATTCATTTATCCAAAAATCATTTCTTCATCTAACGATGCATACAAGGACAGCCAGAGACAGTAAAGTTAAGAGTTGCATCAATGATAAGAAGGAGATGGTGGATATTGTCTGATTGGACCAAATAAAACCACTGTTATTGATGTGAATTCATTTGTGGATGATAATTTATAGTTATCGAGGAAGATGTTGTTTCTAGCACCTTCCCTTCAAGTTTGTCAAAGAAATTGGGCTGTAGTTTGGACTCTCACTGGATTCTTTGTGTTATTCTTTTTTAAAGTGAAATATCTTCTAAACTAAGTGGGAAATTCATTTTTGTGGACATGAAGGCAGTTTTTAACATCTGAAAAAGGCACGTTAGGGTTCTGGAAGAAAACCATCAGGTCCTGGTGATCAACCCTTATCCATGGAGTCAAAATCTTCCCTAGGTTTTGTCATTTTAAGAGGAGAATCTAAAAGAGAAGCTTATTTTTCAGTAAGCTTAGGGCTGGTTAAAGTTTCTGGAAAAGAATTACAATTAGAAGGGAAAATATTAGACATTTTCAAAAATAGGTTTTAGCAGGTTATTGGTTATACAAAATGCAAAACTGACTAAATTAGTTTTTAATGTTTCTTTAGGGTATAAAGCATAGTGTATTGCTCTGTTCAGCCTTGGTAGTTGTATAATGCAAGTAATCTGCCACACTCAAGTAAAATCAATTCTATTCCATATATTCTAAAATCAATTCTATTCTATATGCATCATGGCGCAGTATTTTTTTTTTTAAATGTGATATGGTATATATTTTATGCTAAAGATGCACCATATCTCATCATCGGGATCATTCTCCATAAGATACACCACATTGCAATTACCTAGCAATTTCTCTTTCCTACTTGTTGATTCTTGCAGATGATTCTGAAAATATGCATGTTCCAAATGTCATGGAGAAATTTGTCAAGTATTGCTTCTGTTTCTGGTGCATTTTTTAAATTGTGGTTGCCAGGATTGTTTTCATAATTGCCAAAACAGGCATTGTGCTACTAGAACAAACACAGCATGTGTCTTATATGACTCCTGCAATTTTCTAACTCTAGAAAAAAAATTAAACACTAAATGACAGACAGATGCATGTTGAATTAATACATGAATGTTACAAATTTTGTGAAGCAAAATTTTATGTTTCACTGGGGATTATTAGTCATGGACTCTAATTTCGGTTTCCAAAGCCAAAGAGAAGGCAACAAATAATTGCATTTTGGAAGTATAAGCAAAAGTAATATATTGGGATTCCCAGCCCCCAAGAGAAGGAGCATCACATCCATATGTGCTGAGCTTCAAATTTAGCATACTGAAGAAGCAAGGAATTTAATTCAAGGTAGGTATGATTAACTACTGATTCATATTCAGTGTCCACCACATGAGGGCATTCATGCCCTCTTTAGATGACAGACATAACTTACATTTAGAAATCTTATACTGTTTCAAATAAGCCAAAGAGCTGGTAATGGTATTGTAAATTTTTAAATAATGCTACAAAAACAAAGGGTCATTCAAAGAGCCAACATTAATGAAAATTAACTTGCCTAATCTGGAAGTAGGTTTATACAAAAATCAATGTCTTAGAGTAATGCATAATTAAATCTCCAACAGCCAGAACAAAATAACATAATTGGCAAAAGCTTTGCTAAGCTACATTTGTGGTCAGAAAGATAGATGTCTGGTCATAAAAGGCATTACTGACAGACTAAGCAAGTGATTGTGAAATAAAATGTAGTCATATCTAGATTGGAAGTGATGATGAGGGAGAAAGACTATACTTTGTTGGAGGGTTCTTCAATCAGAAAGGGTTAAACAAATTTAATTCAGAGTAAACTTGCTTATCTAATGTTTGAAATGGTGTTTAAGTTGATAAAAGGGAATGGGGAATTTATCTAATACAGGAATTCATATTCATAAGTCTTTTTGAACCTCAGCCAAGTGATTTAAGTTGTAAGTTACGCTGGACTAGAATAACAATGCTGCATCTAACCAGGGTAGACATAGTTAAGAAGCAAAATTTTTATAGTGGGACACATCTGCAGGTATGGTTTTATACAAAAGATAGATAATTGTAAATGCTTGACTTTTAAAAATTTAAGCTGGTGCCATGACTGATGACTGATGATGATAGACTCATAAAAAAAGATAAAAGAAATAAACATTGGGACAGATTTGGTCACTGGTAAC
This sequence comes from Polypterus bichir lapradei, assembly GCA_026402145.1. Lineage (NCBI taxonomy): Eukaryota > Metazoa > Chordata > Cladistia > Polypteriformes > Polypteridae > Polypterus > Polypterus bichir. The sequence continues at coordinate 43,210,865 of JANRMT010062791.1, read as the reverse complement.
CCATGCCACCCCCAATGGCACAATAAGAACCGAGAATCAATCACTGAGCTCCTTCCGCCAAAAAATCCCTAATCCATAGTTAAAAGACTACTATCAACCCCCTCCCTGACCATGATACTTCCACACCTACCATGACCATAACATATGAAACTTGCCCCCTACCTCATGCAGGCAGAGACCCTATCCCCACTCTGGTCATAAAGCAATGCTAGAATATAGGAAATAAAGTATAATTAGTGAACAGACTAGGATTTATACAACATAAAAAGTATATGAAAAAACACAGCAACAAATATGTATACATGCAGCACTGAGGGGACCTGAGAGCTACATTGCATATAAGGTCAAACTCTTGTAGCAGCAATGCACAGTTAAACTACTGTGCCTCAAAGCTGAAAGAAGTGGACAACCTCTAGCCTTCCAAACTACATACTTTAGATTGGCTGAAGTCTTACAGTGTGGGTGATGCAGAGAAAAATGAGGAGCTCGATCCAATTACCAGCAATTGCAAAGTAATATGATGATCAAACTAAGTCAATTCATAAGTAGATGACAAATGAAAAAATAACAATCAGTGCCAAGTAAATAATATAATCAGATTCACAACATAGATCCATCCATCCATTTTCCAACCAGTTGAATCCGAACACAGGATTACGGGGGTCTGCTGGAGCCAATCCCAGCCAACACAGGGTGCAAGGCAGGAACCAATCCCAGGCAGGGCGCCAACCCACTGCAGGACACACACATCCACCAGGGACAATTTAGAATCACCAATCCACCTAACCTGCATGTCTTTGGACTGTGGGAGGAAACCGGAGTACCTGGAGGAAACCCACGCAGACACGGGGAGAACATGCAAACTCCACACAGGGAGGACCCGGGAAGCGAACCCAGGTCTCCTAACTGCGAGGCAGCAGCGCCGCCACTGTGCCACCCTTACAACATAGATCTTATCCAAAAGAAAGAATTTGGGAAACAGTCCCTGTAATTAAGGAGAGTGCAGGTGCAGAATGTTAAACAGTTAAAGCACCTTCAATTCTTCCTCATGAGTAAAAGAATTCATTGTGAGATTGACCACTGAATCAAATCAGTGTCAGCAGTTTTGCAGACAATGATGGTGACGTTTGAACCTTTCAATTTACCAGTCACATACACATCTATATTCAGTTCTGGTTATGAACTTGGGGTATTGACTGAAAGAATGAGGTAAATAGAAAGGGCTGAAATTAGGTTCTTGCTTAGGGTTGTTTGGTTCATTACCTTTAATAAGGTAAAAAGCACAGGAAAGGTGAAGGACCTAGGAGTAGAATATCTGCTTCTCTAGATCAGATAGATTTCATTGAAGTGGTTTGGGGACTGTAGATATAAAGCTCCATGGTGTCTTCCATCGTGTGTGTGCCAGACACAGCCCATTGTGAGAGGCCCTAAGGGAAGACTAAGGATGTGCTGGAGAGATTATACCTCTCTTCTTTGAACTGCTCAGGAAAGGCCTTATAATTTTGATGAGGATAGAGTGGTCAGGTCTATCTAGATTTGCAGGCTGTCTCTGCGACCCTCATCAGGTAAAGCAGATAAAAAGGGAAGTAAAATGAAAATAAGGAACACATATTTCATAAACTGAAAACTGTGTAGCACTAAGGAGAAATTTGACAGCTGAGCACACTCTAAAAGACAGAACACAAATATGGAGAAGAAGATGCAGCAAACAGGCACATTTTTGGGAATTCCAACATAAATATATTTGTAATAAAAAAGAATAAATTAATTAAAGCTAAATAAATATTTTAGGAAATAATTGCTAAGTAAATGTGCTAGAATTATTGTTCTAATTTTCCTTTTATTCCATCCATTGATTTTACAGATACATTCATTTAATTATTTAATTAGATGATTGTGGCAGCTGAAACCTTTTTAAGGAACAGTTATAGGTGAAACCTTATAGCTGTCAATTCATTAACCATTCTTTTAAAAATATTTGTTTTGCATTTATTTCCGTTAATGATTTTTTTGTGTATGCAGCTTAATGTTTATATGTTTTGCTACAAACTGTCTATACTCAACCATACACGCTTCAGAATGAATAATTCCTCTTCTAATTGTGCTCTTTGTTTAGGGAAAAGACATCAAGGTGGTTCAGTAATGTAAGTATTTAATTGTGCATCTGGTCAAAAATCTGGATCTGGCTGCAGAAATGTTATACTGATACTGAAGTAATGAAACTGTTTCTACAAAGTAAGTGTCAATGGGTGTTTGTATACTTAAGCAAGAAAGACATTGAAAGCTTCTTAATTATATTTAGCTATTTTCCTATAAATGTACCACTATCTTTCTTTCTTGCTTAACTATTGTTTCTTGGAAGATATTATTTGAGGTTTAAAAACATCTGACATGATTTGTCTTTATTTCAGTCATTTATTTAACAAAAGCAAAAGGTTAAATAAGGGTACTGCTTAGACTTTGGATGCTCTCTCATAATACAGCTGTCCTCTCATTTATATCAGTTTTCTAACCTCTTTCCATTAACAGCAACAGTAAACAGTAAAGTGAGAAATTAATTATATATTGGACTGTTTATCCTGATAGGACTTGGGGAGCATTGGGTGTGAGGTGAGAAACGATATAAAACAAGGCGCTAATAACGTGTGTATATTGAACATTAGCTTGACAAGTGTACTGTACTGAATGCTACAACGGGTGGGTTCAAAATGTAAAAACTTGTTGGCATCTGTTCCTAACAGTATACAGGCTTCATATGATAGCAAATAGATGAGACTGAAGAAAAAAAGTGGAAGAGAATGATGACTAAATGTATTGCTCTATGAACTGAAGACTGGAGTTACATGCAAATGAAGGATTAAGGATTTTGTAAAACGTTTATATTAGATTAAGAAATGATTACATGTACTGATGCTTTTTGTTATCTTTTTTTGAGAAAGGAGTAAAGCATTATTTATTGTTATTATTATTATTATTATTATTATAGTATAGTAAAAAAGAAAAGCCGAGATAATAAATTTTACAGTTTTTCATGCTCCTGTTAACGTGCATCACATGAGGCTCTGATGTGGGCAATATGTTCCAACGGATATGGATGATTTAATACTGCATTTTGATTATACGCATCACGTCTGTTTTTTTTTTTTTTTGGGTGGCGGAATAAACAGACATACTAATATTACCATGGTACACAGCTGAATCCTTATCCTCAGCGAATTAGATGATCAGCATACGTTACAACATTACCGATTTGTTAAAGTTGCAGCACAGGCAGGTTAGGTGAGTTGCGACAAACGGACGAGCGAGATGAACTGGTGGTATATTTGTGGCTTCATCAGTGTTTTACATGCAGAGTTATAAAATCAAGATTAATTCAAGATTGAATTCAGCCCAAAATAACTGATATAAAAATAATCTATTCTGAGCATTTTGAATGTGTGTGATCTTTTAAATATGCAAGATGAGTTTCCATTAGAAAGAGACATTCAAGATCTTCTCACAAGTTTATCAATGGGCTCCGCTAGCTCTCTCCTTTTGGTGTGACGAAGCCAAGACAAAATACATACATAAATAAACCAATCAAATGAACAAAAAATAATATTGCATTTACAGAGAATTTCTACTCAAAACGTGTGAGGGCTACAGGGACAATGTGATGCAATGCACTTGACACAATAAAAAAAATGCAGAAATATAAATAACTATAGCACACAAAAATGATTCCCTGGTAATATGTAACTATAATCATTAACCAAATCTACACTAACATCAATGTCACTGTTTTCTACATCTGCACTCTAAATACAAGTGTTTTGAGTCAACAACAAAAATAAATAAAATAAATAAATGAAATTGTCATCTTCTGATCCCACACATTTCATTTAGTAAAGTTTATAAACTTTCCTTTACATTTAAAAGTATTTTTAATCACCATGTACTTAATAATAAGCAGTGTAACGTAAAGTTTTCAGGTTGGCTACACTAAAAATGAACTTGTTCGAAGGTTCGAGCACAATCTACCTTCCGGTGTTGCGAAACCTGATCTGCTTGTTCTGAGGCAGAGGTGCTCATTACTATGCAGCTCACTACTGTGTCACCTCTTCGTGTGTCATGTGCTTAGAAAATGTTAAGTATGAATATACGTTTTTAAGTTTAGAACCTTTCAGTCACTTAATGTTATTACAAATAGTTTTCTGTCATTATTTTTTAACATTATCAAGTTAAATTGTAAAATCAACATGAAAACATCCGTTTTAATCCGTCTTTGTACATCAAGTAATACTCCCTATAAGCAAGCGTTTCTTCATTTGCTGTTCTTCGGGAAGGTAACGTGCAAGTGAACTTGTGCAGAAGTGCGAAGTGGGCGGGAACTTCGACATCCCATTGCACATGAAGGCTGATACAAGTCGGGTCACCCAACAACTTGATTAAGTTACCGCCCAGTAATTTTTGTTTATTATTAGCGAATTACTTAAATGGAGTTCAAATTACTTACATTAATAAAATGAGATGATTACTATTGCCTCAGCACAACTTATTAATGTTTGTAATTTAAAAAGATCAACTAAATCATTGAATTTGAATTTTTATTTTGCGACCAGGCATATATTAAATTAAATATACTTCGAATTTTAAAGAACATTCAAACACCTGATTCCAGTATAGATAATAAAGGTAAATTAAAGGTAATAAAGATCGCAGATGGCGAACAAAAAAGGCAAACGTGCAAGATCACACGTTGTTACATTTTCTTTGATTCAACGAGATTATTTTTCGACTTACCTTCTCCTGTTATAACATTAAAGCATTAAACATCGCGGTGTTCTAGGCCTTTCCCGTCACTATTGAAATCACTCGGAGTACACACACACACACACACACACACACACACACACCTTGTAAAACTGCCAAAGGGCTCAGGCTGGAGTATTCTTTTCCATTTCCAGGTAGTTTTACCTTAATATGTTCTTTTTATTGGGTACGTTATTAATGTATTTTATGAAAGTAGTATAAAGGTAAATATTTGTATTTGTGCATAATGTTTTGCTTTCAACAGTCATGTCTAAATTCGCTCAGCGGTCTGGTGCATGCTGTGTTAAGGGAAATGCAGCATACAAAAATAAAACTTTTTGAAGCGAGGAGAGCCGGGAACAGTTATTGTTGATGGAAATAAAAATAGTCCCTCTAAACAGATGTAAGGAAAAACGCAAAAATGATAGTATGATGCTTATAAAAGCTGAATCCACTTTATCCGATCATTGTTTTCCGTAACTCGTTTTATGCAGAGAAAGGGAAGCTGACGGTTAAATGAGCACACAAGTGCAATTAAATCCTTAAATACTGGTTTTGAAATTACATCACGTAATTATTCAATGTTACTTTCGTCCTTTAAATCTCCACATTGACCATAATTAATGAGAAAAGCACGCATTATGGACAAAATATAGAATTGCAATTGTTCACATGTTTATCCATCTGCTGCAAATTATTAAATATTACATGGATAGACATACAGGTGCAGTTCTATATCTTTTTAAAGTAATGGATTCATATGAGTTAAGTTGTTCTTATTTTGCAATTTTATGTCCTAATATTAAATCTTGTATTGAGAGCCAGCTGTCCCTGCAGTTCTGATTTAATCTTTGCGACATGCCTAATAATCCATTTTCCACTACAGCAAAACAGTATATTAAGTCCAGAATCTGTGGATTTTGGCAAACCATTTAAACATCATAATAATGAGACCTGAAAAAGGCTGTCATAAATGTAGCAGCTTTATAATTTAAATAAACTGTTGCCGTTTTCTGCCAATGGCTGGAACAAACAATATCATGGGAAAGTGCAATACGAAATTAACGCAACAAATCAAATTAATGGTTATTAAACCGCGCGGTGTTTATGTATTTTATTTTATTAGGAGATTATTACAATATCTTATGTGTCCAACATGTTTTTCCCTACATAAAACTATGATTTTAGAAGTACATACACGCCAATATTTCATTATGTGAGGAATAAAATGGAAGAACGACGTCATATTATAAAATATTATATTCCGTTTTCCCAATAATGCCGCAGTTTGGGCAAAAGCGTGCACAAAAACAGTGAAATCACTACAAATCAAAATTTAGATGATCAATTTTGTTCTAAACATTTACGGTGTGCCAACAACTGTACCAAGTTTCATTCATACTGCTTGATTATTTTTTGAGATGTTATGTCCTCCGGGTCCAGATACATAAAGTCGTCACTCCCAAAGTACAATGGTGTTCAGGGACAGCTAAACTGCGCGAATCCTTTGAAACAGTCGCAGCTTCAACCCTTTCACAATACCATACCACCGGTGTATGCATATAAGTGACAAGAATATATGCTATTAAACTTTAATTATGAGTACTAATGCATATAGATTACATAGAGTAATTTGGCTTTAATACACAATTTCAAATTTTTAGAAGCGTTTTCAACATATTAAATATTAATTTAAAGTCCATCATAAATTGTAATATATTTGCATTTATTTTATCAGAAGAAAGCATTTCCATAAACTATCGTCTTGAACGTCCAGTTGGGTGTTGTACTGATTTTCCTTTTTTCATTTAATCCCCCTTCCTTTCCTTAATTTGTGGTATAACTCTAATTTTCAGTCTTAGACTTAGCGATTAATTCAAATTTGTCACATTGACAAGAAGTACACACGAATGAAAGCACACCTGGCCCATCCTTCTAAGAATAAGCGTCAGGCATCCCATCAGCCATTGTCAAAACTGTTCTTTCATAGCTACGGTATTATACATGTGATTCCTAGATTCGTTAGAATCTCTACTGATAGCTGTTTATTATATCAAGTGCAATCAATAGTATTGTATTATGAAAGTATTACTAATAAAAAGACATACAAGTTCCGTAACACATAACCTCCGTCCAACCCATTTGATGTGATAGAATTGGTAGAATTAGGGTTACCAGCTCCAGAACAATGAGCCGTTATGCTCTGTCCTTACAAGTTCGCTGAAGAAATCCATCATGAATAATTTAATGAATGCTAGCAATGTATATGTATATTAAGAGCAAGGAAACAACAAAAATCAGAGCACGGAATGTAGTGTATTCTTACGTTTTCACGGACCAGTGGCACGTCCTCACCAGACAGTGACACTAAATCACGTAGCAGTTGCTTGAACTGATGGACCAATGTGTCTGGCGCTTACTGGCCAATGGCTTTCCTTTCAGTACAGGTTACAGGTCACACACTTCACAGCGCATTGGACTTAGGCGCAGTACCGGCACCCTAATGGCACAGGACGCTCATTACAATATCCAGGATTTATTAATAACGCAAGTGCAGGTACCGTTATAGCACATAACCTTTTTTCCTCCTGATTTCAAACCAAAATATGCAATGTTTGCAAAAATCAAAGAAAATAAGGAGGGTCACATCAGCCTATTGTATTGTTTCATTTGCCCATACCTGCTCCCCGAAATGTTTTTACTTTATTTATTTATATATATATATTTGTTTTTTTT
>JANRMT010062791.1:43161835-43202938 GCA_026402145.1 Polypterus bichir lapradei | reverse complement strand
ACACATATTGTTACATGGAAAACCTAGTATACAAGAACGAGAGCATAACCATTCATTCATAACAAGGAATATGTTCTTTAAATACAGTGTATTTGGCAGTAATCCAATAATTATTGTAGTAATTCACAATAGTATTGTAGTATTAGAATTGTACTTTTAAGAATTTATTGAAAAATACAATTTCAGGGTTTAGAAAATGGATGGATACTCAGGGGTGGGGGATGATTTGTTTTTGATTCTACTTTTGTAAAAATTGATCTATTTGTATGGAATGTTCTGTGATTTCAATAAAATCAATAAAATAAAATAAAAAAGATAATGGATGGACAGACGACATTGTCAGCATTCACAAATAATAAAAATAAATATAACATATGCGATTATATTTTACATGAGCATATTAAGAAGGGTGACCAGAGGATGTGCTCCAACTATAGGGGGATCACACTCCTCAGCCTCCCCGGTAAGGTCTATTCAGGGGTGCTGGAGAAGAGAGTTAGGTCGATGGTAGAATCTCGGATTAATGAGGAACAATGCGGATTCCGTCCCGGCCGTGGAATACTGGACCAGCTCTACACACAGGCCAGGATCCTGGAGGGGGCTGCGGAGTTTGCCCAACCAGTCCACATGTGTTTTGTGGATTTGGAGAAGGCATTCGACCGTGTCCCTCGAAGCATCCTGTGGGGTGTGCTCCAAGAGTACGGGGTACAAGGCTCGTTGTTATTAGCCATTCAGTCCCTGTACAGGAGGAGCAGGAGCTTGGTCCGCATTGCCGGTAATAAGTCGAACTCGTTTCCTGTTGAGGCTGGACTCCGCCAGGGCTGCCCTTTGTCACCGATTATGTTCATAACTTTTATGAACAGAATTTCTAGGCGCAGCCAAGGAGCGGAGGGGGTCTGGTTCGATGACCTCAGAATCTCGTCTCTGCTATTTGCGAATGACATCGTTCTGTTGGCTTCATCGGACAGTGACCTCCAGCTCTCACTGGAGCGGTTCGCAGCCAAGTATGAAGCGGCGGGGATGAGAGTCAGCACCTCTAAATCCGAGGCCATGGTTCTCAGCCGGAAAAGGGTGAAATGTTCTCTCCGGGTTGGGAACACATTACTGCCTCGAGTGGAGGAGTTCAAGTATCTCGGAGTCTTGTTCACGAATGTGGGAAGAATGGAGCCGGAGGTTGACAGACGGATCGGTGTGGCATCCGCAGTAATGCGGGCTCTGCAACGGCCCGTCGTGGTGAAGAGAGAGCCGAGCCAAAATCTGATTTACCAGTCCATCTACGTTCCTATCCTCACCTATGGACACAGGCTTTGGGTAGTGACCGAAAGAGCAAGATCGCAGATACAAGCGGCCGAAATGAGTTTTCTCCGCAGGGTGGCTGGACTTTCCCTTAGAGATACGGTGAGGAGTTCAGTTATCCGGGAGAGACTCAGAGTAGAGTCGCTGCTCCTCCGCACTGAGAGGAGTCAGTTGAGGTGGTTTGGGCATCTGGTCATAATGCCACCTGGACGCCTCCCTTATGGGCATATCCCACTGGGAGAAGGCCACGGGGCAGACCCAGGACACGCTGGAGGGATTATATCTCCCGGTTGGCCTGGGAACGCCTCGGGGTCCTCCCAGAGGAGCTGGAGGAGGTGGCTGGGGAGAGGGAGGTCTGGGCTTCCCTACATAGACTGCTACCCCCGCGACACGACCTCGGATAAGCGGTGGATAATGGATTAACATGCACATTTAATACATCACCAGTTTTCAAGTTTTTCTCACATATATGTAAACAAGTAATAAAAAGATCATAAATGATTACAATGTGACTGATGGTGGCTGGGCTGTTTCCTCTCACTTCTAGACTCCTAAGTTAAAATCCCAGCCATATCATTTTTATATTTGCATTCTCTCTCCATATTTACCTGGGCTTTAAACAGATTATCAACCCCAACCGCATGCCCTCCACATACATACATTTAGTGAATTAAATCAAACTCCATTAAACCAGGTTGCATAATTGCGTTAGGTTATTAAAATGTGACATTTCTTTGCATCATTGGAAATGATTAAACAGGATTTCCTGTACCACTGTCAATATAATAAACTGTGTATTTAATGTTTTTTCTCTGTGTTGTTATACTGATGCTTTGGTCAGTAAGAATATCGTGCCCTAGAAGCATTTAATCGGTCTGCAAAACAAAATTCGTATTTCAACATATTGGAAAAACAGAATAAAAAACAGCCGGAAATAATACATGTATAACCTAGTACATTTACATGAGGAAACTAATCGAAATGTTTCTTTTACCGTTTAAACTAAGAAAAAAATAAACCCACCATTAGCTGAGGGGCGGACTGTTGTTCTGCAGAGACAGGCCAGTGGTCCGTAGAGGAAGGTGGGCCTTTGGTGCGTGACGAGGATGGACGTGAGGGAGGTGGCACTGCTCCATTAGTGTCAAACGTAAGAATACAGTACTGTATACTCAGAGCTTGAACCCCTTGTCACTGCGACCCCAACACGCTGAAAAATATAAAGGCAACAACTGTTTCTGCCGACTTTAACGCACTAAGTGAAAAATAAAGCAAAATCACTTCTAAAAGGGAGAGAATTTGTTTAAAAAAATTCCTGCACGGTCCCATAGGGGCACAAAGAAAAATACAGAGTCAAAGTTACAACTAACAGGCAACACTGTTTAAAACTCACCAGGCAAAGAAAACTGGGCTGTGTCAGCTCGTCAGCAAGCAATCCAGCATTTTTTTTTACAACTATCTTTCTGCAGTTTGCAGCTGTCACCATCTTTATTTTTTCATTGTCTTGCGTTCGGTTTAATTAAAAACCTTACGTATTGTGGTGTAATGCAAAGGTTATGTGTAACAACGGCAGCGTCCATTAGGGGGTCCGTAATAACCCTTGGCTCGCACTCCCGATTAGTGTGTGAAGACACCTCAGGAACCTGCAATGCAAGGCAAGCTATTGTCCCATTCGTGCGTGACACCGGCTCTGAAAACAGTACATTACACTTAATGCTCTAATACCATCTCTAAACATTAAATAGGGTATAAATGGTAACATTGTAACTAAGTTTATTAAATATGTTTTCAAGAAAACTAAACGGTTAATTGTTATATGGCGTTTCCGAACATCAATGTAACTTTTATGGCAATTTACATTTACCAATAGTTCAAAGCTTGTACACCGGGTAGCGATCAATGTTTATTATATAGATACGCATGAAAATCGTCATCATTCAATAAATCAGTAATATTAACACTCTCAATTCTGCCAGTGCGTTTGTGTGTGAGTGCTGAACTCGATTAGGTCGATGTGACCTTAACAAAATTAATCGTAATGTCAGAAAAATATCAACTCTTTCCTTGCCGAGTCCAATTGGTAGAAACTTCGGAAACCACGCCCATTGGCACATAAACTGTTATTAGTCTGCGTCCTAAAGCGCGGGCCCGCACTCCCATAAATACACAAGCACGCGCGTGCAAATGATAGAAGCGTTAATAGATGCGGCATCACAGAGTGAGACTGGGGCATTTACTGGAAATACAGCAGTATAACTAATTTGAAACACATGTGATTACAAAAGGAAGGTGTAATGTACTAGCGAGATGGTAGTCAGAAAATGCTTCTGGTTGTAAATTAAAAGTGAAATTCAGGCAACTTTAGTCTATACTTTGAACAATATAACGTCTGGACTTTGAAAAATATAACGTCTCGGTGTTTCAAGATAAAAAATATGATGTTTTTGGGGAGAGGAACTTTTAACCTTGCTTTCTACTAACTTTATTTTAATTGAACAATCTGTTTATTGTTTCTGCTTTCAAAATCAGCTTTGTGTTCAGCAGCCCTGAATTCTTTCTTTTTTTTTTTGAAATTTTATTAATTTTATTGCAATCATTCCATACAAATCAATCAATTTTTACAAACAGTAGAATTGAGAACAAGTCAACCCCCACCCCTGAGAGACAGAGCAAGGCAAATGGAGTAAAATGTAAGGCCTGTAAACATACCTAAATTGATAAGTTTGATAAGCCAATAGAAATGAATGGAGAAGAAAAAGAAATGCAGAAATAATTGCTTCCTCTGTGCTTTAAGAGCTTATTTTAAAATATTACTGATTAGATCCTGCCATGTTTTGAAAAAAAATCTGTACAGATCCTCTTACTGAGTATTTGATTTTTTTCCAATTTCAAATAGTATAAAACATCGGTTTCCCACTGACTTAAAAGAGGAGAGTTAGGATTCTTCCAGTTTAGCAGAATAAGTCTGTGTGCCAAAAGTGTAGTGAATGCAATCACAGTTTGTTTGTCCTTCTCTACTTTAAACCCATGTGGAAGAACCCCAAACACAGCTGTTAATGGGTTAGGAGGGATTGTGAGACCAAGGCTGTCTGAAAAGTAATTAAAAATTTTGGTCCAGAATGATGTTAATTTGGTGCAGGCCCAAAACATGTGACCCAGTGAGGCTGGGACTTGATTGCAGAGTTTGCAGGTTGGATCTTGCCCTGGAAACATTTTGGAGAGTTTTAGACGAGACAGATGTGCTCGATATATAATTTAGAGTTGAATAAATGTATGCTTTGCGGATATGGAGCTCGAGTGAATTCTCTGCATTGCTATTTTCCACTCCTTTTCTGATATATTAATTGAGAGATCTTTTTCCCAGTGTCCTCTTGGATCTTTGAAAGAGAGGGACTGTAAAATGATTTTAGTGAATTCTTTCTTTATTAGGTACAACTTGCTAGTACCAGGTTGGACCCCCTTTTGCCTTCAGAACTGCCATAATTCTTGATGGCACAGATTGAACAATGAGCTGGAAGCATTCCTCAGGGACTTTGGTCCATATTGATATGACAGCATCACGCAGTTGATGCAGAATTGCTGGCTGCACATCCATGATGCGAATCTCTCGTTCAACCACATCCTAAACATGCTCTGTTGGATTGAGATCTGGTGACTGTGGAAGTCATTTGAGTACAGTGAACTCATTGTCATGATCAAGATATCAGTTTAAGGTGATTTCAGCTTTGTGAAAAATGCATTATCCAGCCTTAAGTAGCCATTAGAAGATAGGTACACTATGGAGATAAAAAGGGTTGTACATGGTTAGTAACAATACTCAGGTAAGTTGTGGCATTTAAACAATATTGTATCCCGCACACCATTACACATCCACCACTACCAGCCTGAATTGTTGATACAAGGCATGATGGATCCATGCTTTGGTTCCATTTGACGACAAATTCTAACCCTGCCATTTGAATGTCACAGCAGAATTCAAGACCAGGCAACGTTTTTCAAATGTTCTGTTGTCCAATTTTGGTGAGCCGATGAGAATTGTGGCATCAGTTACCTGTTTCCTGCTGCTGTAGCCCATCTGCTTCAAGGTTCGGCATGTTGTGTGTTCAGAGATGATCTTGTGCATTCCTTGGTTGTAATGAGTGGTTATCTGAGATACTGTTGCCTTTCTGTAAGCTTGAACCAGTCTGGCCATTCTCCTCTGACCTCTGGCATCAACAAGGCAACTTTGTCCAGATAACTGCCACTCACTGGATATTTTCCCTTTTTATGGACCATTCTCTGTAAACCCTAGAAATGATTGTATGAAAATCCAGTAGAGCAACAGTTTCTGAAATACTCAGACCAGCCTGTCTGGTACCAACAACCATGCTATGTTCAAAGTCACTTAAAGTACATCACCTTTCTTCCCCTCTCTGATTCTCATTTTAACTTCAGCAGGTCGTCTTGTCAATGTCTACATGCCTAAATGCATTGAGTTGCTGCCATGTGACTGGCTGATTAGATATTTGCTTAAAGAAGCAGTTGAACAGGTGTACCTAACAATATGTCTGGTGTGTATATGATTACAGGTTTAATGTTTATTAGTTAACCACGCCATTTGACTGTATAAGCCAGTTGCATTTGTTATTTAGAAATGTATGTGTAGTTTTAATAAAATGGTGTTCTTTGCATATAATAACATATATAATATAATTCTACTGTGTCAGGAGGATAAATGTGGAATGCGTACTTTATATTGAGTATATTGCAAAATACAAAAATGTGTGCAATTTTTGAAAATTAATGTTTTTAAAAAACAGCAAGACAGAAAGATATTAATGACTAACCAAACAGGACACAAAATTCTAGATAAATTTATAATTGCCATATTTAGTATTTAGATTTGGATGTCATGGTGGCACTGTAGTTAGCACTACTGTCTCAGACATAGATTCAAATCTCAGGCTACAGTCTGTCTTTATGAAGTTTAAAAATGTTCCGTGTCTACATGTTTATTTTTTTTCCAGGTTCTCTAGTCTCCTCACACAGCTCAAAAAATACACAAACTAAATTTGCTGGGTGTGGGTGAACATGCCCTATGGCATTCTGGCATTTCATCCAGATCTGGCTCCTGCCTTTCTGGTAAAGCCTCCACAACCCAGAATTGGATTAAGCAGGTTTAAAAAAACTAATACTGATGGATACAGTATTTAGATTAAATCACAACATTAGGATTTTTCAGGGTTTTTTTTCAGTTTTTCTTTCTTACAGGTTTGTAATCATACCACCCTATAGTAAGTCATATGACAAAAGAGACAAACTATAAGGCAATATATTTAAAAAAGTGGTCTGTATTTTGTATTCTTTTTCACCATTTTCTCAATTTTGTATCTGTAAATAATGCATGAAAGAAAATAAAAAGGTTAAATTCTTGAAATTCAAATAAAAGAGAAGAACTCTAGTAACCAAGAAAATTCAGCAGGGAATCTGGTTTATAGCAACCAGCTTTAGGCATTCAGAGTGCCTCACAAAAAAAAAAAAACACTTTTAATTTAACTAGTGGAATTCTAATAAAAAAAACTAGCCATATGAAAATTAAGGTATTTATTTAACAGACAAGTGTGTGACAGATACAGTTTGCATCTCTGTTTTTTCTCTTTTATTCTTTATAGCTTCACAAACTATGAGATACAATAAAACTGCTCAATTACCTTTTTGTATTAACATATTTTAGCTAGCAGCAGCTGTTCCTAGCGTTTGACATTTATTCACTATTAGACAGTTGTGCAGTCTTATAAATTCATTTTTTTCTTATTATTTGCACTTTAATTTTGTTGCTTTAGGTTTTCCACATGATCAGATATAATACTTCAGAAGATAAAAAAAAACCTACAACAAAAGGTGTGAATGCAAAAATAATGTTCTTTCTCTTTCAGAGGAAATAGTATTGGGGCTGCCAACATGAAATTCCATTGGGGCACACAGTTGGCACTTGTTGCACCTGGAAAGCCAAGTTTGTTTTTTTTTTTGTTTTTGTTTTTCAGCACTGCTGTATGATAATGGATTTGGGCTGGAATCACTGAGGCAAAACTGTTAACTATATTGTGCTTTCATCTTTTCTGCTATTTTGCAAATGTTTCAACCTCTGCATATTCATATACTAGTTGCATTGCTGGATTTTACTTCTTGGTGTATTAGGCTGAGTTTGAGATGAAGAGCATGTCCTTTGCTGAATACTGTTGCCTTTCAGGGTGTCAGTTATATTTTAAGACTAAAAAACGGAAGGAATTATGGGTTACAAGACTCCCTTATGACTTTTCAACACAGTTTCAACTAAACATTTATCACAACAGAGTTGGCACTTTGAAGTTATTTTAAAAAGTGTTATCACAGCATCCTATCTTCTACTCACACTACAGTGGCATATCATGGAGTTCTCTACAACTCTTAACTTTGATCAAAATAATGTGGTCAGATTAGTGGATCAACGGTAAATGGTTTTTTTTATTTTATTTTAACTGTGGACTTAAATGCAGGAATGTAACTTTAAGAATCTTGTGTTACATTGTAAAGCTATGAGACTCTAGGAATTTAGTTAAATTAATGAGGAGGTTAATATTTGGGCGGCATGGTGGCACAATGGGCAGCGCTGCTGCCTGGCAGTTAAGAGACCCAGGTTCGCTTCCTGGGTCCTCCCTGCATGGAGTTCGCACGTTCTCCCTGTGTCTGTGTGGGTTTCCTCTGGGTGCTCTGGTTTAACCTAACAGTCCAAAGATATGCAAGTTTAGGTGCATTGGTGATCCTAAATTGTCCCTAGTGTGTGCTTGGTGTGTTTGTATGTGTGTGTGTGCACCCTGCGGTGGGCTGGCACCCTGCCTGGGGTTTGTTTCCTGCCTTGCACCCTGCGTTAGCTGGGATTGGCTCCAGCAGACCCCCGTGACCCTGTAGTTAGGATATAGCGGGTTGGATAATGGATGGCTAATATTTTTGTTCATAAAACACTTTCACACGTGCAGTTTCATTCACAAATAATTTACTGAAAGAGGTTAGGTTTAAATGCAAATAGAAATGCTTGGAAAATTAATGTGATATTGCAATGGGCTGCAAGGGTAAAAAGGTGAATCTCCCAGCAGTGCTGGAAAAGGTAATCTGGCAGACTTCTAATATTTATACCTGAAATGATTGAGCAAAAGCAACAAGTCTCACAGCCACTTCCTTACTCTCCTTAGTACTATATAACAATAAGTTGATAAAGATCAAACTAGCATGCTTATTATAAAAAAAAGGATTTTATAATTAAGAAATTATATGCAATTTGGGGTTTAATTTCTATCACTGTTTTATGTCTACCACTTTTAGTGTTTAATTTTGCGTATCTTTCCTATTAGTACTACTGATCTCTATGAATGCCCTTTATTTTGTGGTTCACATAAACCAATACAGAAAAATGTTCTGAAGACCCCAATGACTATAATATGTTTTCCAAGCTGCATTAATCAAGTAATAAATGTGTGATCAATGTTTCATTTGTAGACCAGAGAAAATTTTTTATCATCTTTGTTACTTGCACTTGTGGTTATTCTTATTTATTGCAGTGCCCTAAAGTTGGAGATTGATCAAAGTGATAGTGATAGAAAGCATTATTGCAGGTTATCAAGTAGAGAAATAGAACAGGAAATGTATCAATAATTGCCACTAACAATGGTTGGCACAATTAACTAAAATGCAGTATGAACATTCTACTTATCAACCATAACTGGAGCCTCAATCCAATGATGAGTCAAATCTGTCATCTCTTTTTTATGCCATGTGGCTATTCAAGGGCATTGTTCTGATTGGGAAGTGATCGGTTCATGAGGTACACAAAAGAATAGACACAAAAGCAGGGGTCAGAACTGATAAAGAAGAATATATTTCCAAGACAAAATGCTGTAGGCAGGAAAACTCACAGTAAAAAAAAAAAAAATAAATAAAACTATATTTAATTGTTGTTCAAGAAATTACAGATTGCAAAGCAGATATGCAACACATCTTTGCAGCAAATTACTTTATTTAGAAGGAAAGACTGACAGCTACTGCAGAATTCATTATTTCTAACAGCAATTTTGTCAGGAGCTGTATTTATGATGACATGTTGCCCTCCAATGTGGTGACCACAAATACCACATCCAGAATGATTTTTGGGGATCCTAACAATTATAGATGATTTTTAATTTTATATAGACATGTCTTTGATTAGGAGCCTAATGAGTAAGGAAATGTTCTGTCAACAATAGATTTCATAATTTTTTTTTAGCTGTGAATCTTCTCAGGAGGGTATTTGCTCTTTTTGATTCTAAATCATCACTGTAGCTGATATACTGACCATTTTATAACAGAATTCTGTGGGCTATTTGATCAGCCAGAATGTTGAGCATGGCCAGTAATAATTTTTTAAATTTTAAACAGGCAAGAAAGTATCAATGAATATATAATATCTCCAAGATGCAGAATGAGACAAGCCTCCTTTAAATTCAGTTTTTAAAAATAGTGCTTCAGTAGACCTTAAAACTGTAATAAATATCTATGATTTAGGAGGTTTCCTTGAAGGACCTATTAGACTGGATTTGATATTAGGCACTCCATTAGCCAAAAGAAAAATTTAATTTTAAAGCCTTGGAGAAGTTCTAACACCAATGGAGTTGAGAAAAATGAATAATAATTTATAACAGTGACATATATAGATATCAGAGGGTCTATGTTTCTTTTGTATAGCTTAGACAACTTGGGAACAAAGCATTTGAAACTCCAGAAAAAACAAATCATCTACCTCATTTTAGTGTTGGTAGGGTGGACAGTTTTAGTTGTAGTGAGTTACTAAACATTTAATGAGTACCAATTTACACAAAAATGACTGGTAGAGGGGAGAAAACCTTCAAACCCTAGCTAGAAATGAGGAGGTTAAAGGTTGAATCTTTATACTGTAAATGAAAAGCTTTATTTTTGTAGCACAAATAAACTCCAAAGAACACAAAGGCAAAATGAGTTGCCTAAAAAGTCAAAGGCAATCCAAATAACAATTACTGTCCTAATACAAAATCCAAGAAGTGAAGTCTAAAAACAGAACAACAAAGAGCCAGAAAATCAGAAATAATGAAAAGAACAAAAAACATAAGATACGTCTCTACCCACCTTAAGCATTCAATGAACCACAAGGAACTGTGGGAAGATACAATAACTAAATATTCACACTCTTAACATAAATAAATGGGTAGAGACATTTGAACTCAAGCTAGGACGAGATCCCTGGCTGAAGCTTATTGCATTATAAAATTGTTCTGGAAATATGGCAATAATGATCCTATAAAACTATCATCCTTTTATCATTTGGTAATACCCTGTGGTCCAGCATATGCTCCTACTGTTTTTAAACCTTTCTCATTGATATTTTTTGTTCACATATGTGCTGGTCTATATCACCAAAACATATTAGGATTCTAACTTTTACATAAAACATGGAAGACAGATTCTACTACATCTGAGAAACAATCAAATCAGATTGTAAATTTCAGAAGTCTTTTGATTTATTTTTAGGATATACAGGTATCTCTTTTAATACAGAAATAAATGTGTCTAATAAAACGGTTGGAGTAATTTCATCACAGTGTTCTCTGGCTCCTCAAGAAAATTAACCTAGGCCAAATACATTTATATTGTTAGGGACAGAGAAATACTTGCAATTAAAATAGTCCTTCATGGGTGGAGACATTGGCTGGAGAGATGAGAACAGCTGTTTATAATCTTTACTACTTCAGGAGAGCTAAGTGACTGAACACACAACAGTCCCACTGGGCTCTCTGCTTCAGAAGATTTAAGTTTAAAATCTCATTTAGTGTTGAAGATAAAAATCATAAAGCTAATGCTTAACTAGGCAATTTCAAATTGAAGAAAAAATGTAGAACCAAAGCTAATAATTCCACAGAAGATTCTAGCAAATATTAATTTAGGTAAACTTGAAGGCCAAGTAAAATTAATAAAAGCAAATTCTGCAATTCCCAATGTACCTAAAAGCTTATTTTTTGTCCTGGAGAATATTCAAGGTAAGACAAACTAAAGCATTTGATCCCTTATGTGTAGGGTATGTGGGAGTATTGAGAACAAAATAACTTATGAAGTAATGTTTTTGGTGGTCAACTTTAACCAGATATATTAAAGAATACATTTGCATCTTATAACACAAATAATTGTAATAAATCCCCTACTGGATGTCCTATAGTATTGTTTCTCAACCAACGATGGATCGCAGGTTGCCATCAGTAGTTAATGAGTTACTATTGTTTATAGTGGTGGTGGGCCGCAGTAAGTCATGACTAGGTCACTGCTCAATTAACCACTGTTTTTATGTAGAGCTCTTTAAGGTTACATGGATTCTAATTAAGAAATTGTTGGCATTCAAGTTTTTTTTAAATCTAAAGTAATTACTTCTCCTACTTGTTGTGGATGGAGATATGGAATAGAAAGTTGAATCGAATTTGGAATCCAAACATTGAGGTTCACACGTACATTGTCTTGTTATTGAAAAGAGGCTACAATAATGAGGATAGATCCTGGATTCTATTTACAGATATTCATGTTCTTCTACATCTGCATTAGATTCACTGATGCTCTCCATAGAAGAATGATAAGTGCATTCAGCGCCTTCCTTGGCAAGGGTGCCCTGCTATGAACATTCCTATGATTTTGGGCATGCCTTTGATTTAATTATGAAAAAACTGCTACATTTTTATTTATATAATTATTTTATTATTGTATCGTGATTCCATTTTGCCTACTGTTTATTTTCACAGGTGTTACCCTTTTTTGTTCAGTGTTTTTTGTTAGCTGCTGCCACTTTATCTATGGTTGCTGCATCTGTTGCAAGGCATATAATAGGCCATCATTGTGGCAAGTGAAGTGATATATAGGAGGGTCCAGATCTAATTATGCAATTTTCATTACACTATAACTTGTTAAGTTTATTGCATAGAAAATCACCCAAAAAATCCCGGATCATCTAGAAGTGTGCGAACTGAGGACATGAAGAATCATCTTTGTGCCGAACTGGAATCGTCCCCGCATAAATCAAAGTCATCCAGACGATCTGGATCTGCATAATTAGATCTGGACCACCCTGTATATTTAGTAATTAAAATGCAACACAAATCTCTTGGCATATAAAGATTTTGGATTTAAACACAAATCAAAATCTTGTCATTGTTCATTTAATTCTTTTTACCTTCCGACAAAGCCAGTTTACACCTTTGCCTAATAATGAATTCAACATAAGCTTTCATAAGAGTGTCACCATGGCAAGACAGAAAACTATCCATGTCCCCATCGATGTACAGCATCATCACATCATACAAAATGAGAAGTTCATATGTGAGTTTTGAGATAACATTAAAATATTGAAGGGAAAAAATAATAATAGAACATTACAAAACAGCAGATCCTGGCAGTAGCTTGTTCTAGAGACCAAGGGCCCCGTAACTACAATCTCTGAATTTTTATCACAGTGATTCTCCAATCT
Source organism: Polypterus bichir lapradei (assembly GCA_026402145.1). NCBI lineage: Eukaryota > Metazoa > Chordata > Cladistia > Polypteriformes > Polypteridae > Polypterus > Polypterus bichir. The sequence continues at coordinate 43,190,118 of JANRMT010062791.1, read as the reverse complement.
CTGCTTATGCTTTAGATGTTACAAATATAAGGTACTGCTGTATTCATGTACAAATTAAAATGTAAAAGGAAGTAATTAAAATCAGTTTTAATATTAATGCATTATCTTAAGAAGTTAAGCCATGAGGTCATTTAATGTGGAAATATACAGACTGTCTGTATGTCTGTAATAACTAACTAAATAACTAAATTTTGCTCAGAGCTGTCAATTTTGTTTCACTATCTGAGAAATGACAAACTATTAAAAAAAAAAATTAAACTAATTTTTAATTTTATCAAACCATTTAACAAATGACATCATAAACAATTATTATTTATTGTCATTACTATTTAATATGTTTCTGAATTCTAGTATCATGGTTCAGGGAGGGTTTAATTCCCTGGCTCTAGTGTGTTTTTTATTTATTTGCTGTTTTTGTTTTCTTTCAAAGATAATTTTATATATTGTATTATTCATTTTGCTTTTAGTTTTGTTTTATGTGTTATATGTTTTATAGTGTATTGATAATTTCTGCAGTTTTGTTATTATTGTATACTTTAAGTGAAGCCCCAGGGGGCTGGGCTCCCAGTAGTATTTACTGAGAAGCTGTAGTTAACCCCAGTGCTCTGGTTTTGCTACTGTTCCATCATTTTGCTGTGAGCTTTTTGTATTGGATTTTCTGGTTCTGAAGCCAGCTATCATTAAAAGTTACTATTTCTGGTTTTGTTTGCTTAATTTATTTTTTTTTAATCCTACCTATGTTTTTTCAATCAATTTTGTATTCTTTCTATGAATATTTCATTATTAAAGAAACTTTGCTTTATTGAAGGGCAAGTGCTTGTTTCACAGTTTATTCTCTTCCTCCTTTGTGGAAGTTAATGCTTGTCATTTTTAAACCTGTGCATGGCTATGAACCTGCATTTTGAGTTTGGAGTCAGGCTGCCTAATTTGGTGAGGCATACTCTGCTGAATCAACTCTGTGTGTAGTGTAGGTCTGGCTTTTGTGTTTTGAGGTGTGCACCCTCTTTTGGACTTTAAGTGTCAGAATCATAACACCTACCTCATAATGGCAACATGTAGAAATGCAACAGGGTTCATGACACTCTTATTTTTAGATCCCTTTTCTCCAAATTAATTTGGAAAATAAAGTATTTTGTCTTAACATCCATCTCATTCTTTTTAGGTTGGAATTCTGGTATCTCCAACATAGATGTTAAATTTAGTATTTGGGAATGTGTCCTCCATTACTTCTCTAAATCCCATTTTCCCAAAACCTTGCAAAATGATGTTTATGGTTTGTGCTAATACAGCATATCTACACACAGGGTGCAAGTCCTGTTGGGTTTAGAAAAAAATAACTTCATAGGACAATGTGATTATTTCCTTTGAATCAAAGGTGTCTAAAACCTGGTCCATTATGTGTAACAAAATATCCATAAGAAAATGAAAAAGAATTAGTAATGACAAAACGAAAAACACAACTTAAAAAGAAATATAAGAAAGTAATATAAAACAAACTCAGCAGCAACTCTGACAAGTGAGGAATGTTAAAATAACAAATCTAGGGTTGATTTAAATACTGAGGCAGATAGAACTTCTCTAATACTTTTAAGAAGATCATTCCTGTGTTTTATTTACCCACAGAATTTTAATGCAGTCTGCATCTAGAAATTGTAAGCACGAGCCAGAAAATAGACATTAATGAATTCTTTAAGATTAAGTTCAAAACAGCAATAGAATTTTTTTTACATGTGCAATGAAATAAAAGACAGCAGGTTAAATGATTAAAACTAATCAAAGCCTAAATTTAACTTAAAAAAGCAAAGACAATTCTGAATAATGAAACAAAGCACTATCAGATCTGACTAATAAACTTTTATGTCAAAAATGCCACTTACTCTGAACATTTCTTGTGGAGTTCAGTACTCCTGGCCTATTCTTTTCTTGTCTTTTAATCTTTTAAATCTAATTTCACATAAAATATATTCCACAAACACTTGAAGACAATTATTTCCCTCACCATCAATTGCCGATGATGTAACAAAAGATGTACTGGCCATATAATTGCTTGTGACAAAAGACAAATATCCCAATGAGCTAGGAAAAATCCCATGATTTTATTATCCACCAAAATACAGTTAATTTAATGTTTTCCAAAAACAAACATAAGAAATTATAATTTATAATTATATATTATAAATTATTGTAATTAAATTTACAGTTATAATGTATTTATTTCTTATTAACCCATAAGTATCTTACTTATGAGAACTATTGATAATAAAGGTATATGGAGTTAAGATTGGAAAATAGGATGATTTTCCCAAAAGCAATATTCAGACTAAACATCCACAAGACATTCAATTGCAGTATTAATAACTTTTTTTAACCTACTTGTGTTCCAATTGTAAATAGTATAAAAATTATTTCCTCATTTTTTCCAAATACAGTCTTATAGTTAGCCATAGAAAGTTGATATATACTTATTTTACTTATGACATTGCTTAGCTCAAGTAACTTCTAATTAATCTATGCATCTAATCTTTTTACTTTTACCCTACTTAAGTAATGCATTTAATCCATTGTTATAAAATGCAATAGTTTTTGGATTATATAATTTTTTAAATGTTGGACTGTTTTTCTTTTTGCATTGTTTATCATACTTATTATTTTGAGGAAGTCACTGTATTGCCATTCTGTGCATTTGTTTTTCTGTGGGTACTCCCAATCTGTGTGGATGTTTTCATGGGCGTCATTGTTTTTTGTACCTGGTGGCTAGGTGCTGTGTGGTTGCATTTGAAAACAAATACATGTTATTGCTTCCTTTAGTTAATGTCTTTTGTTTTTTAGTTTTGGTTTAGGACATTTTGTTTTTTAAATTTTCTTTTTTTTTAATTAATAGCAAATCTGCCTGACTCTTGACAATCCTTAAGAACCTCCATTTAAATTCATATCCAGCAATTACTTGAGGCTGCAAACTTATATTCAACACCCATATTGTCTACATTTTATTGAAAAAAATGAACAATATAAGTTAATGAAAACTTGAATAATAATGTTTGCACTGATAATGAAGGCTGAATTTTCCAACCTTTGTTTGACTTCAGCAATGGGTAGTTCTGTAAAAACATTATTTTACCAGCAGGTGGGGTTGTTTCTCTGTTGTTTATTTATGTACAGAAAATTTTATATACTGTATGTTATCATTCATATTTTCCAAACTATAATATATTAGATACAGTCATAATTTACAGAGGTATAATTCCATTAAGGTTAACAAAATATCATCGTCTTAAATGTTACATTTTTCTTACATTTAACACATACAGTATATAGTGCATATATGGTTTTTAAGTCTCTGAACATCAGTGATTAATGCTAAACATTTCAGAAGTGCCATTCCAACTGCCTTCCAACACAGTCACACTTGCGTGTTTACTAAATTTACTGATCAAATCTTGATTTTTCCATGTTGAAAGAAATGTGAACCCTACTATCTAATAGTGCATCATACCTCCATAAAATAATGACTTCATGCAAACTTTTCACAACTTGTTGATAAATCCTACATATGAGACTGGAGGTTTAATACCCATTCTTTTTTCTTCAACTGCTTGATTTAACCACTAAAATGTAGACTCATATTGTACAGGCTATTTAAACCTTGCTCTGGAAAAAATTGAGTTCAGTATTTTTAGCTTCATTAGCGATTCTTTTTGCAGTTTCCAGTATTCATGTATTTCATTTTTAGTCTTATGTTTTTAGGGGTGACATGCATGTTCTCCATGTGCTTGCATGTGCATTTTTTTCCACATCCTAAAAATCTGCATATTAGGTTAATTGCTGCCAAGCAGATGTAACTGTGAGTGTGCAATGTGATTGACAAACATCATATGCAGAGAGAGGTCCTGCTTTGTGCTCTTTCTGGCAGTATAGACTCTGGCCTCTGCAACCTGGAACTGGAATAGGAGGATTTGTTTTAAGTTACTTTTAAAAAGTATAATAATAACAAAATAATAGTCTTAAAAGGAAAACAATGAAAATATGATAATTTTTAAAACAACAGAGAAACATTGCCAATATTATGATTCCTATTTTTTCAGAATAAAGAAGTTTAGCGAGGTGAAACCTTTAGTTGATTAAAGATTGTACAGCAAAGCTGAAGTCATCTGTAGTTAATCACTGGGACTGGTAAAATTACCATCAAACATGTGAAAGGCAAGATAAAAATCAGAAATGTTGTTCTCTTGTCATATTTATTTCACATCTGGTTTCAGTCATTTGACAGGTACATTTTTAACCATTTTTTTATCAAGCTGCTGCAAAAACATGTTTTTTGTGTTTACTTTTAAATTACATATATAGCTATCACACATTTTATTCCCAGATTTAAATCTCAAAACCATTTACTATAAGTATTTAGGATAATCAGAAGACAGCATGCTCTTAAATTTCTCTTTTTTTCAGTTTTATCTTGATATTGCAGTTATTGTACCCATTAATTACTTTAGCTGTATTGCCTAAGTAAATAAAACAATAAATAATTCTCTAATTTTGCAGTACAGTTTAATTTACACTAATCTGATACTGCTTTTGTTTGCATGTTTGATTTTATGGTTATCTAATAATTTAGAAAAATCACAATTGTGCAGATTTTTAAATTTCGTTTAGTGATAATTAATGTGTGTATTTGTTTTGTTTCAAATGACCACTATTGATTTAACTGATTGGGATTAATTAATGGAGTACACAGACTATGGATAAAGAAAGGTTTACTGTGTAAATATAATTATTTATCCAATGTTAATGATATTTTAAGAAACATTAGCTGCAATGAATAGACAAATATTGCTGGATACTTCCCTGGAACCTTTGTTATTAGATTGGTTATGTAGTCACCATTGTTACTAAATTTTAGTCATACATTGCTAGTTTCAACCTGTCCTTATTTTAAAAAGAATACACAGGGTATCTCAGAATTTCTTGAAAGACCTTACGATGAAAATCAAAACTGAGCAAAAACTAAAGTGGTTTAACCAGTATCTCAAGGACTGTAGAACTGTAAAGCTCTATGCTAGCCCTGCCTTTCAGTTTTTGTGGGTAATTTGGAATGACTAGATATTTTATGTGTCACTCATATCGCAGTGGCCCCGTTCAATGTTTGCATATTTTGTAATGCTTTCAAAATTACTTTCTTTGTCATTTGTGATGACTCAGCTATGCTATTTTAATAATAATATTATTATATATTCAGTCTTTATTCAAAGTGGTTTACCTTGGTCAAGATACATTACAACGGTATACAAATATTTTTACAGTGGAAGCATGTATAAATGAATTGCTCAGCATTACAGTAAGGCAGAGGTTGACAATGAATCAACAACTGTCTTGTGCATTAGCCACTACACCAGAGATCTAGTACCATTAAACCACTCTATTGGCTTTGCCAATGTCTATATAAATCCAAAGAACACTTTTTTTTAAGTCTGAGAATGATAAATCATGCCCCTGGTTATTGCTACAGCCCCAGTGATTCAACCTTGAGTACTACAGCTCTTTTTACAGACTACGGAAGCTTGTTCCCACCTCTAAGAAAATTTTTTAATGCGTTATTTTTCAAAAGTTTTGAGTTCTGTTACAGACAGTGGTTTACACATAAAAAATTTCTGAAAGCCAGTGCTATGAATTAATTTTCCTTTTTTAATTTTTCTCTGTGTTGGTTTCACATATTTTCTATATTTTTTTTCTCTTCCTTATGGGATTTTGGAATATGAGCAGTGTTTTTTTTTAATTCTTTAGATGATTTAATTTCATTTTGATTTATTCAGAAATATTTCATGCTTTGGCATTCCACCATTTTGTTTTTCTATGGGTACTACAAATTTGGTAGAATATACTGTATATAGTTGCTCTCTCCATTGCTACCATGTAACAAGCAGAAGTTGAAACACATATCACTATTATGACGGTATAAAGGTTGGTGTCACACACATGGTGGTTGTTCTGAATTATGGATGCAATCAACAAAAAACTTTTATGATGGTAGTTGGTGTATATGGTCAGCTTTAATGGTTAGAATGTCTCCTTAATTTTTAACATTAGTTTGTGTATTAAGTTAAGTAGTTTGGAATCTTTTGACTTGGGCTAAACACTTGCTAGTACTTTCACTTCTGAATTTTGTCTTGTTTATCTCCCAGCCCAGTCTTATTTGTCTACCTGTCCACACTCCAGTTAGGCAGGACAGTCAGAATATTGTCCCATCTATTCTAGTTTACACACCTGCAAAACTGTCATTAAGAGAGTGGTAATATTGTTACCACACAAAGATTTTTATCAAAGAGCATCATCTCACCAACATTAAACACTACACCCCACAGTTAATAACCTCCTTAACAAACTGACACCTGTCTTGCTCGAGAAAAATGAGGGTAAAACTTTGAGGTTTACAAACAATCAAAATAACTTTAGACCAGGGGTCTGTTCCAAAAAGCAGAATTAGTATGAAATCCGGTTAAAATAAGTCAGATTCATGGAAATCTAGGTAACTCCTTTCCTGAAAACCTGGATTTAGCCAAACCTGCATTTCTGGAACACATTAAACCAGAATTAAGTGATCCATGGAGCCAAAGATGTGGATAACTTTCTAATCCTGCTTTTTAGAATAAGCTCAGGATTTACCTTTTTTCCAAGAAGAAAAAGTTGACAAAATCTGACCAATGCTCTGGAATTAACCTGAAAATTGAGAGCTTTTGAGGTTTCAATAATAAAGGAGCAGAGCATCCAATCTTAAAATCAAAGTTCATAAATATCCTGTCAGAAATGCTGATCCCGCCTGAACTATTTAAGAAGTAGAAAATGCCAATAAAATGCTGAAAATACCATGCCTCTTTCTGCATGAACAATCAACAGAAAAGCACAGCTCCTTCACCAAATTCTGCCCACAAAATAGTAATCAGCTGACATTCTTACAAATCGTGGATATTTTCTGTTATTTTTTTTTCTAAGTTTTCCTAAGAACATTTGAGAAGCCACACATATTGGGAAAGAGATTGAAAAAGTGTGCCTAACTTTGAAGAGGCATCTGCTCACACACACACACACACACACACACACACACACACACACATACACACACACACACACACACACACACACACACATACACACACACACCGGCTGTTTTTACCTGATGGAAATAAATAACCACTATCAAAGAGGTATTCCACAGAACTGCAGATAAGACAATCAAATTTAAACAGCTGCAACATTTTTCAGTAATAATAACAACTGATGATAGACTCAGTGAAACAATTTGCCTACTGTGAGCCCTTCTGTGGAGTCCCTCGCCTTTTGAGAGAAAAGCATCTGAAGACTCTCCTCTTCAGCTGATACCTTTACTAAATAAACATTAATGCAGTTGGATTCAGGGTTCTGTAATATAATAAGGCAACAATATTACTTATGTAATATGATACAGTTAATTTGGTTGATGTATTTTAAGAATGTAGAACAACTATGTGTTTATCAGATAATACAAATATCAATGTGTCCTATTATCCATTCTTAAGTTAACATGGGATGCCACATTCATAAATACTGCACAAATGTTCAAGCCAAATACCTGAGGTCTCACATTTGAACAGGGTAACCATTCAAAGACTAGGCATTTTAAGTCTTCTGTTGCAGAGTTGTTCATGAAAGTAGGCCTAATTAACCTATGTTTTCTTTGTCATGTAATTACTGGACAATACAAGTTTCAGTGCATGCAGGCTAACATTCGAGATCTCTCACAGTAATGACTAGAACAGCTCTATGTATGCTAAACATTTAATATTCTGGGTCTTACACTTTTTTGATGATATTAAAATTGCAAAAATGGAATTCAATGCTTACTTTAGGGCATATAATGTTTCAAATAGTGTAATATGACCAGGGGTACATTTTGCAAGAATTTACAAAACAAAGTTTACGTAGATATCTCTTATTAACTCTTAAACGTATTCACTCTGTCTGTGATATTCCTTCACGTCATCTGCCTTTCCTTGCTTACTGTTGCTGTACTACTCCTCTGTTGGATATGCTGATACACTTCATGCACTACCAACAACTTTTGCTCTGCAGACTGTGGTAGAAATGTAACATCTTATTAAAGAAAGAAGTTTTCCCTTAACAGGACAAATCATTTATCAGGCAGGAGAAAAGTTCATTATATCTTTTAATTACTCCTCAGCAAAATGCCTTGGAGGGAGCATTCTTCAAAGCAGTCTGTTACAGCATGATCAGAGCAACAGAGAATAGAGGTTCATTTTATATATACTATTGAATTTACATACAGTGTCGATCAATGCATACATTTCCTCTGGTTGGTTCATTGGTTTACAATTAAATGATTTATATGAAATAAAATAAAATTATATTATATTCTGGTTCTTCTTAAACCTTTGAGTTGCACCACCACCCTTGAAATTTCTGTGCATATAACAACTGTCCATACCCGTTTATAGGACATCTGCTGATTTCTTAGTCATCTCTTAGTCATCCTTCAGTACATTTTGTATATTACATCAACCTTTCTTTTGGTACATTCTTTATTTACTTGACCATCTCAGTATTTTTCTTAAACCAATTCTTATATTTCAGTGTATACTTTGTTGTTCACTTGACCTTTATCTTGTTTCCGACATTTATTAATCATTTATGATGTTTCCTAAAGATGAATGCTATGTTACCCTAAAATTATTCTTCCACAAGACATGAAGGGGTTTCCCTCCGTTTCTCAGATTTGTGGTCCATGGTTGATCGGTTGTTCAGTGTTCAACTCATGAGGGCTTGTAAATTGTGCTGTGATTGCTTATTAGTTGGGATTAACCTACTCGAGAATGAAATCTGTTGTTCTAGAACCGGCTAATCTGCTGATGCAAAATCACCCTATAACAGACAAGAATTTGTTCTGAGATCCAGGATTATCAAATCTCTTTTTCTGGAACAGAATCCAGATAAGGCCATTTAGCCCAACATAGCGTGTCAATCTTATGTAACTTTTTTGTTTCAGGCAATTTACATACATTTAAAAGCAACAGACTCCATCACTGTTCCCATGTAATGTCAATTTTAACATCCCATATTCAGAAAAAATAAGTTCATCATGTTAAAACCTGTTGCTTTCTTTCTTTAACTAATTTTTCAAATGTCCAAACACATCAACTTCAATTTCCACTTCTTTAAGTTTTAATACTAGCTTCTTATGTGGTAGGCTTTTGAAAATAAAAACAAATAATAAATGTGAATGCATCCAATATTTTCTTTCTAAACTCTTAAATAACGATTCTTTAATAGCATTTAATGGTTCTTTACTGGGTTGTATGATTTCTCATAATACCATTGCTTGACCAATCACAATTTCATTCTGGGAAGGCTATTTGTACATGAAGTTGGTTCTTTGACCTTTGAAAAACTTCTTAATATGTATAAAAACATTGAAATCTTTAATGTATAGTAGGCTACTTAGCAGGACACTAACATATTAAGAAAACCTGAACTTAGCCTGTGTTAAACACATGCAGCAATTGTCCTTTAAAAATCATGAGTGGCATACAGATGTGTCTTGGGGACCACTTAAAGGCTGTGGTTGTGGTAATTCTTTGCCAGTCCACAGGGGGTTGCTGTATTCTAATGCCTCTTCTCTTCCTCACTTTACAGACCGGAAGTTCGACAACCTTACCATCTCTGACATCACTTCTGGTGTCCGTCCCCTGGCCTTTTCCTGCCTGGCATTTAATTGGAAGTGTCACTTTCATGGATAGTCTGATCTAAGACTTGTGTCCTTAGTGATTTTTTTTTTGCTGAAAAGCTGCCTTATAATATACAGGGATCATGGTGTCACCCCTAATCTCTATCTTTGTCCTCTTTTACAGTGGTGAAGCCGGCAGGATCAATGATGATTCACAATATGAGTAAGACAATTTTGCAGGCCATGGTAGTGGAGTTTATACGAGTCATTGGTAATTCACAAATCAGTTACCATCTATTTGAGGTTATATTGTGACCCGACATTTGCGTGATAGACATATGAGCGCCGACAAAATAGCGGCAATTAAAACGCGGCATCAAAATCGCACCGACAAAATCGCCCCGAAAAAATCGCTCCGAAAAAATCGCGAAAGTTTCATTAAATATGAATTACTAGTTTAAAGCATATATAATAATGTTTATTTTAGAAGTCAATATTATGAGACGCGGCATGCCATCAGCACGGCACGCAGATAGTCCTTAAGATCACGCCCTGCATATGTAGGAAGAATTGCAGCAAGACGTCTTGATAGTTGGGCGTAATTAGACTTGCTGGCTGCCTGACTGCTGGTAATTCCGCTTTGTATATGATGCGTTATGCCAACCCTCGACTGAGTTATTTTCGCGGCATGCCATCAGCAGTTATAACAGTTATAACCTAGCACATAATGTGTACATAATGCGCACGTACTCGTCCCACTCTCTTGGTCTCTCTCGTGATTTTGTCGTGGCGATTTTTTCGGCGCGCATTTGTCGAAAACCAGTTAGCGGGTTTGTCGGCGCTCATTTGTCCTTCGCGGTTTTGTCGGGGCGCATATATCTATCACGCTTTTGTCGGTGAACCGGTTATATACTATTTTTTAGTAACTAGGGGGCTCTGCCCCCTGCTCGCTTCGCTCGCCCATCCCTGTGTTTGGTTTACCGGATATACAATTTAAAGAGATTGTTATTTTCATGGAAATTATTACATATGCATTATTTTCACTTTTACTTTAAAACTTTTGTAAAAACAATATTTGTCCTTTATTTCCTGCCCTGGGTGTGGTTAAATCACTCTCTAATGGGATTTATAACGCTGCTCGCATTGTGGGTGGGGGGGGGGGTTGGGGGCTGAACGCACGCTAAGGAGATGTGGTCAGATCAGCTGCTGTCTTGCTGCTGGTGCTGGTGAGCTGCATGTTCTGCTTGTCGCACTTTGCATCGATCATTTAAAAGCCTATACAGCAGCGGTCCTTTTGCCACTTCGCGTCTCTGCCGCTCACATTGTGGGGGTGGGGGTGGGGGGGGCGGTTGAACGCACACTAAGGAGATACAGTCGGATCATCTGCTGGCGAGCTGCGTGTTCTGCTTCTTGTTGTTTTAAGAGCTGGGAGCACATGAAGTGTGTTTGCCAAAAGCATTCCAACAACTGCTAGGTTAGATGTCTGTGAGCTTGTTTAAAATTGTTTGTAAGTATGGCGTGAGGTTCAAGTCACCGTCTCACAGGTTTTGCTTCCTAAGGTTGTTTTTGTCTAGTCTTGAGTGTCGTCAAAGTGTCTCTCCGAGATGATCAGTTCTCGATCACTTCGCTCAAACCCCCTGGAGGCATGCTATGCTCCTGCCACTTCGTGTCTCTCCCGTTCGTGTTGTGAAGGGAGGGAGCTGAACGCACGCTAAGGATATGTGGATGGATCAACTGCTGGCTTTGTGCTTCTGCTGTTGAGGTGCATGTTCTGTTTGTCGTGCTGCGTGTCGATCATTTAAAAGCCTGTACAGCAGCTGTCCTTCTGTCTCATTGCTTAGTCTCACATGATGTTAAAGTGTCTCTCGCAGGACGTCAAATTCTCTTCTGAGAAGATCACGTCTTGTCTCCCTGCCAAGATTTTTTTTTATAATAGAGAGATTTGAATAATTTTTTAGTACTGTGTTTGGAAAAACAGTTGATTGATTTATTACCACTTACATCTTTAGAGTATCTTTAGACAAGGAGTCTGGAACAATGTTTTGGTTTAGGTTCATGAAATGTTTGTGTAACAAACCCCTGCTGCTTAAATGACTTTTCTCTTGGTTTGGCCTAAAAATACCTAGGCCAAATCCCAAACCTTCCTCTATGAACTTAACATTTTTATTGGCTCATTTATTTATCTGTTAGTCTGTTAATGAGCACAAGCTGCATAACTATGAATTAATATTGATCCTGTCTGCGGGATGGATCAGATGAGAATACAAAGGGGCTTCTTGTTCTCTGGTTGTTACTGTCATATTATACCTTTTCTGTTTAGTACTTAAATTAAGTAAGTTACAGATTAAAAATTTTATATAGTGAGTTTTGTTATGATGGTAGTATAGTTTAAAGTGTGTTTATGTGTGGACAATTTATCTTGCATATTAACATGTACATAAAGCCTATTATGTTTATCTGGAAAACTTGTTAAACTCTGAATAAACTGAGTTTTTGTACAATACTGCATATGACAGCGAAATATGAAATATTATGTACCAAGCAAGCAAAAACTGCAAAATTTAAACAGGCTCATGTTTGTTTGCTTTCTTATTATGCATATTAAATGCAATTTTCTGCATTTTCAGTATTTTTAATTTTTTTGAAGATCAGTAGTTAAGTATATATATATATAAGTATTTATTTTATATTAAAAACTTAAGGAAATGTAGGTTTTGGCATGTTTATTATACATTATAGCATAAGAATTCTCTCACCAAAATACAGTACATTAGATACTGTCTGTATAGAATTAATTCAAAGTCTTGTAAATTACAGGAATGGTGGGATTTTGTTACATGTAAGAATATATTCAAGAGCCAATAAACATTCTTTCAGTTTTACGAGAACTGCATTAAAAAGTTTTCATTTAGCTGGAAAATAAAGAAGATTGCCGATAGTGACAAATTAAACCAGCACATTTGTTTTATTTTTTTTTCTATTTGTACTTTCTACTGTTTGAATGTTTAATGTTCCCAAGTATGTTACTTACAGATTACTTAATGAGGAATGCTATTTTATATGAAATGTTTACACACATTTTACATAACTACTTTATCCCTAAGAAAAGAAAAAGAAACATATTCCAACACTTACTGTATAAGGCAATTGGCATGGGAGCAGAATCTTAGTCATATCCTTGGAAAGTAAGCTGAAAACTATTTTCTATAGAATGTAGTCTTTATCACTTTTTGTTTTACACTACAGAGCCTGTAAGCCCACAAAGTTGTAAAATACATTCTGCATCAGATTCAAAATGTGAAAGATGCAATCAAGCACATATTTCATATTTTTATTCTTTTGAGGTTTAATATTTCTAATTGTGTGTTTGTTCTGTCTAGTTGGGAAGGAAGCTTGCTCATAAGTTATGCTGTGAGATATTTTGCCTTATTTTATAGTTATCATATGTTAAAATTTAAAATTGCTCCAATCCCTCTATATCGATTCTGCCTTGTTTTAAATAATATATTTTGGATGGTATCAAGTAAAAGTAATAATAGGATATCTGTAAGTGTCTGGATAAATCCATATATGTTTTTCAAATTTAAATTGTTTTACATTGTACCTATTTGTGACATTAGAAATCAAGAGACATTAGATCACCTGATTTGGAAATCCGAAAATGTAACTATGAACAACGCCGATTGCTAAACCAAAAGCTGTCCAGAACATACACTCCTTGGGCCTCATGTATAACACTATGCATAAAATTCACACTAAGACATGATGTATGGAAAAAACTGGAAATATATGTACACACAAAAAAATCCAGATGCATGAAACTGTGTGTACGGAACGTTCCATGCACTTCCCCTTTATAAATACCAATGAGTATCACATTTAATACGTGTATGCGCCTACAGGCCCACCCTAACTTCCAGAATTTTGCATATTTGAATATGAAAATCGGGTGGTAAGTGGTAGCGCTGCTGCCTTGCAGTTAGGAGACCTGGGTTCGCTTCCCGGGCCCTGTGTGGAGTTTGCATGTTCTCCCAGTGTCTGTGTGGGTTTCCTCCGGGCACTCTGGTTTCCCCCCCACAGTCCAAAGACATGCAGGTTAGGTGGATTGGTGTTTCTAAATTGGCCCGTGTTTGTGTGTGTCCTGCGGTGGGTTGGCACCCTGCGCAGGATTGGTTCCTGTGTTGGCTGGGATTGGCTCCAGCAGACCCCTGTGTTCGGATTCAGCGGGTTGGAAAATAGATGGATGGATGGATGAATATGACAATCAATATGAATAGCCCATTTCATTTACTGTTTTGTTAAATGACAATGGTAAAAGCATGTATATAAAAGAATTTCAGCGAATGTGAAGTGGAAGCAAGGAAAAACATACTATTAGTTGGATAAGGCAGTGGTATAAGCAACAAAAGGAAGTTGCTAGAGTGATACAAAGTGGCAGAGACACTCAAAAGTTCAAGTTTAGAAATGTTACAAAGTGCCCGAAAGAAAGTGGTCAGATATCAAAGTTGATGAAGTCACAGCCCACCATCTGTTTATTCTGTTTCACACAATATTACAAATGTTGACCTCCATGTCGAGGACACAAATCCACATGGTGATTGTTTGGTGGGTCAGGGTCAGGTTCATCATACTCTTCAGGTACAGGCAAGCCATGATTGTGTGCCACATTCTGCAGCACACTACATGCTTGCACAATGCAACACACTTTCTGTGGATTACGACACACTTTCTGTGAACTATAGAGCAGCACATTAAAAGAGTGGGAATGCTTACTAATTATATAAGCAAATTCATTCTCTGAAGGCACCTTTATATTATATATAGATTCTATGATCTTTATGTGGCTCTTTGAGGGGACTCGCTATCTTTAAAAGGAGTGCTTGCCTTTTGCCACACTAGTTGGAAAAAAGCATGTGTGACACTGTAGAGTTGCTGTTTTTATGGGCACTCCTGCTATAGATGATGCAGTGCCAACTCTTTCTTTTGCCGATTCATCCCTGGGAGATGTAACTTGTCCAGTGCCATTGCAATAGCAATGTGCGTGCAACTGACTGCTCCGATTACATTTGGAAAACCAGACGTCATTGCGAATTGTGCTTTGATGTTTGCCAGTTCAACCACAGTATAAGGAAATCTTTTAGATATGGATGACAAACGGATAATACCATCCTATACAGTTGGCATGGTTTGATTCAGTGATGATTGTGAAATACCTGATTGGTCAGCAAGTTCAAGTTGAAAAGCTCCTGTGGCTAAAAACTCGAGAGTGGACAGAACTAGAAAAGGAGCAGGTAGAGCACAATTCCTCAAAGTCTGCCTTTGTAAAGCTGGCACCAGTTCAGCACACCTCTCCAAGAGGGTAGCTCTTGGAAATCAAAATCAACTTAGAAGCCAGTCATCATCATCATCTATAAAAATCCACTCACTTCCAATTCTTCCATTTGCAATATCTTCTAAAGCAGCTATGGTAGTTGGAATAGTTGGCCATTCACTACACCATTATATTGTTGCAGAATGATTATAATCAAGTGAATTAAATTTGTAAACAATATGCAATTAATTTCAGTGTATTTGATAAATCCCGTGTCATGGATGCGAATATGAAAAAGAAGGGAAAAGACACAGAAATGGTAGCACTGCTTAGACGCTGTGTGCCGGCAGTTTGCAAAACCGTGTGAGGCTGCTGTGAAAATGTGCATGGCTTTTTGCAAAGTTTAGTTTTTATACATCTCAAAGTTTGCGAGGAAACAGGCGCACGCAACATTTTTGTGCGTACATACTGTTTATACATGAGGCCCCTTGACACTTCTGATTTTCAGTAAGCTTTCCTAAGACTTTTCTATTTTATTTTGTGTTGTATTTACTATTTGGGATTGTCATATGTTAATAAATACCACATTGCTTGTACATTTTCTATACTTTGTCTTTTATCTAGAGTGATTGAAATAATAAAAGAGTACCAAGTGTGAGTTTGATGCTGCTATCATTCACAGGGTTTATCAAGTCTTTTGAGTTTGCTCCTGAATAATTAAAACACTGGCGCCCTGCCTGGGGTTTGTTTCCTGCCTTGCGCCCTGTGTTGGCTGGGATTGGCTCCAGCAGACCTCCGTGACCCTGTAGTTAGGATATAGCAGGTTGGATAATGAATGGATGGATAATTAGAACAACTGCGGTAAAAGCAAGACATAGTTTGGTTAGTAATTAGCGTATAACCAAAACAGTTGAGCTTTTATGTCTGTTGTGAAGACACCCGCTTGTTTGTTAGAGATGGTAATAGTGAATCCCTATATTGAGAAGCTTATGCAGAATATTGCGCAGTGACTGGTAATTTATATAACTCAAGACTTTGTCTGGGTGTGTTTGCTATTTATATGTGTGTCTATATCTGTGTATGTGTGTTATTATTCAAGGGTGGCATTAGATGAATCCAATAATCATTCCTAGCAAGTCTCACAAATTTCACAGTAAAACAATGTACAATTTAACATAGTTGCTGTAGAAAAAGTTAATGTTACAATGATGAGATAAGAATCTCATCCATATCCAGTATGAGACAGCTTTGACTGCTAAAAGGCAGTATTAGGATTCAATAAAACAGACAGCACATTTGTAGACCAATGTGCCCTTCAAGTTAAGAAGACACACAATGTCGCTAATGCAGAAGAATTGTATTTAACGAATAAGAAAAATTACTTGTGAATATTCCCAAGTGTTAATGTCCTAAAATTACTTTAATATAGTATGTAGGCACATGCTAGGTTTTTAATTGTTTCAAGTTTGTGCTACACTAATCTTGCAAGAGCCCAGTGACATTTGGTTGTTGTTGAATCCTAAGATATTTTACAGTGATGGAAGAATTTTATTAAAATTATTTGAACATCTGGCTAATTAATTGGCATTTTAAGTCTCTTTTCCAACGTGTCATATACAATTAAATAATAGTCACTGACTAATGTTGTTAGCAAAGAAGATTCTACAGACATTTGTATTTGAGTGCTGTTCTTGTAGACACTTCATTAATTTAGTTTTCAGATATGAATTCTTATAGGAAATATTATACTTGGCTCAAAGAAGCAGCATGCACTTTGATGAGTTAAGTAAGCTACACGTCTTGAAAACTACTTATTTTTTCATTTTTGTTTTGCTTTTGCTGCATGCCTGTAGCATGTAAATTTAAATGTTTTGTGACCTCATAAAACTAGGAAATTGTCAGTTTGTTTAATGTCTTTTCCATCTATCCATTGAACCTGCTTATTCCAATTTTAGAATTCAGAGGGAACAAACCTATCCTAGCAACATTGGCCACAAAGCATGAACTAGATTTGAATGGGGTGCCTGTTTATTGTAGAGTTACTGACCGGTATCTATCCTCACTCATACATACTGGGCCATCTTAAATTCTTTGTGATGTGACAGTAAAAGAAAACATATACCCGAAGAAATATCCATACTGGCAAGAGGTTTGAACTCCAAACCAACAGAGATCTGGCCAAGATTTAAATCCACTCTCCTGGATCTGTAGAACAGTAGCATTAACAACTGTGTCAGGATGCACCCCAAAATATATTAATGTAACTTGGTTTGGTTTTGTTGCTGGATTATTCAAGTCATAAACAATTTTCTTTATTCTACATTGTGGAAGACTCTTTGTAGCACCTGTATCATCTTTTCATAAACAATCTTTAAATCAAAGGTATAATGCTAGACTAGTTTCACTGTCATGACATAAATATTGCTTTCTAGTAAGGTATAATAATAAGATGCTATAAATTGTACAGTATAATCAATGAGACAAAATGCTGGTGAAAAGAACAACTCTTTATTTTTCATCTGCTTCTACACAGACAGAGAATCATGGAAATTGCAGTTTCTATTGCTACACCTCCCCCTTTTAGCTAACTTATACTCATTTTAAAATAAATCCTCTTTTACCAAAATCATTGTGGTCTTTACCCATGATTATACAACCAGTCTTTTAAGTGCTCTGGAGTTGATATTATTGATTATAATGAACTGCCTGCTTACTCATCAGTTCCTCATCCCTCTTGTCAAAAGCTGAGAGATTTAGCCATTTAGGGTTCACCTTGGACGTAGACCAGGTTTCTGAAGTAATTGTGCAGGAGAGAATCCATGCTCTAACTGAGTACATCATATGCAAGCAGGACTCTGCTTTGATCCTTTTCCCTTTTCATTTTTTGTACTGCACATTCAGCTTCCCTATTTGCTTGAGGATAACGATGGCTGCTTGTGACACGTGTGAACCTGCTCTCCTCTGCAATAATTGTGAAGGCTTCTGATGAGAAATGTGGCCCATTGTCAGAGCCGCAGTCACAGGAGTCCCATGTTTGGCAAATTCTTGTTTGATAGCTTGTATTGTAGAATCAGTTGATGTGGCCACCTCAATATATCTCGAGATGTAATTCACTATCAATAGACATGTCTTCTTAAACTGCTTGTGCAGCTCTATCCCCACCTTTTGCCATGGACATTATGGGACATTGATGGGCACTAGTGGTACTCTATACTGAGATCTGTGTTTCAGACTGACTTCACATCTTTCTACTACTTAACCTATCTGCAAGGTGATACCAGGCCTCCAAAGTGACTTGCTGGATCTGGCTCTACATGTTGAAATTCCCTGATGTCTCCCATGTAGTTTCTGTAGTATTTCAGCTCTTAAAGATGGTGGTGTCACAAGTCTTCCTCCTTTCAATAGAAGATCCCCAGTGATGTGAAGATATGCTCTTATCTGTCAGTATGGCTTAATCTCTGGATTGAGTTTGTGTTTTTTATAGCCATTCTATGCAGCAGTACTTTATCAGTTTCTTTACAAATTTCATCTTCTTGTTTACTTTTCTGATTTCCTCTAGTCTCTTGTCTGTGGGTGGAAGGCAAGAAACAACTCAATCAATAAAAACCTGGGCATCTTCCTCTAACTATAAATCTGCTGCATTGGGTAAACTCGTAATTGTAGGCCTGGCCAGGGTATCTGCTGTAATGAGACTTTTCCCAGGAACATGGGTAATGTTAAAAGAAAATGTTAATAGTCATAGTCAAAATCTTAAAATCTGTGGTGGTAAATCATCTAAAAGAGGTACCAAAGGCTTGTGGTCAGTCATTAATGTGAAACGTAGACCCAAAAGGAAGGATCAGAGTCTTTCACATGCCCATGTAGCAGCTAGAGCCCTTTCTCAATTTGCACATAGCATCTCTCTGTGTTAATCCTCTTGAAATATACAGTATGTCAATGGTTGCCATGAACTATTAGTCTGCTTTCTAGTTGATGTACACTGTAACAATGCCCTTTCAATTCATGCCAGCAAATGCTATTAACTTCCATGAGTTCTGAAGCAGATTCATTTCTAATAGATGTTGAATTTATTCAAAAGGTACACAGATGTATGATTGGTACACCATTACATATTGTTATTATTTGTATTATGAGGTCTAATGTGTACCAAGAAAACATTCCTCACTTCACTGTGTGACCAATGGTCTGTACTGTTGACAAAAGGCAGGTTGGCACACCAGATGGATCCTGAGATTGTTGTGTTTAAACTAAATTCTGACCCTACCATCTGCATGTTACATAAGTAACCAAGATTCTTTGGACCAGGTTATATTTAACCAATCCGTAACATTATACAGATCCTACTCTGCAGCCTCTGACATTGGCATAATTTCTGCACAGTGGCTTTGTGGCTTTTATATTTATAGCCCATCTGGTGTAAGACAGAGATTTCAAAGCTTAAAAGTTAAGGTAATTTTTATTAGGCTGCATGCCTGCAGTCATGACAATTCACCTAACTGATAACTACTGTCTCTATGCAACAGTCAACAGTATTGACTGTAGCTAGATTTCATGTGTGTGCTGCACATGGAACCCACTCATCTAGCAGACTGATTTCTTTGAATGCATGTTTCCTTTGTAAACACTTGACATATTTGCTGCATTATCGTAGCAATATCCCCTGCATTTGCTTATGTCAATATCCATCTCTCTTAAAATTAAAAGCAAAGGTTCTAAAATTACCTCACCACTGTGGTTCTTAATAGGAAAACACCTTAGAAATCTTAAGAACTGCTCTTGAATGAGGCCATCAGGTGACACAAACCACACAAAGAATGAGAGCTAATCTGATTTTGAAACATCAAGGCTTGAATCAACATTGACTGAAAAATATTTGGTTACTTTAACTTTGACCATATCTTACAGCACTGTATCATTCATCAGTTGAATACATTTTTTGTGTGTTCATGAGAATTTAAAAAGGAGTCAGACTTACATACGGTATATCTTCCAGCATGCCCATGTAATTTCCATTATTAATTATGCCAAACATTTCCCTTTGCTGGCAAGACTTTTACAACTGCCATCATTCTCCTCAAAACCTCAATCTAAAATGTACACTGCAACTTGTATAGTACGTTTTTTTTTTATTTCCCAAAATATTTTTTTTCCACTACTCACCGTTAGTTTAATGTAAATTAGCATTTCCTTCCTTTGACTACCACTGCCTTTGTGTTTGTGTCTATGCTCTATGGCATATTTCTAATTGCTGTACCCAGTTTCAAAGAAGCAAAATAAAGACTGAGTGAAAGTGGAATACAAGAACCATTCCTTTGACATGTACTTGTCATTTAAGAGTCTGTGTTTGAAATAAGATTTTAGAAAAAAACCCTTACTGGTGTTTGTACAGGTTTTCTGAGGCTTTTATATCCATGTCTTCATTTTGACGTGACTCTAGCCCAATCTACCCTCTGATGTGGATTATTACTATAATGATCCTCATCCACTGTGCTAGGTGGCATAGATGGTTGTGGAGAAGAGGCCTTTGCAGTCACTGGCAAATTCTCTGTGCTAGTTTCTTTACCTGCCTCAGCTTCACATTGTGTAAAGAATGTTTCTGCTGCCATTGCTGGTTCAATCTCTTTGATGCATCTTCAGCTTGAAAAGATTTGCCAGATGCTGAGGGATTTTTTTTTTTGCAATTGGTTTGAAGAATCCAGTTTGGAAATTTTCTGTATGTCTCCCTTTCATGTTCCTCTGTTTCTTTTTTGTGACATGCCTTCTGTGCTCTGCCATCATTACCTTAACAGCATGTCAAAAAAAATTAGCAATGGAGCCAACTACAAAAGCAATACACGAGTCATAACAATGTGCAATAACAGACGCTCAAAGCAACAAGAAAATAAAATAAAATGATAGGCATATAACTTAACAAATGACACCTTTTTCTTCAAAATATCCTCATGTATTTTCCAATCTGGGTGTAATTTATAAAAGCTAAATAAAAAAAAAAATATAAAGTTACACTACAGAAATATTTCCTGTAAGAAAAAAATAAAATAAAAAAAGACAAAGAATAAATATTTAATAATACATAATGAGTAATTTTGAGGTGTGATCCTGCCTGCCTTTGCGCAACATAAAAATAATACATGCACCACAGAACTCCACTCCTTGTTGGTATTTAAAAGTGCATTGTACACAGTTCTCATTGTGAATATTTGAGTCTTGTAAGTTCAGATGATACTTTTAACTCTAATTTATGAAAACGTATGAGAACAAACTGTCCCTAATAATCCTAGTTTCCCACAGTGCAGAAGAGTCAGAAACAGTGCTTCCTGTAAAACTGAGAAATTCTTTTAAGTCTTTTCGAAACTGCTTATTTTCAGTAGGGTGGTTTTAAAATTCCACTAGGAGATTTAGCGAAACTATCATCAAATATGTTAGCGGATCAGCAAGTAATACACAAAAAATGTACAATGTATGTAATCTGCCATTGATGGTATTTTATGACTGCTGGAGAAAAATAAATCTTTTGCAGAAGGGTTTACGATATTGAAAACTGTTGCCTGTAAAGCTACACATAAGCAGTGAATTGCAAGAACAGATGGAGCATATTGTATAAAAGAAGGGTATTGATAGCATCCTTCCATTTTGACTTGTAATATTTCTTAAGTGAAAAGAATATGAATAAAATTGACTAAAAATGCTAAGAAAATGTGGAGTTATATAGGTGACTGTGTTTATTCTATATAACATACTTGTAATTTACATAAAAATATTATGCACTATTTTGTTGTCTACATTAAAAGAAGGACATAACAGTGTAGCAACCCTAAGGTGCTAAGATTAACACAATTGAAAACAGCTAACCTTTATTTATGTTAAAGGAGAAAGCCAGGATACCACCTTGCCTGGTCCAACACATAACCTTCGCACAGAGAACAGTGCACATCAAGGTAAATGACCCACAAGTGTATATTAAAGTATTTACATATACAAACAAAATGTTTAACAACTATCTACAAAACAATACAATGATACATAAAGGTGATATACTGTATAACAAATATATAATAAAACATAAAAGCAGACAATACATTATAAAACAGTCCAGACTACTAGGTGCAGATGATGATGATAAATGTAAAATGTCCAAGTAAGTAATCCTTCTGAAAAGATGTAAATTTTGTCCTATCATATAGCGTGTGTGTGTTGTTGACTTGAAGTAGAAGAAGCACATTCCACGTAGCAAAAACTCCAAATACAAAGAAATCTGATGATTAAAACTAGACAATGGAAGAAGCTTACACAAATCCAGAAAAAAACTACAATCCTTTAGAAAAGAGATGAGATTGTAATCCAGTATGAACTGCAGCACTTGTGCTATATTGATTATTCAAAACTAGCATCCTTTTAAATTGTGCACCTTCATAGGCATCCTCCCAGCAGCTATTGTGCACCATGATCTGGTGATCCTGTGGGCTGCTGTGATTTGAATTCCTATTCAAGCAGCATTGCTACTTTCCTCATCCCAAGGACTGTGGGTAAGGCTGAACTAATGCTTGAGGTTAACAATATTTACAGTGTTTACTTCTAGCCCCTGCTGATCCCCATTCCACTGTAAACATCACCAGACCTCTTTGCTATAATATGGTAGCCAGGCCAAACCATATAGAAGCCAGTGAGGCAGTAAATATATAATACACTTTGGAGGGGGGGGGGCATATCCTGATCCAGACATTCTCACCAACTGAGAACTTAACAGGTTTGTGTCCCTAGTTTTATGAACAAGTTTGTCTGGACTAAGCTACCATTATCCTTGTTTTCACTTGCTGGTACTAGGTTCTACATGGGATTAGCCATCCTTGCAAACCGTTGGCTGCAATGCTAACTCCAAGATCTTAAAAAGTGTTGTGGCACATCTAAGATGGCACAGATTGGGCTATTGTGGTAGTATTGTAGGAACTTGGGCAAATGCAGCTCAGGAACTACAAACTGGTAATGGTAGCCCCGATCCTTCATTGTAGCACCCCGTGGAGGTCCTTATAATACAGTATATGCAGCCAGATCTCCCCCAAGAACTGTCTCTTATTCACTGATATACAGAAATGGTTACTTGAGACTGAACTATCTCCTACATGTTCAGGTGAATATCAGGCCAGAGGTTTGAAGCCAATAAAGCACATACCATGGGTGCTGCCAAATAAATCTGGGATGGCATTTGCACAGCTTTTGAATAGCACACCTTGACAAAACTGCTAGAGATGTAATACCCACCTGTTAAGCCTAGATGTAGTCTTTGGACAATTGAATGTCCTGATCAGAGCATTGTGGTCTGTGTAGATTTCAAATGTTGTCCCCTCAAAGTAATGGCACTACTACTGGACAGCCCACTTCATAGTGAGGAGCTACTTCTCAGTGGTGAAATCATTGTGCTTGCCACCTTTTAACAATCCTGAATCATAGGCTATAACCTCCTGATTCTTCTTGACTACAACTCTTCCCGATTGATTCAGGAAATTACAGTCTGAGTTAACCTGTAATTTTAGGGTTGGATTTAGCTTTGCCAAGACTGCAACTGATGACAAAAAAATTGAAGGAATTTTGGCACACTTGCATCCATTTCCAAGGGACCCACAATGGTGTTGTGATGTAAGTGAATGTTGAAATAAATTTGGGTACTTGGTACAGTGCAATGGTGGCAGTCTTCTTTGGGTTATCAGCTAGCACCACATGGCACATGAAAGTAAGTTGGTGATGGAACAACTGCACCTTTTATGTGAATGCTGTGAAGCCTTGAGAAACTGCCTTGAAGATGTTGTTCATGTACTATAGATGCTTTTTTACAGAGAGAACACAAGGATATCATCAATGTATATAATGCTACTCTGACTCAAACAAGACAAAGACATTTTTTGAATAAAGAGATCATAAGAAGAAAAGCTCAAAAGAGAACCCAAAATCGTAACCAAAAATCAAACTGCACGATTGTCAAGTTTAAAAACATTAAGCAGAAGTCAAAGACCTTGATGCCAGAAAGAATGTTTGTTAACCAAAAGGGTTCTGAATGCAAGTAAATGCACTAATTGCATTTGTACAATACATGGAGAGTTCAAAACTGTATGTGCCACTCTTTATATGGTCGCACCAATAACATTGAGCTTATGGGTAACTTACCATAACAGCAGTGGAAGTGACTTCAGCGACAGTTTTTAAGTCCAAAAAACTTCACTATGAACCAGAGAAGTCTTTCTGGGGTGATGATGGCTGTCTTTTCAACGCTGTCCCTCCTTCTCCAAAATCACCTGCCAATAAATGAACTTTCAGATCCAGGGAACTGAACCTCTCTGCCTCAGGAAATGTCTTTAAGATGTTTTGAACAGGTAGCATGAGGTAGGTAAATCTGATGGGCCTTCTTGAAGCAGTCTGGTAGCACACATGGGCTGCTGGGATTTGAAACAGAAGGGTGTACAATATTTTCCTGGTTCCTTCCTGGCTTGCCAAAACCTGTTGAGGCACTAAGATTTAAAACATAGCTTTATTTATTTTAAAATGGGAAAGTCCAGACACCACCAAGCCAGTAGAACATAGGAATCTCAATATAACTTGCATTATTAGGCAGGTAAGCATTGTGCTGCTGTGATGTCTGACCTCCTTGGTAGCTGAAGTATGAATTATTGCTAGCTTAGGGTTGGCAGGCAACTAATATGTGGTCGGAACCAGGAGTGACATCAAGCATTTTCCATGTACTTCTCATTCATTCCAGGGCTGAAAACAGAAAAGGATTTAGTAACTGTGTCACACTCATATTGTTCTTTCCTTGTTTCTGGTGAGATACTTCTTCCCTTGTTCACTTGTATGACAACACATATTGGCATGAAATAAGCTTGGAGATACTTTCTGTGCAAGTCTGCTGTTTAAATAACATCAAACTTTACATTCTTTTTTATTTTAATTAAAATTTTTAGTAGGATGCATAAGGTCTGTTTCAGTGTACCTAAGAAAATATCATACTAGCAAATTATCAAGACCACAAAACATATGGTACTCTCATGGTATGATCATCGGGTATGAGTGCTGTTATATTTAACAATAGAAAGAGATCAGGACTATGCAGTTACTGCTGTTGTGGTCTGGTGTTTATTATCTAGTAGTCAGCCGAGGGTCTCCTTACTCATTAACAGTGCTGCACTGGTTATTAATGACCTACCCCTATGAGCTCCCCTCATTTAAAGAAGCTGAACACAGGAAAAAAATAAAAGTATATATTTTTTTTTTCTAACCTCATAAAACATACTTGGAAACATTACATTAAATTATCCATCCTAATCACACATTCTTGAAAACAGTACATTAAATCATATCAAAATGATTGTGGTTGCGAGACAGACTGCAAATTTATTTGTAAATATTATTCACTTCATTGCTTATGAACCATCCTTGAAATTCTCATAACAGCATGATGCACTGTAAAACATCAACTGGAAAATACGGCATCAGGAATTTATTACAGCCTTAGTATGTTCACCACTTAAGTTGAATAGTGTTAATCAGAGCCCCAATTTTAAATTAGTCACCATTGTCAGGAAATATTAAATGTGTAAATAAAAGAAACAAAAATATAATATGTGGAAAATAATTACTTGAGTAGAATCTGAACAGTTCCATGTTACTAGAACCTTATCAAAACCTTGTTGCCCTCTTTGTTTGAATGTTTTTCCAAATCCATAGGTAATACAGACAAGCTAGCAAAATAACCAGGTGGAAACCCTGAATGGACACACTTGTACGTGCACCCATATTTAATCACACCAAGAGATGTAGGAAGAAAACAACCAGAAAAATTACTATAAATATGAGAAGTACTTGTAAACTCTTTAGAAGGTGACTGAGGTTTTGTCCCCAGCCCCTTTGAGCTGTGAGGCAGTAGTATTAACCACAGTGCCTCCCCTTTGCTTTTCCAAATATTTTATCATGCTATCAAGTACAGAATGTTAATGTTTCCATCCAAGCCCACCATCTACATGACAAGGTTGTGATGAACCAAAACATGTCCTGGCAGCTTTAGATGCACAAAATGACAAACCTGAGTGGAGTAACACACCACACTTGTGCTTTGGATGTTGAATACCACTGGAGGACCAAGAGAAAGTCAATGAAAACATGGGGAGAATGTGAAGACATTCCACTGAGACTGTGACTAGGCTAGAAACTGAATCCCTGTCTCAGGGACAACAAGAAAGCCATTTAAACCATAGTGCCATTGTGTTACCTATATTTATTTTTTTCGGTATAAAGTATAATATTGTGTTAGCACAATGTTAAACCATATAATGGTTTATGACAATTTTATACTATTTGCTAAAGCCCACTGAAGCAAAAGGAAAATAAAAACATTTACTTTACAGAATATATTGTCTTAAAAGGGTGAGTAGAAAACCTTGTGGACAAATAGTAATATGCTATTTTCATAAATTTTGTCTGAAGCATATCGATCTGTCGTCTGTATAATCAGTTTTTATCACACTAGCTTTTGTGTCTTTAAATGGCTTGCATTTGTTATAGTGGTTTGGAGAACTATGTCTTGAGTATCTGTTTGTGATTAATTTTAGGGAATATTAATATTCTGGAACACTTCAATGTCCTCAAAATTAAAAACAAGCTACTGGCTTGTGTTTGCCTTAGGCTTGGTCCTACCCCAAGTGACTCTAAAATAACCACATATCATAAAATCTTTAATTATGGCAATGGCACCCCTTAGAGTTGATCTTAGTATACATCTTTGTGGCTGAAGTAACAATGTTAAGCACGTTTTTACATTTACCATTTTTTTTATGTTTTTTTTTTTTTTTTTTTTAAATAGAACAAACCTATTGAAAAGTTGTACCAAGCTGGCACATAACACAAATGGAAACTGCATATTTCATATGCTGTCAGATCATACTGCTTTGGGTTGGGTCACAAAGCTGGTTTACATATTCTAAGTGTACCATTTTAAATAAGCTGAGCCCAATTCAGAAACTAAATTGGTTTCCTTTTAAAGACATTACTTTTCCAGACTTTGGTTCTGAAATTGTATACTGTTTTTGGCAATAAATACAACTAATGATGTGCAGCTGGTAGGCTGCAATAAAATATAATTGTTGCTTCATATTCAATGCTATATGTTTTATAATAATAATACACATGATAATATAAAATACAAACATACTATAAGTCAATCTATTACATATGACAGCATTTGATGCAAGGAAGAATTCAACCCTGTATGGAGCAGCAGCAGTCTGTAGCATGGCACATTCATGCACACATCCACACTCAGTTATACAAAACCAACTTATAGTTGCCATTTACCTTCAAGTGCATGTCAGACTACGTAGACAAAAACCCACAAGATTATTGTCTGAACATGCAAACTACACACAGATAGTCCCTGGGCATGGAGTCAAACCTCTGGACCCGTGATCCAGCACCAATAACTGCTTACAATTTAATCTTGGCCCATTGTTTAGTTTCACCCTTTATTTACAATATTTACACACAGTTATTTACGTGCACTCCCCAGTGCCTCTTGCACCGTTCCCCCAATGTCCAGGCCTCACAGTCCTTGTGTCTTTCTCCTGGCCGCCTTCTGTCCTCTCTCCAGCTCAGTCTTTCTTCCCACCGACTTCTGCTCCTGACTGAAGGGAGGCGGCCCCTTAAATAGGAACCTGGATGGGCTCCAGCTGCTTCCCGGCATTCCTCCGCAGACACGCCCCAGTGTGGCGGAAGTGCCGGCTGGGCAGCCGGAAGCCCTCCGGGTGTCCCTAGTCTTCTTCCCCCCAGCACTTCCTGGTGTGGCGGAAGTGCTGGGCTCCAGGGTTGTTCAGGCACTGGGGCGCCGCCTGGCGGTGGCCACGGGTCCCTATAGGGCTGGGCTTCCAAGCCCTTTACCCGTGGCTACCAACGTAACCAGGGCGGTCGCCCCCTCGCGGTCTGGAGGAGGTACAAGCCCTCCTCCGGTCCTCCTGGGCATCCCGGCCGGATGCCACAATATATATATATATATATACTGTATATATATATATATACTGTATATATATATATATATATATATATATATCTATACTAATAAACGGCAAAGCCCTCACTCACTCACTCACTCACTCACTCACTCACTCACTCACTGACTGACTGACTCATCACTAATTCTCCAACTTCCCGTGTAGGTAGAAGGCTGAAATTTGGCAGGCTTATTCCTTACAGCTTCCTTACAAAAGTTGGGCAGGTTTCATTTCGAAA
>JANRMT010062791.1:43055266-43146218 GCA_026402145.1 Polypterus bichir lapradei | reverse complement strand
ATATATATATATATATATATATATATATATATAATTCAATTTGTTAGCATGAAAGTCATCCAGTAAGACCACTCAGTTTGTGGGTGGCACCTTTTGAAGTACCTCACCCACCTTCTCTTAGAAGGCTAATTACTGAACAGCTATTTGGTGTATATGTACAAATATGGTCAGAATTTTCCTCTCTGAAACTCTTAGCTGAATTGAGGTAACCTTTTCATTCTCAATTGCACATTCTTCAGCCAGGAGCCAGTGAACATCCCCCAATCCTACCTCAGACCTTTCATGCATTTGATCTACAGAGTTGGATAGAGACCACACATGATCAAGAAGTTTGCTTTCAGAACCTATATTCTGCTTTTAAGTAATACCATCTACATCTTGCTTGTATTTTTCCATTACTCTTACCAGCCCAAGCTCCTTTCCCATCAGATTGATAATGTCCCAAGTCCAATTTGCTTTGCCAGGGTGGAGTCGATCTAGGTCTTTCCCATCTTTGCTTGCCATTAAACTGTCATTTCACCCGACCGACTCTTTATCTTGCACCATTTTGGGCTTAACCTAGCTGGGTTAAGTGGGTTGCAAGACCACAAGGCAATTGCCTGTGAATGCCTCGTCCAGACCTGGCTTAAAGGGCGATTCCCAGTAACTCCATCCTGAACAGGTACATTATTTTCTAATTTGTACTATCATGGCAGTCATTATGAACTATATTCTGCCTGACCTTTTTGACAAAACATTATCACCAAGGGAAACCCTACCAGGACCACAAAGCTCCAGATGACCAAGTTTTGAGCATCCCTAAGATATATATAGATATATATATATATATATATTCAAATATTTTTAAGGGGAGGAGACACTGGACTCATGTACTGGCTGGAATGGATAGTGTTCTTGTTCCTGTATGAGACTATAAAGTGGATGGACCGGGAATGACAGTCTGTTATCAAGTCTGTTTACTCCTCCAGTATACTAGGTTTGCAGCCTTCCTGGACTGGTGCATTCATACACACAACTGCAGGGCATACTGGGTACTATAGCCCCTTTTGTCAGCCCTGCTGGGTCCCATGAGTGCAGCCAAGGTGCGATGCTGGAGAGGGCTATTCTTGTTTAGAGGGGCTTCCTCCTGTCCTGGAAGTATAATGTCCTAGCACCGGAAATACTTCATGGTCTTGGATAAAAGGGTCCTCCTCATCTCACTTGTCAAATGTATCCAATTCATGGTGCAAAACAGAAATAAATCCTGGATAAGGATTCAGTCGAGCATACATTCATGTACAGCACACACCCCTGCTACCTCATATGAGACCAGTTGAAAAACACAAAATAAACTTGGATGTCGTTGGGATGTTGGACAAAAATTCCAACAACCCATAAGAAAATGAAGAGAACTTGCAAACTTCATACAGATATTGTTTGGCTTGGGATTTGAACAACAAGGACTCTGGCAGTATAAGACAGCAAAGCTAACCACTGTTATCTACACGTATCAATGCCTCAGACTAAATGCCAAATATTTTGTATATGAGTTAAAAATGCAGCCGAAGAAAAAGCATGCTAGCATTTTGTACATGGGCCTTGTACTTTGTTCACATTTTCATGCATTCTGTTGACTTTCAGACAAAAAAATGATTAAAATGTTTATTTTCATTCCAACAATCTACAGCCAGGCATCATGATATATTTTTGAACAAATTAATTGTACAACATAAACTATGATTTAGTCCAGAAGTTGAAATTAATAGCCAGCATGTTGTGTCTAATTTACTAATCAGCTTCCTGTGAACTTCATAACATAAAAAATTAGCTTTGTGTTGCTTTGTTCAAGTTAAGCATTCAAAAATCCTGAACAGAAATGAAAATAAAATGAAAAAGGAAAATACTTCAAATACTTCATGCTGTACCAAATACAATGTAATAGGCACAGTGATTGAATGGAGTTAGCCTAATTTGGTATTGATTAATGGCAGACATTTTACAAAACTGTAGCTGCAGGCTCCATTCCTAATCTTGTCCTCTAAGACCTTTACTTCAACAAGCCATCTTCACTCAGCCTTAATCTTTTTGCATAAAACAGTCTCTGGCCTGAGCAAAAGCAGAAATATACAATATGTTAGCAATCATTACAAATTTGGAGGAAATTGTTTCAAAATGGTCTATATTTCCAAGCCATACGTACAATATATATAGAGGATGGAAGCCTGTGGTTTTTAGGGGGTCGCTGAAGGGTGGTCCAGGTTTTCTCTTTTCTTAATTCAAAATAACATCCAACCTGTTAACCATCTTTCAGCATCTTGTTTAAAATGATTAAAATGAGACAAGTGATGAGTAAAGTAAAGCTAAACAAAGTTAGAACCTTAATTAATAATACTCGTAGTATTATATTCTAGTATTTATATTCTAAATACTGACATGGAATCTGTCACAGTGAAAACAGTGACCATGTGGAGGTTAAAATGCAATTACATGCATATTCCTTAATTCAGTTTAATGCAAGAATAAAACCCAGTCAGAATCAATTTGTAAAAACCATCACAAGCTGTGGTGTGTCCCTCTAAATGAGATGTCCATCCTTATCACCCTCTATGTTCTGCTCAGTGAGAGGAGATGTCCTTTGCAAGTGCGGTCAACCTTTTCTCTGACTCGTGTCCCTGCTACCATCCCTCAGCACCTGCGTGGTCCTTTCAGGCCCTACTGCCCTCTCTCAGCGCCATCCCCTGACATTCTGTGGATGACTTCCATGAGAGGTTGGTCGCTCCTGCTCTCTCGGTGCTCAGCAATAGAGTGACCCTGCCCATGAGCACCATCTGCTTGCTCGACCTGGAGTTAATCCCCGACTGTTTGCCTTCACTCTGCAGCACCAGAGCACCCTTTAACCTACAGACTTTTCATGTCTTTCACCCTTTCTTTTTCCACTGATTCTTTTATACTGTTGTGAGTGCAGCATCCTAATAACTACCTGTGGAATGCCAATGTGGAACAGCTGACTTAATCAAGCAAACAACTCACCCCAACATCAAACACCCCAAGGCTGCACCCCTAAAACCCAAGATGCGCTGTTTTTATTTAAAAATCCACATACTGCCAAAGACCCCAAAATGCACTTTATCACATGATGTCACACATGCACACACAAAGCCAGTATAAAGGGAATAACCTGGTTAAGGCAGAAACCTGGTTTCTTAAAAAAAAAAATCTGTTTACATGGACAAGTCCACTTATGGAGTTGCTCATTTGGCAAAACACTGTGACGTCACAAAAATGCCCTAAAATGATTAAACATCAGACTGATGTCAAACTAATTTCAATTTGATAACATTATTGACTAAGGAATTCAATATTTTATTGCTGTCTTTAAATTGTTTTTGTTGCATTTTACCTAGTCAACCTATGATATTACCTTTTACATTTTAAGTAATATTTTTTATTAATGTCTTGTTAATGCATTTTTGTCCTGTGCTTGTTTGTCATGCTACTACTGAAGAAAGATGTAGGAGAACACTAGATATTAATTATTATTATTCTCTTTTTCCTCTCCTGTCATGACAACCCAGAATTTCTTCAAGCCCTTCTCCACGTGTTCTAGTTCTCTGACAACATAGCCATCAAAAATTACCAACATGATGTTAAGTTCAGCCCAGTTAATGGCAGAGATACACTGATGGAACTGAAGCTAAAACTTATCAACGTCCTACCATTGTTGTATTTATAATTTTTCTGCCACTTTAATGACATTAAACAGGGCTTGTTTGACTTAAACCCCCAACTGTCTTTAACTGTCATTGAATTTTGGGCTTAAAGCGAGAAGGACAAACAAACTGTAATTGCCTTTACCTCACTACTAGCATGTAGACTTATCTTGCTCAACTAGAAGAATCCTAACTCACCTCTTTTAAATCAGTGGGTAACTGATGTTATATACTACTTGAAATTGGAAAGAATCAAATTCTCACTTAGAGGATCTGTTCAAAACTTTTTTAAAACATGGCAGGATGTAATCAATAACATTTTAGAATAAACTTTCATTTCAGGGAAAAGGGTACTCTTCCTTTTTTTGTTTCCTTTCATAAAATAGCTATGGATGCTGGCTCTCCTCTCTTTTTCTTGGGTGGGGGTTGAATTTTGCTTTGTTTGATTGCTTAGTTAAGACTTAATTGTATTCAATGTTATCTGCTTCTAATTAAAATTAAAATCAATAAATAAATACATTGAAAAAAAATGTTGGGCTTTATTTATGATATATACATACTGTATAAAAAAATGGCTTGTTTAACTTGAACCCCTAACTGTCATTGAATTTTGTGCTGTATTTACAATATGTGTGTGTAATTTGCCATCATTAAGCAAGCATATCGAGAAATATATAATACAGAGAGAACTCGCCATAGTTACAATATAAATACCCAAATGCCTCCTTAGATTTGTCCTATAAACAATACAGTTCAGTCAGACTGACCTACCATGTGGTAAAGGAGGTTGTGTTAAAATGATTCTGGCAATTTTCAAATTGCTATTTTGCAGGAGAGGAAGTGCTACATGATAAACTTACGTGCTTGATAGTATAAAGAAATCAGTAAACCAGAATATTGAGTTTTCATTTAACCCCTCAAATCAACCCAGATTAATTACTGAAAAGCAACTACAATAATAACATTTTTGTACAAATGAGAAACCCCTGGATTTGTCTGGTTTATTGTTAGACTGAAACACTGAACTAATATACATGAATTGATTGCCTTTGTAATTTCAGAACAAAGGAACAAATATAC
The DNA here is from genome assembly GCA_026402145.1 of Polypterus bichir lapradei. Lineage (NCBI taxonomy): Eukaryota > Metazoa > Chordata > Cladistia > Polypteriformes > Polypteridae > Polypterus > Polypterus bichir. Next base: position 43,141,449 of record JANRMT010062791.1, on the reverse strand, counting down.
TTCCTTTATCTCCCTTTATCTTTATTTATAGTACAACAAGAAATTCTCATTGCCATGTGTTCCTGTTAACTATGTTTTAGCAGAACATTTACTGATTATGGGGTTTCCATGGGAACACGTCCATAAAAGAAGCTTGACCAGTCAATGCATAATGTTACAATCACAGTAATAATCTGCAATCAGTCGATATTGTTGTCTTGCTAATTATAACTTTTAAATGGTAATTATTGTTAAATACATATTGATTAGAAATCTGTCCTCTATATAAAATAATGAGTTTACTGGGGTATTTCTGTTGGAGTAGTAGTACATTCACACTGAAACTGGTAAAACAGTATTAGCATGATTTTTTTTTAAATAACAACTGTAAGCAATTGGGGTTCTTGGGTGTTCATTGCAACAACACACACAATTAGAAATTTGAGAGTACAATATTGGTTAAAGAACTAGGCAACCTGGACCTCCAACTGCTCTTCCTGCTTCAGGATTATGGGGTCTGGAGCCTGTCTCAGTAGCATCAGCTACAAGACTGGTGCTAACTGTGTGTGAGGCACCTGCACATAGCAAGGACCACTCACTCACACATTAACACAAATCCAGTTAACAATCATCAAATAACTTTCCACACCACCATGCCAGCGTCAATCCAGTTCAGGCTTATAAGACAAAAAAAGTTCTGAAATCCAGTCCTGTATGATGTTAGAAATGGACGTAGAAAGCTAAGTATGGAAAAAGAAAGGTAAGCAATCCCTGTATATAGTTTTCACAAAGTTACTTATGAATGAAATTGAAATGGTATCCAAGAGATGTCAAATGTCTACAGAGAAGAGCCTGTTTTTGCAGTCTAAACAAGAGATTTCCACAAAACCACATATTCTTCACATCACAATGAGTGATTAATTTGTTTCCTATGATAATTAAAGAAATGTGAGTAAATACCTGTAGCAGAGAAGTATATCATTTTAAATATTTTCTGTTCTTTCTACTGAATTGTAAAAATTATATTCACATTACAAAATGTTCAAAAATTAAGATGAGGAACTAATGTGTAAACTGTAATTATATAGCAGCTGAGATGAAATCAAGATGGAGATTATCAAAAACATTGGAAAATATCCATAAAAAATGTGAACATTTAGAAATTCTGTGGTTGTTAGCAGATCAGTGCGGTCTTAGGAAAGGCCAAGTCAGTGAGGCAAGCAATGAGACACATTTGCAGACTACGCTGCTGGAAACATAAGAGTTCGAGCCCAAACCTCTGTCATGTTCTATTTTATTAATTGTGTGAATATATGTTTTCATTCTACTTACATAGCTTTATTTTTAGCACAATATATATCCATTTTCAACAGTACCTGTGAGGTTTAAAGTGGTGTAAATTTAAAATACGTCAATTTAATTTTTTATTAAGTTTAACCGCAATACATTTTTGTGCTGAAATTCAAATTCAGATCTATGACAGGAATTTATTGATGCAAACATTTAAGGAGTTCAGTTTAGACTGTTAAAAGCCGTTTCAGTTGCTTGTGATAGCTTGCCATGAAGACAGGTAACCACATTCTAACTAGAATATATTTTTACATATTCCTAAGAATAATTTCACAATAGACATTTCATTTTTAGATCAAATGTACTCTATAGTAACTCATTTGGTCTAGACTCTTGCTTCATAATTCATAGTGAATGTTACTGGCACAAAGCTTTATTAACTGAAAGTATTTTTATGCATGGAAAATAAATATAATTATTAGACTCATTCAGAGTTTTTGTGATTTAGGGGAACATTTTTGTGCCCTCTTTATTGCTAATGGTGTTTTTTTTTTGTTTTCTTGGAAATGGACCCTGCCCATTCAAGGTTACTCTCTGTCTTGTGCTATTTGGAGAGCGCATTGTATATTTGAAATGTAATAAGCAGGTTAAAAAATGAATATATAGATTTTTGGTATGTGGAATCATGCATCAATTACATTATCACAAAGTTCATGGGTATGCTTTGTAGCTGCCATTTATATGCACATTTCTCTTACATATAATGTTGCAACTAATACCGTATTCATTTGAAGTCAAACTGTGGTGTTGTGGATGATGTTGTAATGCAGAAAAAACACTTTTTTGACATTTGAGGTGTGGTGGAACTGGAATTTTCATGACTAGGGTTTATAGGCCGGATGACTCTGCTTGTTAGGTTGGACTGACCACAGTGCTTTCTTGGTTCTTGCAACTTGCATTGAATGTGTTTTCTAATTAGTCTCCACATTACAGCAATCCAGTCCTGTGACCTATGGTTAGGTTTAGCTTCTTTTAAGTTAGGTATTAGAATCATTATTAGTTCCAAACAAAATGATGCTGTTTACTCAAGAAATTTGTTTAACTTGTGCATTAAAAGTCCAAAATAAACCAAGCATGGGCCATCTAAACCTTCTTTTGCAAAAAGGAAAATTCTTTCTTGCACACTATGAACAAAACTCTAATCCACTCCATCCACTCTAAAACTACTGAAAATGAATAAGATGTAGATGTTTGCCTATGCTGGACATGTATGCATCAGCAGGAAAGTCCTTAAAGAGGTGGTAAAGATGCCTGCCATGGGATTTATTGCAAGACTCTAGTAACTTGTAAATTATTTGCCTGTTGCACATGTATGCAGCATTCAAACTATGCAAAATATAATTTAGATGCATACAGGTAAGCAATACAACAGACACTATGGAACAACTTTTCTATGCCAGCTATATAAGCATATGGTTTTCTTTCATGAAGCGTGACTAATCAGGAAATGAGACATTGTAATGAGCAGGACTCAATTAGGGGAGGGCCACATAATAAGCACAAATCAATGTGCAATTAGAGTCTGTGTTTTCAAAAATCTTCAATTTTGTTCATCCACATTACAATTGCGTGTTCAGAAATATGTGGAACTGGAAAGCACTTTCAAAATTCTGTTTTTGCACGTTAAATATGGCAGGATAATGTGGATGAAAGGTGAAAAGACTAATATCTGCATTTTAAAATAAAAAAGTAGTGTGGGCAAGGACTGAGTAGGTGTGTCTTATAGCATAATGGGTTTAGTATTATAAGTGTCTTAACGATTCAGAGGACCTTTAAGTTGTGTTCAGATAAAATTTATCAGTTTCATTAAATCTTTGTTAAAATTTCGTAAATATAAGGGTTTTTAATGTGCTTTTAGTAAAAAAAGTGCTAAAAACATGAAATTGTTTAGTTTATTTCTTTTAGTTACATATTTTTACATGAACAATGCTTATAATGAATATTAACTTTATTCTAACAACATTGATTATAAATTGTACATATATATATATTTGTACTGGAATGAAAAAAACAAACATTCAGTCTTTATAAAATTCATACACAGAAATCTTCCATCCTATCAATAAAATTTCCTTTATATGAATATTAAATAAATAAACAAATAAATAAATGTTAATTTGCTAAATATTTCTAAAATAAAATCTAATTTAATAAAAAAGCTCTTTGTAATTTAATCTTTTCTGTCATTTAACACATTAAGAAAAACAGAAACCCATTTTTTAAATCTATACTTTCTTTTTTCTTCCCAATTAGGATCAGATTCCAAACCCCTAATTTTTACTGAATGTACACCAAGTATGAGGAAGTGTTTCACCAGGTAAAAATGAGCTTCTCTTTTTGTCATAATATTGTATATATGTTGGATAATCAAGTTTGTATGTTATTTTTAGGTATCTTCAATATAAACCGTATCACATGTCATACAAGCATTAACATAAATACAATTGTTGGGTTTAAGTCTCATCCTTTCAGTAATATTAACTATTACTCACATGTTTGAATTTCTAATTACTTTATTAGCCACAGAATATTGTTTATTGTGATTTCTTTTAAAATAATGCTTAGAAATGTTTGTTTTACCAGTAGATCTTTTCATTTTTTAGTGAGCTATCACTTACTTATATTCTTCTGAGTATTTTGAAAATCATAAAAATAATCCGTAGTTTTTGAATTAATTTCTTTTCTTGAATAAACTGTGAAAGTTGTAATTAGTGAGATTACATTCTTATTGTACTGTCTCGGGTTAGGTTTAAGGTGGTGACTCTTTTTTTTGTTGTTTCTTTGTCTGTTTGCCTAAGCTGTCAGTAAACACCAGAAGCAATAGTGTGTTTTCCGGGCTTTCTTGTCAGTGCAGTTTGCACACCTACAGAAGACCAGCAGTAGCTATATCTTATTTATTAATTTAGCCAGCCAGTTCCTATGTTAGGAGGTTTTGTTTTTATTCATTTGCACAGCTGGCCAGTCCTGCCTGTAAGTCAGCTGCACTCTACGTTTTTGTGTGCCTGCTCACTCTCACAGCAGCAGCTACTTGAGTTATGCAGTGCACTGATTTGGCCTTGTAGTAGCTGTCTAGCTTCCATAAAAGATTTTCTTATTCTGCATGTCAAATCTGTCAAATACTTGACTATAATCCTGCCACTCCACCCCCACTAATGGAGACACTGTCCTTTATTCTAAATTACTGATGTAAATATTGTGCTCGTCTCTGACACAGGGCACAATTGTTATGTAAATAATTCTTTGGTTTGTGTGTGTCTGATAAGAACTCCTGCTTTGTGTTTTTAGCAATGATTTTGTCTAGTTTCTAAGAATTTGATCCCTGTCACTCAAAGGACTAACACCGACAATCCAGCAAGCATGAAAGAAAAATTATTGCTTATTTTCTACCCAATTCTATTACAACGGAAAACATAACTATTCATCTATACTGTGATAACAAAAGTCTTCTGCTATTACTTGCTTTCATTGCCTTTAGTTTTATTTTTCACTTTCTGATTGCTCCTTTCAGCCCATACTTTCAGTATCAAAATAACATAATGTATTTAAACTAAACAAATCAGGGAGTAATGAACATGAGAATAATGCAAAGTGTCAAAGCAATGAGATCCACTAATAACAGCACATTTTTTCCTCTTTCCCAGATGTGGTGGATTCCACATTTTTCCACCTACTGAAACCAAAATAAACTGAAACTGAAACCTCTGGACCTTATAAGGAATCACTTTCAGGCATGGGCAGAGTTTGACATTTAGGCATGGGGGTCAAACAAACTACAAAAAATACAATTTTTTTGGAGTCACAACCGTACTGCTACATACTTACATCACATGCCATAATATAAAATTATAGTATGATGCACTGTAAATCTCACATTAATATATTTATTACTTCAAAATTATGACAGAGTAGGCAAGTATGTTGATGATGCATTTTTTTTAAATTTGTCTACTTATTGTAATTGTGGCAAAATAAGCACTGTTACTTTTTATGACAAGTTAGAAAGTGGTGGGTGCATTTGGGGAATGGGTTAAATTTTTTGAATTGGTTAATGTTTTGAAAGACGTTGCAATTTTCTAATAAACTAGACAATTTTGTTTATTGAATATTTTGTCACAGGGTGTGTGTGATTAAGATTTGCTTGCTTCGTCACTTGTACTGACTACTGAGGATCTGTTTGTCAACAAGAGTGGGTATGTAAAAGAGGAAAATGCAGTATGCAAAATATACTATACAAACTGAAGTGATCTCTCAAGCTAAATTTTAAACAGCAATCTAATCTGTAATTGAAACTATACAGAATGTTTCTCTTTTGCATTAAGGGCAGGTGGCACACACAAAAGAGTGTTGCTTAAGGCAGAATGGATTTAATTATCATGTTTGTTTACTACTAACATATTTACATTAGATGTGTCTTATTTGAGATTTATTTTAGTACCATAGTTCATCTGTTATGGTGGGCTAAATCCCCCACCACCCACCTTGACACCCCTTCAACTGTACCCAAGCTTCTAGAGTAAACCTACACAATGAATGCAGTCAGTAACTATAGATATACAAAATAATTTTTATTATGGTAATTGTTAATATCTTCCTGATATTTATCATTTTGTTTTAGTTATCTTTTTAAGTGTACAAAATGTTGTTTTTTTCCGATATTTCAGGGATAAATGTTCAACCATGGTAACATGTTCTACAGAACTCAGGCAAACACCCAAAAACAAAAAAAACACTACAAAGTCAAAATGAGACCATCATTTTATACATTTTCTTTCCTCCATTCATGCTGTATTATTAATTTAGACTTGCAAATACACATTTAAAGCTACTTGGATTTTGTTTTACCAGTTAATAATACAATAAACCCCTTTTTTGTCTGTGTACAAAATTTCTGAGACTGATTTTTCAGTCTCCCACTTGTAAGCAAAATTGGCATCTAGTTTTTGCTGTGATTTTAAAAAAGATGCAGGAGGAATATTATTGTAAATTAATAATTCATGTTGTATTAGTTTACACTTGTAAATACACATTTAAAGCTACTTGGATTTTGCATTACCAGTTAATAATACAATAAACCCCTTTTTTTTCTGTCTACAAAATGTCTATCAGACATATTTTTCAGAACCCCACTTGTAAGCAAAAAAGCATCTTGTTTTTGCTGTGATTTAAAAAAAATGCCAAGGGAATATTACTCAGACATACTTCATATTTCGTTGCTTGCTTAGTGTATTGAGTGGCTTTCAATGACACAGTTAAGATAAATTAGAAAGAAAAAAGTTTAGGATTTCAAGTGATTGCGTCTACTTTTTCAGCAGTATTTTCTCTGACTTCAACCAACAGGCTAACTTACAACATAAGTTGTTTGCCAGGGCTGTTAAAGTTCATTTCACATTGGACTTCTACTCTCAACATGTCTGTGCTTGCTGGTCTGCTGTAACTCTGTACCTTATAAGCACCTTAGTTTCCTGCTGATCATAATTACAGACAGCCTGGTCAACCAGGTTAAGAAAAGTCTTCTGAGCTTCACCTGTTCGAAAAGTAGGAATGATGAGTGCCTAGTGCGCCTTTTCGCAGTGGTGTCTAACTTGTCTCCTTCCAAAAATCAGCAAAATGATCTCAATATTGTTCCTTAAACCATAATGACATTAATACCTAGGATGGGCCAAAAACTCTTTCTTCTTGGGGCACCTCCCAAGCCACCCTCGACTGACTTAATTATCCATTTCAAATACTGCTGACTATGCCACTGTAATTGAGAAAGTACAACAGACATAGATTTTGAAGTACCAGCCAGTAATCTCCATAAATTATGGAAACAAAACAAAAAGGTTTGAAAACAAAATAACAAAGATTTTAGAAGATGTCATTGCAGATGTGTGTTCATCAGTCAGAATGCTGAATAGAGGTAGTGCTGGCCTTTATATGGCTTTCAAACTGGAAAGAGGCAGGGTTAAGCAAGGAATTGGAAGTGACTCATTGATCCTTGACTTTCTGAGATTCTGGTTTACAGATGATAAGGGAGCAGATGTGAAAAACAGTGCCCCCTCTCAACCCAGGGTGGAATTACAATCGCTACACCAGTCCTGAGAATGCTCCCTTCCTCACATGTGTCTAACTGAGTTAACACCAAGAAGGTTAAGAGAAGCAATTTACACAATCTCTAATATGAAAAACAAATACACAAAGGAAAGAAAGAGACAAAAGCAAAGGATTAATCAAACAATTCTTGAAACTAAAGGTGTCATGTAATCATATTGATGGTTTAGCTGAAGAACACGTGTAGTTGCTGCTTCTGTACTGGCACTAGGATCCAGAGAGGAGAGGCACACCTGTTCAATAGGTGCCATGAATAATATTTTTTGCTGCCCTAAAGGCAAAGAGGAACATGGCATCAACTCACTCCTGGCAATCATATAACCCTGTCTGTAACATAAGACTTTTATCAAAGTAGGAGTATTGCTGTTTCAACTTTCAGATATACAGTAGTATTACATATGTAACATTTTGTTTGTAATGTGGTAGTTTAAATGGTCTATGAGCTGAGTTATATACTGTACACAGTGAAGAATGCATTTTATGCGGACTATAAGCTATATAGAGTATTTCTTTAAATGAGGTTCATAATTCTTGGTAAATCATGCTAAGGAAAGTTAGTAGTTTACTACAGATACTAGGTAGATGAATACAATTTTGACCAACTATAACTGAATATGTTTTATTTTCAAAATGTATAAGCACAAAAACAAAATATAAATATAACATTACAACATAATCATAAATTATGTAATTGGTTGATGTTTCATTTTACAAAGAGAATACCAGTAGTTTAAAAGATAAATAATAATATGTTGTGGTGGACAGTCAGGGCCCTTGCCTGGCTGGGACACCTCTATATAGGAAGGAGAGAGCTTATCCAAGGCATTACCTCCCCTGAAACGCTAGCGGGCAGACCCCTGACTTTCAGCAGTGCCATGGGTTTGGAGCATGGAAGGTAAACCTTGCTGGGGCCAGTAGCCACAGCCAGGGGGTGCCTGGAGAACCTCTGAGCCCTTGGAGGATGGAACTTGCCAGGAGGAGTGGAGGCCGACAGAAGACGAGAGAGAAAGAAAAGAAGAAGAGAAGTGTGCTTTGTATACTATATTTGTGCTGGGAACTGTGCTGTGAAGGTGAGAAACGAGGGAAAGCATTTCCCACGTGGAAAAATAAAAATTGTGTGCGCTGAACTTGTGTCTGCATCTGTGTTTGGGTTGGGGCAGCAGGAGCGCCCTCTAGTGGCCACAATGTTTAATAATTAAAGTTTTTTTTTACTTCTAAAAATATAAATCACTGAAATTAAAAACTGTTTTTTTTCACAATTTCATGTCTGCTAACTTAGGAGAATATTTCTGTTAAATTGACTGCTTGGGCTAATTCACTCTCCACTGATAAGGTTGCTGATAATTATATGTAATCATAAAGACATATATATCCTTATATATAAACCATACACATGACTGCTATGTTGTATAACAAGCTTTTTATGTAATTCTTTACTAATTCCACAAATTGTCAATGTTAGTACTAAGAGAAAATAATAATAATTATAGTAATATAAATACAGTAATATAAAAAAGGCAAAATATATATGGTGTTAAGCATGCAATTTCTATAAATGAGAAAGTTATACAGTATATGCTGACCAGTTCAGCAATTAGGCAGCAATCCAGCCTTGGAATATTTTTATTCCTTATCTACTGCTGTTAAATAGTGTTAAGATTTATAACATTCACAAAAATGATCCTTCTAAAGGTAACGCCAATGCAATGTGCATGCAAAATAATGGATTAAATGGAAGAAACTCATTATCAAAATAAGGATGGAAAATAAAATAAAGAACAGACTTGCTAAAAGGGAAACAGCACTAAATAAAAGTAAAACTACAAACATGCACCTAAAGACTATAAAGAAATAAGGGCGTTCAGTATAAAGCGAGCCACTGTGAAGCTGAATACTGTGCATTATGGGATTTGGAAGACCACCCATAAAGGGCTTATGTAGGTTATCAGACGTTAAGACCAAATATTTCTGGTGTACGAAAATAATATAAAGTAACATAATATATTTAACTGGTGTTGGATAGTTGTGATGAGCCCAAACACTCGTTAAGCCAAAGTTTTGCCAGCCTAGACAACCTCCTAGTTGGACTAAATGGAAGAGCCAGCCATGCTTGTTGTGCTGATTTTCTGTGAACTATGCAAAAAAAACAGTCAAAAAGACAAAACACTCTTCAAAAAATTGTTACAAAAGCTTCACAGACTGGAGGAATATTAGTAGTAGTGTGTTGAATGAGCCTTCTTTGGGATGAAAAAGATGCCCATAGCCACCATCATGTGGTGTGTTTTACAAAATTCATTTAAGGAAGCTGAGTGCACAAGGTGCAAGCTGTACTCTGTCTTGGAAATTGAAATCAACTGACATAGTCTGAGGCCAAAACACTCTAATATTAATGGAATGGTTTCTCTGAGAGCAGTAACACTGGGAACAGGATGAGTGTATTGGCATGTTCTTGAAGACTAAATAATAGTTAAATTGAAAAAAAATCCTCTGAATAAATGACTGCAGGTGGTTCAAACTAAATACAAGTGTGAAAGAAGTTAGAATATTAAAAGACCCAATGCAATGAAATTTTATTAACTAACCTGTAACATCCTCTCCTCGAAACACCACCTTATCATGATGGAGGGGTTTGCGTGTCCCAGTGATCCTAGGAGCCCTGTTGTCCGGGGCTTTACGACCCTGGTAGGGTCACCCAAGGCAAACTGGTCCTAGGTGAGGGATGAGACAAAGAGCGGTTCAGTAAACCTCCCATGAAGAATAAAAACTTTGGACAGCGTTTTCTCTCACGGTCACCGGGGACCCCCTCTGGTGCCATGCCTGGAGGTGGGGCTTGATGGCGAGCGCCTGGTGGCCGGGCCTGCACCCATGGGGCTCAGCCGGGCACAGCCCGAAGAGGCAATGTGGGTCACCCTTTCAATGGGCTCACCACCTGTGGGAGGGGCCAAAGAGGTCGGGTGCAGAGTGAGTTGGGTGGTGGCCGAAGGCGGGGACCTTAGCAATCCGATCCTTGGCTACAGAAGCTGGCTCTTGGGACATGGAATGTCACATCTCTGAAGGGGAAGGAGCCTGAGCTAGTGCGCAAGGTCGAGAAGTTCTGGCTAGATATAGTCGTGCTCACCTCGACGCACAGCTTAGACTCTGGAACCAATCTCCTTGAGAGGGGCTGGACTCTCTACCACTCTGGAGTTGCCCCCAGTGAGAGGCGCCGAGCGGATGTGGGCATACTTATTGCCCCCCGACTTGGAGCCTGTTCATTGGGGTTTACTCCAGTAGACGAGAGGGTAGCCTCCCTCTGCCTTCAGGTGGGGGGATGGGTCCTAACTGTTGTTTGTGCGTATGCGCCGAACAGCAGTTTGGAGTACCCACCATTTTTGCAGTCCCTGGAGAGGGTGCTAGAGGGCATACCTTCTGGGGACTCCCTCGTTCTGCTGGGAGACTTCAATGCTCACATGGGCAATGACAGTGAGACCTGGAAGGGCATGATTGGGAGGAATGGCCCACCGATCTGAACCCAAGCGGTGTTTTGTTATTGGACTTCTGTGCTCGTCAAGGATTGTCCATAACGAACACCATGTTCAAGCATAGGGGTGTTCATATGTGCACCTGGCACCAGGACATCCTAGGCCTCAGTTCAATGATCGACTTCGTGGTTGTGTCGTCGGACTTGCGGCCACATGTCTTGGACACTCGCGTGAAGAGAGGGGCAGAGCTGTCAACTGATCACCACCTAATGGTGAGTTGGCTTCGATGGTGGAGGAGGATGCTGGTAAGGCCTGGTAGGCCCAAACATGTTGTGAGGGTCTGCTGGAAACGTCTGGAAGAGTCCCCTGTCAGAAGTAGCTTCAACTCACCCACCTCCGGCAGAACTTCGACCATGTCCCGAGGGAGGTGGGGGACGTTGAGTCCAAATGGGCCATGTTCCATGCCTCTATTGTTGAGGCGGCTAACCAGACCTGTGGCCATAAGGTGGTCAGTGCCTGTCATGGAGGCAATCCCCGAACCCGTTGGTGAACACCGGCTGTGAGGGATGCCGTCAAGCTGAAGAAAGAGTCCTACAGGACCCTTTTATCTTGTGGGACTTTGGAGGTAGCTAATAGGTGCCGGCAGGCCAAGTGGAATGCGGCTTTGGTGGTTGCTGAGGCAAAAACTTGGGTGTGGGAGGAGTTTGGGGAGGCCATGGAGAACAACTTCCGGATGGCTTTGAGGAGATTCTGGTCCACCATCCGGCGTCTCAAGAGGGGGAAGCAGTGCATTGTCTACACTGTATATGGTGGGGATGGTGCGCTGCTGACCTCGACTCGGGATGTTGTGGGTCGGTGGGGGTAGTACTTTGAAGACGTCCTCAATTCCACTAACATGCCTTCCAATGAGGAAGCAGAGCCTGGGGACTCGGAGGTGGGCTCCCCCATCTCTGGGACTGAGGTCACCAAGGTGGTCAAAAAACTCTTTGGTGGCAGGGCCCCAGGGGTGAATGAGATATGCCCGGAGTTCCTCAAGACTCTGACTTTCTTGGTTGACACGCCTCTGCAACATCGCATTGACATCAAGGACAGTGCTTTTGGATTGGCAGACTGGGGTGGTGGTCCCCCTCTTTAAGAAAGGGGACCGGAGGGTGTGTTCCAACTACAGAGGGATCACACTCCTCAGCCTCCCTGGAAAAGTCTATTCGGGGGTCCTGGAGATGAAGGTCCGTCAGATAGTTGAACCTCGGATTCAGGAGGAACACTGGACCAGCTCTACACCCTTGGCAGGGTCCTGGAGGGTGCATGGGAGTTTGCCCAACCAGTCTACACGTGTTTTGTGGACTTGGAAAAGGCGTTCAACCATGTCCCTCGGGGAATCCTGTGGGGGGTGCTCCGAGAGTATGGGTTATTGGACCCCCGGATAAGGGCTGTTTGGTCCCTGTACAACTGGTGTCAGAGTTTGGTCCGCATTGCCGGCAGTAAGTCGAACCCATTTCCAGTGAGAGTTGGACTCCACCAGGGCTGCCCTTTGTCACCGATTCTGTTCATAACTTTTATGGACAGAATTTCTAGGTGCAGCCAGGGCGTTGAGGGGGTCCGGTTTGGTGGGCTCAGGATTGGGTCACTGCTTTTTGCAGATGATGTTGTCCTATTTGCTTCATCAGGCCATGATCTTCAGCTCTCTCTGGACCAGTTCGCAGCTGAGTGTGAAGTGGCTGGGATGGGAATCAGCACCTCCAAATTCGAGACCATGATCCTCAGTCGGAAAAGGGTGGAGTGCTCTCTCAGGGAGCGAGTTTCTGCACGAAGTGGAGGAGTTCAAGTATCTCGGGGTCTTGTTCATGAGTGAGGGAGGAATGGAGCGGGAGATCGACAGGTGGATCGGTATGGCATCCGCAGTGATGCGGGCTCTGCATCTGTCTGTCATGGTGAAAAAGGAGCTGAGACGTAAGGCAAAGCTCTCAATTTACCAGTTGAACTACGTTCCTGCCCTCACCTATGGTCATGAGCTATGGGTAGTGACCGAAAGAACGAGATTGTGAATACAAGCGGCTGAAATTAGTTTCCTCCGCAGGGTGTCTGGGCTTTCTTTTAAAGATAGGGTGAGAAGCTCAGTCATCCGGGAGGGGCTCAGAGTATAGCCACTGCTCCTCTGCATCGAGAGGAGTCAGATGAGATGGCTTGGGCATCTGATCAGGATGCCTCCTGGAAGCCTCCCTGGTGAGGTGCTCCAGGCATGTCTAAGTGGGAGGAGGCCCCAGGGAAGACCAAGGACACGCTGGAGGGACTATGTCTCTTGGCTGCCCTGGGAATGCCTTGGGATTCCCCCAGAAGAGCTAGAAGAAGTGGCCAGGGAGAGGGAAGTCTGGGCATCTCTGCTCAAGCTTCTGCCCCCGTGACCCGATCTCGGATAAGTGGAAGAGGATGAATGGATGGATGGAACCTGTAACATACAGATAAAGTCTGTCTTTGAAGACTTGAACTTTTCAGATACGTATTTCGTGGAACACAAGGGCAACATGAGGAGAGGAAAAGAAAATGTTCAGGCTTATCATTAAAGTCTGACAAGGCATATGATCATTCCAAGAGGATTTGTTTGTTGTTTACAAATGAGACCATGTCTATAACAGATAAAGCAAGTTCCATAGCTTACATTCATAAATGTGGTTTGCCTGGCAGTGTGCATTTATTGGAGATGTGTCTGCACAATTCATAGAAATGTACATTTTCTGCTATTCTGTATTTAAACCAGCTATTCTTTTTGCTGCAGTTTATGAGTCCGCAGCTGTTATAATTATTTGGAATCTGTATAAAATTTGGTTGAACGCAGAGAGATCTGATGGTGGGCAAATTGTTTCTCACCTGTTATAGCTGGAAATTGTGACAGAACCAGTGATGTTTCAGCAGGTGATAAGGGCTCATTTCATGCAATGCCTTGTCTTGGGGGAGATAGTTGACTTTCTTGATTAAATATTTACTAGTCAATGCTTTGTTCAGCTATACTGTATCATAAATCACTAATGTAAATGTCAAATTTACATCCAAACTGACACTCACACAACTATCATTGAACAACATTAAGCTGGGGAGGGACACAAGACAATTGGGAAATGTAATGGCAATTTAATAATGATTTCCCACTGGGTTTATAGAAAGTCTAATAAGATAAGCAGTGTCCAAATAATCCTTAATAAGGTATGCCTAGGTTACCCTGTATCCCACCCCTTGAGGTTGTGCTCCTGGTGATCCGGATTGAAGTGTGACAAATTAAAAAGACTATGTGCAGGCATGCTGGTTCAGAGTCAGTTATTGGTAGATTTCAGAACAGAGAAAAATGTCTTTGGGTCATTTGTCCCTGAGAAGGCCTGTCTGACCAGGCTGAACAAAATGTGGTAATATTTAGCTTATAAAATAAGTAAAATCATATTTTAAAAATAAAACGGCTAAGTTATGTACATGCATTCACTAATAAACCAAATTCTAATGCTAAATTCAAAATTACAGGTTTACAGAAAACAATGCCAACTTCAAATGTCAAGGATTATCTCAAGTTAATTGTGCATGCCATAGCTGACTTGTACATGGTGTGATATGAAAAAAACAGTAAAACTTGGCTCTGGTACTGAGTAATTTAGAATTGCTTAAAAACTGTGACTACACAGTATAGCGTCACAGCATTTGTATTATCTAAATAGATGTCATCTGAAAACAGTCTGTTACGTGATTATAGGCTTTTCATAGGATAAATAAAACCAAATGCTAAATCTAAGATTTAAAAATGCTCTTTATATAAATTTTGACATATTCTAGTAAACCTTTAAACATAACTGAATCAAAAACTGTCTACGTGTTTTATTTTTTTATATCCATCCCATATTCTTTTTTGAAATGCTTATGTATTGAAAAGAGAATATATTTTTATCCTTTTCACACATTATTAAAATGTTGCCAAAATATAAATATGCAAATAATCTATCTCTTCTTAAATATCTGCATTCATTTTACAGTATTAACCTATATTAAGTACAAACAATCGATCAACATCAAACAAACCCTAGGTCAGTGGAGCCAACCTGGGGGTAAACTTTGCCTACTCAAGGGGTAAATTTGCTTATAAAAACTGAAATTGTGAAGATCTCTACTAGTTCCCAAAGATGACATGAGACTTGCTCTTTCAACAAGTGTGCTAACACCTTAAATGTAAAAAATTAATAGACCTCTTCAGGCCAAGATTCATTTAGCAAGACAGGAGAACAATGTATAGTCAAGATCGTTAGTTAACTATCCAAAAAAGTCATTTTGAAGTTTCTGATGGGTTTATCAATACAATGTGGGTCTGTAGACAGGTTGTCGGTGTCAGTCTGAGAGATGCAAACAATCCTTATATCTGGCCATTCTTTTCTCTCATGCTATGTTCTGAATGTTGTTAATGCAAACTGAAGCTTCTGGACTGGTATACAGTAATTTGATCCATGCACAAATGTTTGGGCCAAACCCAAATTTATCCAATGTAGTGAAAAGGTAGTCCCATTCAACCATATCAAATGCTTTTTCTGCATCCAACAATAATAATATCTCTGCAGTGTTAGACTTTGTGGGGAATACATTACATTAAACAGGCATCGAACATTGGAAGCTAAGTGTCTGCCTTTAATAAATCAAGTTTGGTCTTGTGATATTACCAAAGGAAGCACTTTCTCAATCCTTCTAGCTAGGACTTTGGAGAGTATTTTAACATCATTATTCAGAAGTTTGAACACATTTTATAAGTGGTTAGAAACTTGTAAATAACTCATGAAAGAATAAAGTTACGTTAAAACCAAGCACACCATTGTTTTTCTTGTGAAATTCCCAATAAGTTTGATGTGTCACATGACCCTCTTCCTATTGAAAAAACAAAAGTAGGATCCAAAATGGCCGACTTCAAAATGGCCACCATGGTCACCACCCATCTTGAAAAGTTTTCCCCCTCACATATACTAATGTGCCACAAACAGGAAGTTAATATCACCAACCATTCCCATTTTATTAAGGTGTATCCATATAAATGGCCCACCCTGTATATATATACACACACACATATATACATACATATATATATATATATATATATATATATATATATATATATATACACACATACATCCACATATATATACATATATATATACATATCTACATATATACACATACATATACATACACACATGCATACATACACACACATATATACACACAAATACATATATATATATACATACACACACATATATAAACATATATATACATATACATACATATCTACATATACACACATATATATATATACACTCTTTGGGTGCGAGCAACTGTTGCTGGGGGTGGCAGAATCCATCAAGGAAGAAAAATGAAAAGCATTATTTGTACAAAATCTTAATTTATTTATCCATTCCTAAATAATTAAATGGGCAGGCTATTTCGTATCAGTGCAATACGCTGTTTGTTAAAACGTATGACTCCTGCTGTTACGTGCAAGTCTGCGTGGATATTATGAACTATCGTGTCTGTTCAAGTTCTATTTAAATTTTAAATAGAAGGAATTTTTATTTAGTCGACAGAAATATCTTTGGTAGGAATGTAAGTTACATGTAGGCATCACTGCATAAATTTTTCTTCACCATAAAAATGTAAGGAGTAAATTCGCCTTACATTCCAACCAAAGATATTTGTGTCGACTAAATCAGGGGTGTCAAACTCAATTGCACAGGGGGCCAAAATCCAAAACACACTTTAGGTCACGGGCCGAACAGGATAAACATTTATTGAACACACTAAAACTAAACTTTTAAAACTTTAAAACTTTTAAAACTTAACTTTTTTGAACATAAATATGAATAAAAACAGACAGGAATATTATTCCGGAATAAATCAACTCAAACCTTAAATAACTTATAATATTTCGCTCTCCATAAAAATATATCCTGTCTAAATTATACAAGTTAGAAATAAAGTAAACGTTAAAAGAACAAACATTCAAATTTTTTTACTCTTATGTAATTTTATATAAAAAAATAAACTTAAATTTTAAATATCCCAAAAGATTTTGCTCTCCATAAAAATATATCCTGTCAAAATTATACAAATTCAAATATGAACATGCTGCATAACAAAACCTGGAAATATAAATAAAATTTGTTCTTTTCAGCAATAACAAATCAAATTATTCAGTTGTCTTTGCTCATATGTCATTTTATCAGAGCTGGACGCCTGGCATCTTTTTTTGGCAACAAGTTTGTTTATGTTTGGTGTGAGATTCTGTGTTGTGGAGATTCTCAGGATGGACTGCAGGTGGTCATCAGTGAGGCGACTCCTGTGTGCTGTTTTGTTAGTCTTCATCACTGAGAAGAGCTTCTCACACAGATATGTGCTACCAAACATGCACAAGGTTCGAGCCGCATGTAGACGGAGCTGGAGCATTTCTGCGGGAATGGAGTGAATAAACTGTGCGGGCCCTGCAGTATCGTACTTTGCCTTCAGTGTGCCATTACACTGCAGCTCAATCACCTCCATCTGAATCTGCACAGGTGCAGTTTCCACATCGACAGCAAATGGGTTGCGAAACAACTCAAAATTATTTTTTTGTTCTTCAAAGTCACCAAAGCGCGTGCGAACTCAGTGCGCAGTGCGCTCAGTTTATCAGCAAAGTGCGTATTTGGGAACACCGTTGTGCCGACTTGGTTCAACATTACTTGGCAACAGGGAAAGTGGGGCAAGTTGCACTGGTGCATTTGTGTCTCCCATAAAAGCAGCTTCACTTGAAATCACTTTGTGATTTTGCACGGGTAAAAACGTCTGCTGAAGTGTCATATTCTTCTTTCACTCTTCTGCTTTCTGTATCTTCTGCATTGCATTCAGGTCTTTCAGGTTATCCTGATGTTTTGTCTCATAGTGACGTCTTAGATTAAATTCTATAATTACAGCCACATTAGCTCCACAAATGAGACACACAGGTTTACCGGCAATGTCAGTAAACATATCCTCAGCCTCCCATCGGTTTTTAAAGGCTCTATTTTCAGAATCGTGTGGGCTAGTTTCGCAATAACTTGCAGCATCATAAGCTAGACTTGATTAATGCGGTAAGTTTTCGGCAAGGCAGCTGAAGCGCTGCATTATGGGATTTGTAGTTTATTGTGTTACCAGCGCTTCATATCCCCGGGCCATTAATAACAATAATACAGTATATAAAATGATCTCGTGGGCCGGATATAATTACACGCCAGGCGGGATGTGGCCCGCGGGCCTTGAGTTTGACACATATGGACTAAATAGAACTTGAAAAGATATATTTTTTCGAATGTGATCGCGCAATTCAGATCGAGTTGACGCGCACTACACTACATCGAGCCCGGTGCTATTGTGGTTTTGCCTGCGTGCCTCAATAAGTCACCCTCCCCTTGCTCTTACTTTTTTACCGTTCATCTAATGAATACACTGAGTATGGCTTTACCAAAACAATCATTGATGGCGAATAAAGTATCCATTATTCATAAAGCTTCAATTGGTGATCTGTCTTTCTGCGTTAACTGCATATTTTTTCATACGTCTCAAACCAAGGGGATGCGAAGGTAAAATAAATCGGGAAGCGCGCGTACATACTCAGTGTACCCCCTGTCGGGAATCGAACCTCGGACATCGGCGAAGTCTCTACCATTGCGCCACGCCGTGTGGTTTATCTATTTGAGCGTATGTAGATCGGGGTGTATATATATATATATATATACATATATATATATATAGTCTCGTTTATACCTCGTGTCTTCTCAGTAAACTTGTATCTGGCGAATACCGTCATTCGCCGTAGGCATGACAAACGGCAGCGGGAGTGTGTCTATAAACTTAATATAAACTTACGGTTCACGCCGTGCTTTGTTTCCGCAGTAGCTGTACTTATGAATATGCTTGTATTTATGAATACGCTTGTATGCATCACTTGCTTCATAATCTTTTTCTGCCTTCTCAATTGTGAAATGGCGTTTTTTGTTCAGCGCTGTTTGGAGGTCTTCCTTGTTTTCTACGTACTTACGTAGGAGGCGTGATGATGTCACACGAAACTCCGCCCCCCACGGCCATCCAGCTCAACTCCATTACATTATATGGAGAAAAATAGCTTCCAGTTATGACCATTACGAGTAGAATTTCGAAATGAAACCTGCCCAACTTTTGTAAGTAAGCTGTAAGGAATGAGCCTGCCAAATTTCAGCCTTCTACCCACACGGGAACTTGGAGAATTAGTGATGAGTGAGTGAGTGAGTGAGTGAGTCAGTGAGTGAGTCAGTGAGTGAGTCAGTCAGTCAGTGAGGGCTTTGCCTTTTATTAGTATAGATTAAAGTAGAACATCATAAACTTCATCTTAAAATCATTTAATTTACTAGTTTTGCATCCTATCGTAACTAAAGTAGCATGTTAAATGCTTTGTTTTATATTTGATGTTTTATGTGTGTGAATCACTACATGCTTCCGTTCTTTCTCTTTCTCCGACAGGACACAGAATCCATTACATTCATGATATTACAGCTCTCTGAATAATTAAAATACTGAGATGTATACGTGATATCATTTTCATGATGATTGGAACGAAAGCATGTTATTAAACATGGGAACACGATGGCGCAGTGAGTGTTCATGTCTCACACAAGATGCTGCTGCGCCATGAGCGACCTTCAATGAAATAATTTATTGTAGCAGTACTGTCTGTTTGAAACGTACTAACCTCCAATTCATGTCCTTCCTTTTCTTTCTCCAAGTACCCAATCGCCACACAATCAGATCTGTAACAGACGTTAAGCCATCTGTAAACTTACAACGATGATTCTTCAAAACTTTTAAGGAACAATGAAATATCTTCATAGTACGTGTTTAAATATTCTATCTGGCTATCCTTCCAGTGTCGCGCCAGTCTCAGTAAATATACAGCACGAGGCAGGAACTTGCTAGCGCTGTGCCACCGTGTCCTCACATGTTTAATTACTAACAATACAGATTATTTAAATGAAGTTAAAGTTTTATCTGTATAATATAATCAACATATTTTGCTGCATTTCATCTTAAAAATGATATTGTCATCATATGTAAATATGCGCTTTATAAAGTGGCTTGACTGAGTGCGTTTATAGTTCTTGGGATGAAACTGTTTCTGAACCGCGGGGTCTGTACAGGAAAGACTTTGAAACGTTTTTCCGTGGCTGAGGCAGGGTGTGTTTGATGCTGTATACCGATAATTCTCTTTCCTATCAGCTGCTGCTGTGATTCCCAACTCAGATACAGTGATAAAAATACTCCGAGTGGTGCAGTGAGAGTAATATGGAAAATGATGATCCGCTGTGGCAACCCCTAACGGGAGCAACTGAAAGAAGAAGAAGGTGCAGTGAGAGTAACAATGCTAAACCAGTTATGGCATTTGGAATCCTATGGCTATTCCCTGGACAATTATATTGTTACAGGTTAATTACAATCAGATGCATTACACTAATAAACAATAATTTCAGTGTATTTATAAAGCAGCGTCAGGATAAGAAAGGATAACCACACAGGAATAGTAGCACTGCTTTGACGCTGGGTGCCGCCAGTCTGCAAAACCAAGCGGAGAACTTGCCTACGACAGGGTATGAGGTACCGTGGAAATGTGCGTGGCTTTACACCAAGTGTAGTATCAGATGTAGTATTTTATCTGGAAGGGTCATGGTGATGGGTAATCTATTTAATACTAAAGTGATTTTGATAAATATCTATGCAGTTAATGTGGATGATACATTCTGGATGAAATCTCTATTTAATCAGTTCCTAATGTGAACACTGATACAATTATTATGGCCAGAGACTTTAATTGTGTTTTAAATCCACACCTGGTGATAACATCTAATACTGCAAAAATAATTACACAGTTTGCAATGGATAATAACTTATCAGACCCATGGAGATATTTAAATCAAAATTTAGTGCATATTCTAATAACTAATTATTTCTTCATAGATAATAATTTTTTGCAAGTACAATGCCCCCCGATCATGGAGCTAAAATTACGGTGCCCTACACACTTACCTTGTAGCTGGCTTCTTATTACCTGTTATTAGCTGATGAAAACTGTACAGAATTTATATCCAAGCAAATTGATTATTTTCTAGAGGCAAATGCATCCTCAGAGGTCTCTTCATAAAATGCTCTGGGAATCTCTGAAGGCATTTTTAAGAGGACAGATTATTTCATATCTTTCTCACAAAAATAAAATGGAAACAAGAAGTAGTCAAAGTTGATCAGCAAAATTACCAGAACAGATTATGAAAATGCCAGGGGCCTCATGTTTAAACTGTGCGTACGCACAAAAATGTTGCATACGCACGTTTCCACGCTCACATCGTGATGTATAAAAAATAAACTTGGCATAAAGCCACACACATTCTCACACCAGGTTAGACTATTACATACGCACATTTTCGGCTCAGTTTGTAAACTGGCAGCACCCAGCGTTAAACAGTGCTACTGTTCCTGTATGGTTTCCCTGTATTTATTTGATTCATATCCCTGACCTGGCATTATCAAATACACTGAAATTAACCGCACATTTTTTATTAGATTAAGGCATCTGATTGTAATTAACCTGTAACAATATAATGATGCATGAAATGGTCAAACTTTTCCAAATACCATAGCTTCTTTAGCCTTGTTAATCACACTGCACCACTCAGAGTTGTATTTTTAGTATGTGGATTACTTGTTTAGCCGGATGTAATTGTTGACGATTTGGCATGATCCTGGATCTGTCGGTTTTTCGAGACTCTTGCTGGATGTGTTGTCATAGCAGCACATCCAAATCCTCAAACCTGCTCGGAGCAGGTTTGTTCTATGTAAACAAGGATTAGCTCACACACTTAATCAGTGTCTGTGCATGGAATTCATTCAGTCATGGCTTCGCTGTTCATGAATGAGTGACCAATTGATATCGGTGCACAAATTATAAGCAGAGGATTTCATTCTTTTCAAAAGATACTGCTTTAGCCTGGGGATATTGTATCTCAAGGATTTATTAGCACCTTATATTCGAAGTCAAACTAGGTGAAGTCGGGCTCTCACAATAACAGACAGTATGCATTGCTTTGAGGTTTTTTGCAAGCGGCACTTTTTTTATATACTGTAGGCGATGCAGAAAATCTATCTAAAAGTGCAGTTTGCCAGGTAATTTGTAAAGTCTGTTTGGCTCTGAAATATTTCCTTCGGGTTTTCATAGTGTTTCCTGGACACCTGCGTGTGCAGATAATAAAAGAGGTGTTTCATGCCATTGCAGGTACGTAGATACACAGGTAAAAACACCCACAGTTCCATGAAGAATCTCACAATCAGCCTAACATTCTCATTACCCAGGATTCCGCAAATGTGATTGGGGCACATGGGACTGATCAGAGTGGAGTTTGATCAAACATTATTTGGAAAATGTACCTCTCCTCCTGATGAATAAACAGACACAGCAAGTCTCATATTTGACCTTCGTCTATATCTTGTTGGTCAGAGATAGGTTCTAGGGATATGACATTCCCTGCAACTGACCCAACCAAAAAAAAAAAAAAAAGAGCTATATGGAACATACCTATGGCACACATTGAGGACAAATATATGCAATGACCATCCTTTACCTGAAATGAAGTGACCACTGCATCCTGCCACTGGTTCTGAGGAGGAGCTTCCCCCTGGAATGCCCTCAGAAACAGGGCAATGTGCATTTTGCTGGACAGCCAACTCTTCTGCAGGGGTTAGGTCTGGACCACGTGGACCTCCACCTGTTTTTTGCTTGTCTGCCTTCTTATTAGCTTTAAAATTATTATTTTTTTTTATATTATATATGATTGTTTATGTCAACAATTCTTTAAATAGTTATCTATACTAATAAAAGGCAAAGCCCTCACTGACTGACTGACTGACTCACTCACTCACTGACTCATCACTAATTCTCCAACTTCCCGTGTAGGTAGAAGGCTGAAATTTGGCAGGCTCATTCCTTACAGCTTACTTACAAAAGTTAGGCAGGTTTAATTTCGAAATTCTACGTGTAACGGTCATAACTGGAACCTACTTATGTACATATATACCGGCCATAGCCTGCAGCTTGGTCGCCGTGTGAGGCGGAGTTGCGTCCCTCATCGTCACGCCTCCCACGTAATTGAGTGCCTGCCCATATAAGGCCGTCCGCCAGCGGCAATCCAATGGAAACACTCTGCCGCTAAATATTCGCGGGTGAAGGTCTGTGCTTATGCAGACGAAGATGAGATGGTCAGGGTGGTGTTTGGCACAAACTCAGCGAAACTGCGAGAGAAACTTTTAAGTGCCAGGTCTTAGCTAAAATTAAATAAAGCCGTGGATATCGCACGAGATAGCACAAGCACAGCTGAGAACCTTCGATGCATATACTCCAAGCGGCTCACGTGAACTGACTGTGAACGCAGTATGCAGACAAAAAGCAACAGCTCCAAAGAGCACTGAACAAAAAAATGCATTACACAATTGAGAAGGCAGCAAAAGAATATGAAGCGAGTGACGCATACAAGCATATTCATAAGTGCAGCTACTGTGGAAACAAAGCACACGGTGGAAAAAGTCAATGTCCAGCTAAAGGAAGACAGTGTAAAAAAAAACCCGTGCATGCAGTGTGTGATGTCTCAAATAAAGAGGAAGACGAGCTGTTTATTGATGCAGTAAGAAAGGAATCAATGAATGAAACCTGTTATCTTTACAACAGTTGACAAACACAGAATGTAACTTGAACACAACACATCCTCCAAATACGAACCTGATTGAAAGAAATAATGATAATCAAATCCTTGATGACAGCAACACTCATAACTCACAAAACAATTACATTGACAATCATGTTACGTTATTTTTAAATGTTCCCTTTTCTTTTTCATAACTTCTTTAACACACTACTTCTCTGCTGCGCAGCGTGGGTATTTTGCTATATACAGTATATATATATATATATATATTGTTGCAGATGCCGGGGCGATGACCCGGCCAGGACGCCTTTGAGGACCGGAAGTGGGCGTGTGCCCATCTGGAATCACGTGGGGGCCGCCTTCCTGGTTGCTTTGATGGCCGCGGGTTAAGGGCATGGAAGCCCCACCCTGCAGGGGCCCGTGGTCACCGCCAGGAGGCGCCCCAATGCCTTGGGGGCCTGTGGGAAGATTTAGAAGGGCACCCAGAGAGCTGCCGGGAGAACAGCCGGCACTTCCGCCACGCTGGGGCGTGGCCAACGAGGGAATGCCGGGAGCCACCTGGAGCTCGTCTGGGAGAGGATAAAAGGGGCCGTCTCCCTTCGTTCGAGGCTAGAGTCGGGTGGAAGGAGGACAAGGCAAGAGAGGAGAGTGGAGGCGGCCCGAAGAAGAGGCATTTGTGGCCAGGACTGTGTTTGGGGTGTTTTGTGCACTATTGGACTGGGTCTGAGTGACCATTATCTGTAAATATTGTGTAAATAAAATACGTGTGGGGGTGAGTAACAACATGTCCACCTGTCTGTGTCCGGGTCAGCTCCACAATATATATATAAAAATATATACCCCGATCTACATACTGTCAAATAAACGAACTACACACTGTGGCGCAATGCAAGTGGCTTTGCCTCTAGCGCTAACGTCCGAGGCTCGATTCCCGAGAGGGGGTGCAGTGAGTGTGTACGCCTGATGATCCCAAAATTAGGGCGAAACACGTGTCGCGTACTCTTTGCATTATTTGACAGTAAAACTATTTCAATATATATCTATATATATACACACACACATACACATATATATGTGTGTATATGTATGTGTGTATATATGTAGATATGTATATATATGTGTATATATGTGGATGTATGTGTGTGTATATATATATATATATATATATGTATGTATATATGTATGTGCATATATAGATATGTAGATATGTATGTATATGTATATGTATATATATGTTTATATATCTGTGTGTGTATGTATATATATGTATGTGTGTGTGTGTATATATATGTATGTGTATGTATATATATGTGTGTATATATGTAAATATGTATATATATGTATATAGGTATATATATATATGTGGATGTATGTGTGTGTGTATATATATATATATGTATGTGTGTATATATATATATGTGTGTATATGTATATATGTAGATATGTATGTATATGTGTATAGGTATATATATGTTTGTGTGTGTGTGTGTGTAAATATATATACTGTATATGACAGCAACACTCATAACAGTGACAAAACAATTACATTGACAATCATATTACGTTATTTTTAAAATGTTTCCTTTTCTTTTTCATTACTTCTTTAACACACTACTTCTCCACTGCGAAGCGCGGGTATTTTGCTAGTATACCAATATTTACCAGTTTGAAGTATATTCTTGTACTTCACTTTAACCTGTTCTAATGTTCTCCTTGTGCTCACGTTTGATCTGGAATTATGACATTAAATAATAAACAATCTGACACATACTGTAGGAAATGAAACGCTGCATTCAGTAAGAACAATGCACACTACTTACGTGTTTAATTTGTCGGCCCCTTTTTGCCAGCTGTCTTTTCTGGTTTGGACTGGTTTTGCAGTGTTAACCCTTGTGCATATTAAATCTTGAAATTCTTCATATCTAAAAGGTCCTGCTCCGCTTGTGTGAGGAAAAATGTGCCCGTTCTTTTGTCATTTTGTTGCAGCCTATCGAAGACTTGCTGATCATGTTTTCTAGACTCAATATATATGGGCTTTTCAATCAGCCCATATATATTGAGCTGTGTTTGAAAAACCGACTTATCCCGGATGAGTTTCACCAGCTTTAACTCATCCCCCCCCCAGAAATAGTACCCCCAGAGTATTTATACCACTGTATCTGAGTGTGGAATCACAGCTATACAGCAGCTGATCGGAAAGCTCTACCGCAGATTATGTCAAGAGTGGAGAGAACTCTCGGGGTACAGCGTCTAGAACATGCTGCCTCAGCCATGCACACAGTCTATTTTAACTTCTTCCATATGTCAAATGCTTCAGAGCCTTTTCTGTAGGTACCTTGCGGTTCAGAAACAGTTTCATCCCAAGAGCTATAAACGCACTCAATCAGTCCATCAAGTGCTCCTTGTAGAACTGTTTGTACTTATAAGTACGATTACCTCACTGTAAACTTGCGATACAGTTATAATATTGCACAACCTGAGCCACTTTATAAAGTGCGTATTTACTACATATGATGACAATATCATTTTTAAGATGAAATGTAGCACAGTATGTTTATTACATTATACAGATAACATTTTAACATCATTTAAATAATCTATATTTTTAATAATTAAACATGTGAGGACACGGTGTTGCAGTGCTAGCGACGAGCTGGCATCTTGTTCAGGGATTGTTCCTGCCTCGCACTGTATCATCATGAAAATGATATCAGTTATACATCTCAGTATTTAACTTATTCAGAGAGGTGTAATATCACAAATGTAATGGATTCCGTGTCCTATCGGAGGAAGATAAAGCCCATTAAAGAAGCACGTAATGATTCACAACCATAGTGGAAATTTTGAGATTAAAGTTGACATTTGGAGCTTTTTTTCCCACTATGCGCCTATTTTTTTCTTTTCCATATGACATTCAGACAGTGGGCTATAACTCGCCTTTTTACGGTGACTTTGATATATGACTTCTTTTTTATTTCGGGCACTGTGCGACTTTGTGAACTTGAGCTTTCGAGTTTCTCTGACACTCTATGTCACTCGATCAAATTCCTTTTATTGTTCACTAGCAAAATAACCGCGCTTCGCAGCGGAGAAGTAGTGTGTTAAAGAAGTTATGAAAAAGAAAAGGAAACATTTTAAAAATAATGTAACATGATTGTCAATGTAATTGTTTTCTGACTGTTCTGAGTGTTGCTGTCATCAAGGATTTGATTATCGTTATGTGTTTCAATCAGGTTTGTATTTGGAGGATGTTCCATTCCGTGTTTGTCTAGTCTATCCCTGACCATCTCATCTTTGTTGTCAACCGTTGTAAAGATAACAGGTTTCATTCATCAAAGTGATCACTACCCAAATCGGTACTCATGAATCTAAGATGTTCAACAGGCATTCCCGGTATTAAGTTGTGGATTTGCCTGCGAATATTTAGCGGCAGCGTGTCTATGAACGTAAAAAAGTTTCTCTCGCACTTTTGCTGAGTTTGTGCCAAACACTGTTCTATCCCTGACCATCTCATCTTCGTTTGCATAAGTCCAGTCCTTCACCAGCAATTTTAACTCTGTTACAAAGTGATCAAAAGTCTTGTTTATACCCTGCATCCTCTCATTAAACTTGTATCTTGCGAATATCGTATTCGTCTTAGGCATGACAAATGCCAGCAGCGGCGTATCTATGAACTTAATTTAAAGTTAAGCTTTACACCTTGCTTTCCTATTCGTTTGCATAAGCACAGTCATTCACCAGCAATTATTTAATGTTAGCTCAGACCCGGCACTTAAAAGTTTCTCTTGCACTTTTGCTGAGTTTGTGCCAAACACTATTCTATCCCTGACCATCTCATCTTCGTTTGCATAAGCACAATCCTTCACCAGCAATTTTAACTCCATTACAAAGTGATCCAAAGTCTCATTTATACCCTGCGTCTTCTCATTACATTTGTATCTCGCGAATATCGTATTCATCTTAGGCATGACAAACGCCTCAAAACGATCATAATAAGTTTTCAGTACCTTGGCTTCATCCTGGGTGAGAGTCCATGTGTTAAAAATGTCTCTTCCTTTTTCCCCAGTCCACAGGAGCAGTTAGCTGCACTTCTCACTCTCGTCTTTGCCTTTTAGCGGGCCAGAAAACATCAGCTCCACGTGCTGTTGGAACTTTTTCCATTCTCCTGGCAGGTTAAGAGAATCCCAGTCAATTCGTCTTAGGCATGACAAACGCCAGTGGCAGCGTGTCTATGAACTTAATTTAAAGTTAAGCTTTACACCTTGCTTTCCTATTCGTTTGCATAAGCACAGTCCTTCACCAGCAATTTTAACTCCGTTACAGGAATTTTAACTCCGTTACAAAGTGATCAAAAGTCTCGTTTATACCCTGTGTCTTCTCATTAAACTTGTATCTCGCAAATATCGTATTCATCGTAGGCATGACAAAACGCCAGCAGCAGCGTGTCTATGATCTTAATTTAAACTTAAGGTTTACACCGTACTTTGTTTCCGCAGTAGCTGCACTTATGAATATGCTTGTATGCGTTACTCGCTTCATATTCTTTTGCTCCCTTCTCAATTGTGTAATGCGTTTTTTGTTCAGCGCTCTTTGGAGCTCTTGCTTGTTCTCTATGTACTGCGTTCACAGTCAGTTCACGTGAGCCGCTTGGAGTACATGCATCGAAGGTTCTCAGCTGTGCTTGTGCTATCTCGTGTGATCTTGCGATGTCCACGGCTTCATTTAATGTTAGCTAAGACCCGGCACTTAAAAGTTTCTCTCGCACTTTCGCTGAGTTTGTGCCAAACACTAGTCAATCCCTGACCATCTCATCTTCGTTTGCATAAGCACAGTCCTTCACCCGCGAATATTTAGCGGCAGCATGTCTATTGGATTGCTGCTGATGGACGGCCTTATATGAGCAGGCACTCAATTACGTGGGAGGCGTGACGATGAGGGATGCAACTCCGCCTCACACGGTGACCAAGCTGCCGGCTATGGTCGTATATATGTACGTAAGTAGGTTCCAGTTATGACCGTTATGCATAGAATTTCGAAATGAAACCTGCCTAACTTTTGTAAGTAAGCTGTAAGGAATGAGCCTGCCAAATTTCAGCCTTCTACCTACACGGGAAGTTGGAGAATTAGTGATGAGTCAGTGAGTCAGTCAGTGAGGGCTTTGCCTTTTACTAGTATAGATACCACTTTTTAAACCAACAAATAGTACATTTTTCCTTGCCTCCACTTGGTATTCGCTGAAATTCTTCTATATTTCCCCATGCTTTTGCCATTGTCTTTTCACTGAACATTAAACTTAAGGGCTATTTGTATTGATTTGCATATTCAAAGCGGTGTAATTCTGGGAGGAGACAGGGTGGGGCGGCAGGCATGTGTATGTGCATTACTTTTCATGCTGATTGGGATTTATGTAGCGGATTTTTTTGTGCATACACACATTTCTGCTTTTGTCCATGCACCATGTTTTAGTGTGAATTCTATGCACTGCGTTATGCATGTGGCCCCTGGACATCGACACAAATCGACAAATATATGCAAGCCTGGTCTCCAACAGAATTAAAATCTTGCAGTTCTTTATATGTCCTACTTTGTACCCTAGTATATATAAATTATCGTTAATATACTAATAATCAAATTGCCCTTCAATCACTCAGAGTATGGAACCAATGTAGGAAGCACTTTAAGACAGAGAAGCTTTTATCTGTTGCACCTCTACATGGCGACCACCTTTTTTAACCCACTCAGACCTCCACAGTATTTAGTTTTAGAAAATGTCCAGGATTAAAATACTTAGAGAATTGTATGTAGATAATGTCTTTGTATCCTATGAACAATTAAGCTTCAAATTCATCTTAGCAACACAGCTTTTCCACTGCTTTTGAATTAGAAACTTTGTTAAGTGGAACCTGCCCAATGTTCCTCACCTCCCATTTAGTTCTATTCCAGAAGAAATACTGATCAGTCTTGAAGACTTAGATAGCATCTTTATAATATATAAAAATATTTTAAAGTACCTTCCTTTCAAGATCCCAGGGTACAGTGGGGAAAAACACCTTTCCCTTAATATTTTAGAAAAGAAGTGGAAGGCAGCCATGCATAGAATATGCTCTAGCTATATATGCGCAATACATTCAATCAATCAACTGAAAATCTTTTTTTGAGCACATTTATCTCATTTAAATTAGTTGAAAATGCACCCAGGACATGATTCAGCCTGTGAACTTTACAATCTAGCTCCAGCCTTACTGAGCCGTATGTTTTGTGCATGCACTAAATTAACATCATATTGATCAAAAATCTTTGAATGCCTATCAGGTAGCCATGGTGTCACAATCACTCCTATCCCATTAACAGTTGTGCTTGGTGTACTCCAAGATGAGCTTAAAGTAAAGGACAAACAAATCGTAATTGACTTTACCTCACTACTAGCATATAGACTTATGTTGCTCAACTGGAAGAATCCCACCCTATCTCTTTTAAGTCAGAAGGTAACTGATGTTCTATACTACTTTAAACTGGAAAAAGTCAAATTCCTATTTAGAGGATCTGTTCAAAACATTTTTAAAGTATGGCAGGATCTAATCAATAACATTTTATAATTAAGATATAGAAGTAGAGAAGTATATATATCAGGGAAAAGGATATTCTTCTTTCCTTGATGCTTTTAAAGATTTGTGTGGCTCTCCTCTGTTTCTCTAGAATTTTGGTTTGTTAAGTTTGATTTGATTGTATGCAATGCCATTTGCTTTAAATAAAATCAATAAAAAATAATTTCTTTGCTTTTCAGCTTCCATTTCTGAGATAACCTGATAAGTGTGCAAACTGAGGTGCTGATCATTTCATCAACTGTTAGCACTAATCACAGATTTTGTAACTATATATTGAACTGATCAGGAGTCTTAACAATGAGATGGTTGGTAAATACATGCTAAGCAAAAACAAGGATTGGAGGAACTATACATGAATGCCAATTGCACACTTGGCATTACAGAATACTGGATGTGCCGAGTATGTTTCTTTATTCTGTTTTGTTTTTCATAGCAGTCATTTACAGATGGAGCTTGGAAGGGGAATGGTTGTCAGTTATTTGTTTCAGGAAAATCTTGCATTATAATGGCTTTCTATAGAAACTTTGGGAGAACCACTGGCCATGATCATAGGAATGATTTCATGGAGTTTTACCACCACAGAAGCAGACAGGTATGGGCAGCAGAACCAGGCCTGCAGCAATAAGAAAATACTACTCCTCATATCTAAATGTCTAGTAACACTTTATCCATTAACTACTAAATTTTCACAATAAGGATTAGATAAAGAGGAAAACATAGTAGGGCAGCACGCCTCGCAGTTAGGAGACCCAGATTCGCTTCCCGGGTCTTCCCTGCATGGAGTTTGCATGTTCTCCCCGTGTCTGCGTGGGTTTCCACCGGGTACTCTGGTTTCCTCCCACAGTCCAAAGACATACAGATTAGGTGCATTGGCGATTCTAAATTGTCCCTAGTGTGTGCTTAGTGTGTGGGTGTGTGTGTGTGAGCGCCCTGTGGTGGGCTGGCGCCCTGCCCGGGGTTTGTTTCCTGCCTTGCGCCCTGTGTTGACTGGGATTGGCTACAGCAGACCCTCATGAACCTGTAGTTAGGATATAGCGGGTTGGATAATGGATGGATGGATGCAAAACATAGTAAGCATACATTACCACTTTGTTTGTAGGTTAAGTTGTATGCAGTTGGTAATGGTGTGTCCTAGGTCTCCACAATGGAGGCAACACCAAGGCTCTGAGGGGTACCTCATTGGTTATCTATTGATTCATTTTTGTGGGGTTAGGTGACTTTAATAATAATAATACATTTTTTTTTATTTAGCACCTTTCTCATGCTCTTTGTTTGTCTTCATTTTGTAGTATTGTTAGATTCACTCCTCCAGGACACAGGTTTTTCCAGGGGCTTCATTTATAAATGCACGCAACTTCCCACGTAAACTTCAGGATTTATAAAAGAAAGCATGATGTGGGAAAATGCCTATATTTACGGCAAATCTGACCCATGCGTATGCAACATTTTAGACAAATTTAGAAATGATGAAGCCCTTTATCAAGTAGTTAAATGCAGTCAAACCAGCTAAATGACTCACACATAATAATTCATATCACTAAGGCCATTATTTTAATGTGCATCGACATGACAAACATATTACACCTTAAAAACGATGAAAATGATGCACAGAATCTAATTTAATTCCCATTTAAGAGTGTCAGTGCTAAATATTTGCACTGAGGAACTTTTTTGGTTTTCTGTTGGTACCTGTTTTCAGTTCTCTGGGAACTGGCTGACAGGTGAACAGAATCTCAACCAAGCTTCACTCCATCATGCCTGCTGTGCCAGTAAGATACTACGTCCATTTTTTTATAGTGTGGGTGTACATAAAAAAAAAACAAACAAAACATGTTTTTGCCAACATAAAAAGGCAATTTGCAGCAGTGTCAGATTTTCCTAATGTAGCACTTTACTGTACTCATATTGCAATAAGGGCATCTAGCCAGAATAAAGATACTTTTGTTAACTTTGAGCAATGACATTCTATTAACACACAAGTCATCTGTGATCCCAATGGCAAAATATCTTTGGCATATCTTTCTACATAATGGCTGGTTTGCTGGGAAGGTAACTGTCTGGACCCTCAGTGTTTCATATGGCTTGATGCTTGAGGAGAGAGCTGCTCTGCTGGCCAATGAATTTTTGCAGTATCGTGAGTGCATATGTATGCAGTTGATTAGCATACTCCATTTATAGATGTTTCAAGGAGGTGTTTGACGCGTGTTCCTGAATGCACATTTACAAGTTGATTTTGATTTATAAACATTATACTGTGCAAAAATGCATAAGCCAGGTTTTATAAATCTGATTTTTTCTACTTTTGTGGTGAACACTTTTTTTTGTAGTTTTCCTTGTGTTGAGAATATTTTAGTGCTCAAATTCACACAAGGTGTTGATGATCTTGATAATTTCTTCCATAGACATTCACAACTGTCTTAGCAGTCACTTGCCTGTAGAGATAATCTGAAAAACTGTGAGCCAAGCAGTTAGCTGCTAGTGTCTTGGCTACTTGTACCCTTGAACATCCTAGTATTGTTATCTGCATGATAGAAAGCAGTCCAGTCACAAAAGACATAAAGGTAGTGGAACAGGAGATTGAGAAATGGATATCCAAAATATGTCAATATAAACAAGCAAGGGTCAAAACAAAAAAAAATGAATAAATGAAGCCAGCAACAAAAATCAAAATGGGAAACAAAACTCAGATTTAAATACTGAACATAAAAATCCTAACCACCACCAATTTCCCCTTCTCAACTACTCTAAATTGCAGATTCTTTGAACAGAGGTTAGTTTTTATCTAAAAGCCTGGATACTGAATGATGCACACTTTTGACTGCTCCCGTTAGGGCTTACCACAGCAGATCATCTTTTTCCATATCTTCTTGTCCTCTGCATTTGCTCAACCACCACCTGCATGTCCTCTCTCACCACATCCATAAACCTTCGCTTAGGCCTTCCTCTTTTCCTCTTCCCTGGCAGCTCTATCCTTAGCATCCTTCTGCCAATATAGCCAGCATCTCTCCTCTGCACATGTCCAAATCAATGCAATCTCACCTCTCTGATTTTGTCTCCCAACCGTCCAACTTGAGCTGACCCTCTAATGTCCTCATTTCTAATAATGTCCATCCTTGTCACACCCAATGCAAATCTTAGCATCTTTAACTTTGCTACTTCCAGCTCTGTCTCCTGCTTTCTGGTCAGTGCCACCATCTCCAACCCATATAACATAGCTGGTCTCACTACCGTCCTGTAGACCTTCCTACAATGATGCCATATGAAAGTGACACATGCTTGTCAACAAACTAAAAGCTAAAAACGATATAGGCTCTACCATGCAGTAAAAACACAAACTGGCATTTCTACAAACACTAATAATGATATCAAAACAATGTAATTTTAAAACAGTAAAAACATGTTTGAAGCACAAAATCACAAGGCTTTAACCATTTTATCATCCAACCCCACAGTTTACAGTGTGCTCACTGATCTGGGAGAATCAGATTTCTTTGTATGACACTTCTTGGCACCAGCGGTAGATGTGACACTGTAGCAGGCACAGTACAGTCGACCATTGACATACGACCGGCCTGACATGCGAACAACTTGATTTCCGACCAAAATTTTTGTTTTGATTTACGACCAACGTCTTGCGTTACGACCCAAATGCGGTCACGTGTATCCGCTTGTGTGATTGTAAACAAACAGCCGAGAGCGTTCATAAGCATCAGTCGGAGCCCAGATACATGTGTTTGTGGACGTAATTTCGGTCAGTGCAGTGATTTATCTATACTAATAAAAGGCAAAGCCCTCACTGACTGACTGACTGACTCACTCACTCACTCACTGACTCACTCACTCACTCACTCACTCACTCATCACTAATTCTCCAACTTCCCGTGTAGGTAGAAGGCTGAAATTTGGCAGGCTTATTCCTTACAGCTCACTTACAAAAGTTAAGCAGGTTTCATTTCGAAATTCTACACGTAACGGTCATAACGGTCAACAACGTCCGGCATGTTGAACTTTCTTATTTATGGCACCATCTTCACGAAATTTGGTAGGCGGCTTCCCTGCGCTAACCGAAACCTATGTATGTACTTATTTCGATGGTATGACGCCACTGTCGGTCGCCATATTGAACTTTCCAACGTCACTAATTTTCCAACTTCCCGTGTAGGTAGAAGGCAGACCCCATCTTCACGAAATTTGGTAGGTGGCTTCCCTGCGCTAACCAAAACCGATGTACATACTTATTTCGGTGGTATGACGCCACTGTCGGCCGCCATATTGAATTTTCCAAACATCACTAATTCTCCAACTTCCTGTGTAGGTAGAAGGCTGAAATTTGGCCGGGTCATTCCTTACAGCTTACTTACAAAAGTTAAGCAGGTTTAATTTCGAAATTCTATGCGTAACGGTCAACAATGTCCGCCATGTTGAACTTTCTTATTCATGGCCCCATCTTCACGAAATTTAGTAGGCGGCTTCCCTGCGCTAACTGAAACCAATGTACATACTTATTTCGGTGGTATGACGCCACTGTCAGCCGCCATATTGAACTTTCCAATATCACTAATTCTCCAACTTCCCGTCTAGGTAGAAGGCTGAAATTTGGCAGGCTCATTCCTTACAGCTTACTTACAAAAGTTAAGCAGGTTTCATTTCGAAATTCTACACGTAACGGTCATAACGGTTGATAACGGTCGACAACGTCCGCCATTTTGAACTTTCTTATTTATGGCCCCATCTTCACGAAATTTGGTAGGCGGATTCCCTGCGCTAACCGAAACCGACGTATGTACTTATTTCGATGGTATGACACCACTGTCGGCCGCCATATTGAACTTTCCAACGTCACTAATTTTCACAATGTCCGCCATGTTGAACTTTCTTATTCATGGCCCCATCTTCACGAAATTTGGTAGGCGGCTCCCCTGTGCTAACCGAAACCAATGTACATACTTATTTCGGTGGTATGACGCCACTGTCGGCCGCCATATTGAACTTTCCAACGTCACTAATTTTCCAACTTCCCGTGTAGGTAGAAGGGTGACCCCATCTTCAAGAAATTTGGTAGGTGGCTTCCCTACGTTAACCAAAACCGATGTACGTACTTATTTTCGGTGGTATGACGCCACTGTCGGCCGCCATATTGAATTTTCCAAACATCACTAATTCTCCAACTTCCTGTGTAGGTAGAAGGCTGAAATTTGGCAGGCTCATTCCTTACAGATTACTTACAAAAGTTAAGCAGGTTTCATTTCGAAATTCTACGCGTAACGGTCATAACGGTTGATAATGTTCGCCATGTTCAACTTTCTTATTTGTGGCCCCATCTTCACGAAATTTGGTAGGTGGCTTCCCTGCGCTAACCAAAACCGAAGTGCGTACCACTTATTTCAGTGGTATGATGCCACTGTCGGCTGCCATATTGAAGTTTCCAACATCACTAGTTCTCCAACTTCCCGTGTAGGTAGAAGGCTGAAATTTGGCAGGCTCATTCCTTACAGCTTACTTACAAAAGTTAAGCAGTTTTCATTTCGAAATTCTATGCGTAACGGTCAACAGCGTCCGCCATGTTGAACTTTCTTATTCATGGCCCCATCTTCACGAAATTTGGTAGGCGGCTTCCCTGCGCTAACCGAAACCAATGTACGTACTTATTTCGGTGGTGTGACGCCACTGTCAGCTGCCATATTGAACTTTCCAACGTCACTAATTCTCCAACTTCCCGTGTAGGTAGAAGGCTGAAATTTGGTACTTATTTCGGTGATATGATGCCACTGTCGGCCGTCATATCAAACTTTTCAACGGTCTTTGTTACTTATGGGCCCATCTTCAAGATATTTGGTACGCGGGTTCCCAACGCTAACTGAATCCTACTTACGTACATATATACGTCCATAGCCTGCAGCTCGGTCACCGTGTGAGGCGGCGTTGGGTCCCCCATCCCAACGCCTCCCACGTTGTTGGCTGCCTGCCTATATAAGGCCGTCTGTCGCTCCAGTCTCTACATTCCCTTCCTTGCTTCCCCATGGTATTCACGTCTCCCTGCTGATAACTACAGCCTTTTTATTTAATCCACGGCTTCTCCGCTGTTTTATTGTTCATTTATTACAATTATAGTTATTGTGTAGGTATTTTAGACTTACTTTACATTGTTCAGGTACCCATTTCCTTTATCATTCCAACCGTACCCCCATGAACATGTCTATCGAGGTGATCACCATCGATCAAAGAACTGTCACTTACCAAGTGGTTTCCATGCCCGGAGATGGCACCTGCCTTTTCCATTCTCTTTGTTATATATTGCACGGCCATATCAGGCTCACTCTTGATATCCGGAGGAACATTGTGTCTTATGTAT
The DNA here is from genome assembly GCA_026402145.1 of Polypterus bichir lapradei. Taxonomy (NCBI): domain Eukaryota; kingdom Metazoa; phylum Chordata; class Cladistia; order Polypteriformes; family Polypteridae; genus Polypterus; species Polypterus bichir. Next base: position 43,104,866 of record JANRMT010062791.1, on the reverse strand, counting down.
TGAATGACTGGGACAGGTTCAAGGTGTGGACTGATGACGGTACAGGAGATAATTATACTACACAGGAGCACTAGAAGAGTGAAATGCTTAAGTGTACTGAAATGGCCAAATATTTTACACCTTTGGACAACCGCCAATGCCTCTTAAACATCTTAGATTCAAAGGTGACGATTTCAGTAGTGGACACTTTGATGTTTAGAAATGTTTAAACTCTCAAAAGCTGGATGTGAAGTTATCAATGAAACTGGTTGTATACTTACAACGCTTGACAGATGCCGAATGTCTCTTCAACACAAGTCCTACAAATACTGTCGTAATTGAAACAAACCATGAAACTCAAACCGATTATGACAGCAGCAATCCAAGCTGTGAGATTTGAAACAAGATTACTGTTCACATGGTCAACTGTACGTTGCATGCTCAAGAGTAAGCTCAGCGCACAGCTACAGCTTGGTCATATTACAACTGGAGGGCCGAACTGACAACGTGGCATACAAAGAGATCCTTAACAAATAATTATTGGTATATTTTCCCTCAGTTTTAAAAAGATTTAATTGTCTTCTTAATAAAAATTTTAAGGCAGTACTTCGCCGCTGCGAAGCGTGGGTATTTTGCTATCTATATATAAAATTCACTAAGACCATGGCAAGCAAGACACATAATTGCTAAGGAAGGAAGAGAAGGTAACGAAGGTAAAGGAAGCGATCACATTCAAAACGAAGAAGGAAATTGTGCAGAAATATGAGAGTGGTGTTCATGTGACCGATCCCACTAATACCGTATTTACTCATGTACCACGCGCCCTCGTGTAAGACGCGCACCCTAATTTTTACAAAGAAAATTGCGAAAAAAGTTTTGCCCCGTGTACGATGCGCGTTGTGATTGTATAGGAAGTGTTTAGAGAGAGCGCGAGCACTGTCGTGCGAGAGCAAGTGAGTGAGAGAGAGAGCACGAGTGGGCGAGCAAGCGAGCAAGAGAGAGAGAGAGCGCAAGTGGGCGAGCAAGCGAGCGAGAGAGAGAGCGCGAGTGGGCGAGCAAGCGAGCGAGAGAGAGCGTGAGTGCGCGAGCAAGCCCAAGCAGAAGAAGTTTCCTCTTGTATGACGCGCACCTGATTTTCTAATGCTAATTTTTGGGAAATAAATACGGTATGTACAGCATGTCGAAATCCGCTATCTCGACAATTTTACGAAGAAAAGATTTGCATAAGGAGGCTCCTTCTAAACAAATCCCCCTTCCGTGTCATTCTCCTCCTCCTCCCTTCCTGCAGCCCAAAGATGTTAAATTAAATGGTGAGTACAGTATGAAATGGTTGTTTCTGGTTGGCTAGGCACTTTTTATAACGTTTTGGTTAGTACATTAGAAAAATTACTGGTGTTTTGGTAAATTATGCACATTATACAACCCTTTTTTATGAAAAGGTTAAGTAAGTGTTGCATTGGGAGGTTCGGAACGCATTATGGGCATTTCCATTATTTCTTATGGGAAAAATAGTCTTGACTTACAACCAACTTGAGTTACAACCAGCCCTCGCGAACGAATTGAGTTCGTAAGTCAAGGGTCCACTGTATTTGGTTATCGCTAATGACTTCTTACTCAGTCATAGTAGGCTCGTAAGGCTTTTCCTGTAAGAAATGGAACTAAAATATAGCTCCATTTCTCAGGAAGCCTATGATGGTTAGCCACTGTGCTTTGGTCTTCTACTTATACCAGAGCTTTGAAAATGTATGAGTTGGTGTACATTATCTGTTGTGCTGCGGAAATTCAACTATGCTTCTTCTGCTCTCTGACTACATGATTTGTTGATTGGCCATTTGTAGTTGCAACTGTCACACTTGTTCACCAAGCTGTTTCATCAAGTTGAAAAGGTTTTGAATGGTTGTCTGTTTGCCATCATCTAGGAAATCCTGATGAGTACGTCACTGTAAGAAACAAATGCTTCTGGTCATTGTCACAACGTTTTGGGTGCCAGTCAGCCATTTATTAGCTTTCAGGTAACTCAGATACTGTAAATGCAAAAAGAAATTAGCAGTCTTCTTGAGCTGTTTTCTGTGGCTTTTTGCTTTTACGAATGACAAATAATACTTGTTGTTCCCAGATTTACATTAGGGAAACCAGAGGGAGAGGCATAGGAAGTCACATTAAGATACAACTTCAGGTGTATGTTTTTGTCTGTGGGTTGAAAGGAAAACGGAGAAACCATTGTGTCACTGTTTATGTTGGTCTAAGATACAGTATATATTGCCTGCATGTGTAGTAATTAATTAAGTAATTAATGAAGCATATCTACAGTATTATTGTATTGTGTAGATTTTGTTTTAAAGATTTTCTTTTTATTTCTAATTATTTTAAAGAAATTGATTTTTTTATTTTCCATCTCATTCTTTGTTTTAGTGACGCATTAGGAGCTGTCACGTGACAATGATCGGCTCACCAATTACGTGACAGGATGTGATGGTATAAGTATGGCAATGGTTTCAACAAGTCTCATCCCTTGGTTGGATAAAATTCAATAAAAAAATATTCTTATATTAGTTAACTTTCGAACAAGTTGGCCTTTGGGTCAGTTTTCATTTCAGTTTATTGAATTCCTTCTGCCTTCAACTGTGTTTCTTGTTTTATTCCTCTTCGTTTTGTTTGCCTTATTGTTTTTCCTATTTTGGTATTGTCTTTTCCTTTAGAAAAGAACAGAACGCAAGAACCAACCTAGGAAATGATTATGACTTTTGTCGTTAATATAAAGATACTTACTCAACATAAACCAGCCTAGACTTCTCAATATATCCAATAGCTGTCTTAAGGACTGTAAAAGAAAACTAAATGCCATATGGCCACTAAATACCTGTCACTCACTTGACCATTGGGAGTGTGTCGTGAGTGCTGGTCAAGGGAAATATGGGCAGAAGACTGAGGACATAACACAGCCACTAATCATGCTTCCATTCCCCTGTTTGAAATGGAGGAAAAGCCACAGGAAAACTCCTAAAATTACTTCTACTCACATTAATCAAGTCCCGCCCCTTCCATTCCAGAAGATATTTAATGAAACTAGAAGTCAAAGTTCATTTAGAAAGCAGCTTGCACGAGAAACTGAGCTCTTGACCAGCAGAAGATTTATCTTTAAGACTAGCACAACACGGCAATTGCACCTATATTTCTTTTTTTGAGTTTTGTCCTTATTTCAACAAGAACATTAAATGGGATTCCCTCAGGACCCCAACCATTTATGTATTTGCTTTGATATATTTTGTTCTCCACACTGAAAATATTTCAGAAATCACATTCCTGCATAAGTTTGTTAGGAAAACGGATGGATAGATGGATGGATGGGTCCATACATTGTTTGGTGGTAGAATCAAGCAAGAAGTAGATAATGTAATTACTTTCATGGAATTATTACCAAAGACACATAATAAATATAAGAAAATAGATCATGATTCAATAAATAAGCTAAATTACAAATAATGTACTTTATACTATGTATTATTTTTACTCTTATTATTAAAAAGTTTTAACAACAACAACATCTCTATATATAATCTTCATTTGGATCTTGATCTTTGTTTGTCCGCGAATGAATTAGAAAAAGAAGCACTAGATGGCAGTAGAGAGACAGCTAAAACATAGGCATTGCATTAAGAATCTCCTCCAGGCTTATACTACTGAAGACTGTAGTACGCCAGTCACACCCCAAAACACAGACATTCAAACTAAACAAATCATTGTGCTTTAAATTAACTAAAGAGATCTTCATTTAGATCTTGATCTTTGTTTGTCTGCGAATTCCACGCATGCGTAGACCACCTTCCAGTTTAGTATGTTGTTCTTACTCATGGATGTCAACAATGTGCCGGAATAACGAAAGGGGTGGTGGACAGTGTTACACTGGTTAGCTCCTGAGGCCTGGTTAGAGAATGAGATTGCCGAAGATAAAAGGTATGTGCCTACGTAACATATGAATGAAAGAAAGACAGTGGGTAAAATGAATGACAACATAACAGCACGTTCCGGAAATTATTATTGTTACGTTGTAGCCGGTGAATGCTGCGCATCTCACAGTTGTACCGTGGCTTGCTTACATGTCAGTCAAGTGATCCCTATTTATGCTTTAAAGAGCCTGGATACCTATGTGTCCCCCTTTTATAACCATTGCTCCGTGTATATTGCCTTACTCTTTGGATTGCCACAAAGCAACCTGCGAGATTGGAGAAAGGTTGAGAAGACATTGTGAGAAGAAACGACAGCGTCGTGAAAACGAGACGGACTGTGAACGGACAGAAGCAGAAATGCTCCTACACCACCACATAATTACTATTTGGACAGTGATTCCGAGTAGGCCGTTCCTATCGAATCAATGTTCAAGGGTTTTCTTTTGTAATTTTGTTTCCCTTCTAAAAAATCATAATGCTGTGCGACGAAGGGCCCAGTTCACGACTGGCAGCCGCGTTTAAACAGGGAGCCCTTCACAGACAACTTTAACACGCACAACATAGTTGGGCACACATGGCTAGTTTATTTATATAGCACATTTTCATACAAAAAAATGTAGCTCAAAGTGCTTTACAAAATGAAGAATAGAAAAATAAAAGACACAGTAAGAAAATAAAATAAGTCAACATTAATTAACATAGAATAAGAGTAAGGTCCGATGGCCAGGGTGGACAGAAAAAAAACTCCAGACGGCTGGAGAAAAAAAAATAAAATCTGCAGGGATTCCAGACCATGAGACCTCCCAGTCCCCTCAGGGCAATCTACCTAACATAAATGACACAGTCCTCTTTGTATTTAGGGTTCTCACGGAAGGGTTTGATGATGATGGTCACGTAGACTTCTGGCTTTTAGTCCATCAATGTTGGAGCATCATGATGCTTTGAGTAGGTGGTGGTGGCACAGGCCCCCAACACAAAGAAACCGGAAAAAGAAACAGAAGAGAGTGTAGGGGTCAGTACGGATTTTAGAGCCACCATGAATAGTTATTATGTTGAATTGAACATACAGATTATCGGATTAAGTTAAAGTGAAGTTATGAGAATGCCATGTTAAAGTAATGTGTTTTCAGCAGTGTTTTAAAGTGCTCTACTGTATTAGCCTGGTGAATTCCTATTGGCAGGCTATTCCAGATTTTAGGTGCATAACAGCAGAAGGCTGCCTCACCACTTCTTTTAAGTTTAGCTTTTGGAATTGTAAGGAGACACTCATTTGAGGATCTATGGTTACGATTTGGAATATAAGGTGTCAGACATTCCGATGTATAAGATGGGGTGAGATTATTTAAGGCTTTATAAACCATAAGCAGAATTTTAAAGTCAATTCTGAAAGACACAGTGTAGTGACATCAAGGCTGGAGAAATGTGTTCGGATTTTCTTTTCCTAGTTAGGATTCTAGCAGCTGCATTCTGCACTTGTTGCAAATGATTTATGTTTTTTTTGGTTAGTCCTGAGAGGAGTGCGTTACAGTAATCTAGTCGACTGAAAACAAAAGCGTTAATTAATTTCTCAGTACCTTTCAATGATATAAGAGGTGTAACTTTTGCTTTACTACTTTTTTTTCTTAAGTGAAAAAATGCTGTCCTAGTGGTCTGATGAATATGCGATTTAAAATTCAGGAAGTTTTTTACTTCCGTCTTAACTTTTAATCCTAATGCATCAAGTTTATTTCTGATAACCTCATTGAATCTATTATTGCCAATCACTAAAATTTCAGTTTTCTCTTTATTTAGCTTGAGAAAATTACTATTCATCCATTCAGAAATACCAGTAAGACATTGTGTTAGTGAATCGAGAGAGTCGGTGTCATCAGGTGCTATTGATAAGTACAGCTGTGTGTCATCAGCATAGCTGTGGTAGCTCACGTTGTAACCTGAGATAATCTGACTTAATGAAAGCATGTAGATTGAGAAGAGCAGTGGACCCAGGATAGAGCCATGTGGAACACCATATAGAATATCATGTATCTTTAAGTTGTGATTACCACAACTAACAAAGAATTTTCTCCCTGCCAGGTACGATTCAAACCAATTTAAGACACTGCCAGAGAGGCCCACCCATTGACTAAGGCGATTTCTAAGAATATTGTGATCAATGGTGTCAAATGCGGCACTCAGATCTAGGAGGATGAGAACAGATAAATGGCCTCTGTCTGCATTTACCCACAAGTCATTTACTACTTTAACAAGTGCAGTTTCTGTGCTGTGATTTGTTCTGAAGCATGACTGAAATTTATCAAGAATAGCATGTTTATTGAGGTGGTCATTTAACTGCCAGATGACTGCCTTCTCTAGAATTTTACTTAAGAAGGGCAGGTTAGAGATGGGTCTAAAATTTTCAAAAACAGAGGGGTCAAGATTATTTTATTTGAGTAGGGGTTTAACTACAGCAGTCTTAAGACAGTCTGGGAAGACCCCCGTATTTAATGACGAATTTACTATGTCAAGAATATTATCAATTAGCACGGCTGATACTTCCTTGAAAAACCTTGTTGGTATTGGTTCAAGGGCGCAGGTGGAGGATTTCAGTTGAGAGATTATTCTATGTAAATCAGGTAAATCTATCCTGGTGAAAGAATTTAATTTGTTTATAAAGGAGTACTGGGGCTTAGGAGGTTCCGCAATGTTGGGGAGATGTACTATGTTATTTCTAATATCATTAATTTTTTGATAGGTTTCACTGGAGGTATTTTGGGGGCATTACTTTGTGTTACCTGGGGTTAACAGACGATCAGTTGTAGAAAATAAAACTCTGGGATTACTAGCATTGTTATTTATAATCTTAGAGAAACAGCAGAGCCTCTCAAGACGGACTGTGTTATTGTATTCTGTTATTTTAACCTTCAATATCTCATAATGGATAGTTAGTTTAGTTTTCCTCCATTTACGCTCAGCTCTACGACATGTTCTTTTTAAATCAGACACTCTTTGGGTCTTCCATGGAATAACAATGCTAGAAGATTTTTTAACTGTCTTTTCAGGTGCAACTATGTCAACAGCAGCTCTTACTTTAGAATTAAAGTTTTCCACCTTACTATTTACATTATCCTTGCTATTATAGTTGGCACTATAAACGGACTGATTGCTTAGAATGTTTGTAAGCTTTAAAGCTGCTGATGAGTCAAAGAAGCGTTTTTTAACAATATGCTTCTCATGAATGCTTTCTGTCATTATTTCTATATTAAAAAGTAGAAGAAAGTGGTCTGATAGACCAATATCAGTGATCTACTTCACATCAACTTTTAGTCCTTTGGTAATTACTAAGTCTAACGTATGACCTGCTTTATGTGTAGGTTGATTAACAAGCTGCCTCAAATCAAAAGAGTCCAGGAGGTTCATGAATTCCTTTACTTTTAGGTCACACTGATTATCGATATGAAAGTTAAAGTCCCCAACAATTAAGAGTGTGTCATAGTTCGTAAAGCAGTCTTATCTTACAGACAGACCTCAGTATGTCCGTCTCAGAAACTGCAGGTCTGACATTGTGGTCAGCAACACAGGAGCGCCGCAGGGGAATGTACTTTCTCCGGTCCTGTTCAGCCTATATACATCAGACTTCCAATACAACTCGGAAACCTGCAACGTGTAAAAGTTTGCTGACGACACTGCTATTGTGGGCTGCATCAGGAGTGGCAGGAGGAGGAGTATAGGAAGCTAATCAAGGACTTTGTTAAATAGTGTGACTCAGACCACTTACACCTGAACGGCAGCAAGACCAAGGAACTGGTGGTGGATTTTAGGAGGCCCAGGCCCCTCATGGACCCCTTGATCATCAGAGGAGACTGTGTGCAGAGGGTAAAGACCTATAAATACCTGGGAGTGCAGCTGGATGATAAATTGGACTGGACTGCCAATACTGATGCTCTGTGTAAGAAAGGTCAAGGCCGACTATACTTCCTTAGAAGGCTGGCGTCCTTCAACATCTGTTGTGGTGAGTGCCCTCTTCTACGCTGTGGTGTGCTGGGGAGGCAGCATAAAGAAGAAGGACGCCTCACACCTGAACAAACTTGTGAGGAAGGCAGGCTCTATTGTAGGAATGAAGCTGGACAGTTTAACATCCGTGGCAGAGCGACGGGCGCTGAGCAGGCTCCTGTCAATCATGGAGAATCCACTGCATCCACTGAAAAGTGTCATCTCCAGGCAGAGGAGCAGCTTCAGCGACAGACTGCTGTCACTGTCCTGCTCCACTGACAGACTGAGGAGATCGTTCCTCCCCCACACTCTGCGACTCTTCAATTTCACCCGGGGGCGGTAAACGTTAACTTTATTCAAAGTTATTGTCTGTTTTTACCTGCATTTTTATTACTCTTTAATTTAATGTTGTTTTTTGTATCAGTATGATGCTGTTGGATTATGTGAATTTCCCCTTGGGATTAAAAAAAGTATCTATCTATCTGTCTATCTATCTAAAGCATGTAGAGTTGCTTAGTGGTTAAAGCATTTTATATTGCAGTATCAAATCCTGCAGCTAACTCACAAACTGTCAATAAGCATCTTACCTAACCTGTCAGTACTCACAAAATGAAACAAACATCTGTAAAAAAATCTTACCATTTTAATAGCTAATGATGTTTTTTTTTATTATTTAAAGGCATTATATTTGACACAGTTGAAATCTGTACTAAGTTTGTGTTTGCCATGGACTGGTACGGCTAATGCTTCTTTCTCACAGGCTGAGTTGTGGATTCAAATTCCATCTTGGTCACTGGGTAGATGTTTTATGTTCTCCCAGTGCCTGTTTGGTTTTCATCCAGATTCTCAGTTTCCTCCCACATTCCAAAGATATGGAGATAACATTGATTGCCAACTGTACTTTTATCCTAGCATGAAACTGTAGATGCCTTTTGCCCTTGGCATTTTGCTACCACAACCCTAAATGGCCCAGACTAAACTGCCAAAGATTTTTTTTTACTTTTTTTAATATAAATTGAAATGGTGGCACTCCCTTAACATCAGCATGGCAACTTGATTAGCAACACTGCATTTAATTACTTTATTAACTGAAAAAACAACAAAATAAATTCTACCATGTGTTATTTTTCACCTGAGGCTACATTTGTGTAATTTGAGGACTAGGAGATTGTTAGCTAAGTCCAGATATGAAAAACCACATAATTGAAAGACAGTGTACTTACTTTTTCATGTGTCTGTTTATTTTCTTCATATTCTTATACAGTATTTATGTATCCATTTTTCAGAAGTGTTTATGGTATTATATTTTTCTTATTATCTGTCAATTGTTTGATTTGTAGTACTCAATATGAGGAACCTATGTTAAAGCATTATTAAATTCTGAATATATTAACAAACACTTAATTTAACAGTCAAGAAGTAGTGGAAATGGTAGTATAATATCATGTCTTATATTAATTTCATTTCAAAGTATGCAAATGAGCAAAGACTCACAGGAACAAAAGCCAATGAAAGACACACTGAAACTACAGTGCTTATCAGTGGCTACATAAATAAGGAAATAGTAAGCATTAATGGGATTTGTACATAGAATCACTGTGAAGAAATTTAAATTATTAATCATGATAAGCAACAATAATATGATTTTTTTGTATACTGTATGCAAAGTTTTAAAGAAAAAAAATATTGCGCAATGCCACTTTTTTGACCTTCTAGAGCTGTTTTAATTTCAGGAGTATTATTAACCATAACTTCCTCTATAGGCTGTGAAACTGAAAAGAGTCGAAAGGGCGTTTGATTTCATGCATATGGTTGTGAATATCCAATGTTTTGAATTTGTAGAGATAGTATCCTAAGCTACGGGTTAAGTTTAGTACTTTTAGAAAATTAAGATAACATGCATCTACTGGATAAGGTAGTGTTAAGAGATAAAACGATTTCTAAATCAGTCATTAATGAGGTGCCAATCACGGGTGAATAAGTTTTAGTCCTTGAGAAAGGTCATCTGAGCTCATTGACATTCTCTGAGTGAGGAGTAAATGTAAACAATTTACAGCAGACTTTTGTTTTCTCTTCTCTCTTTCCAGAGTTGTCATTTCACATAAAGAGTCTACATTTCACATAAATTCACTTTTTGTGTATTTTGTTTCTTTCTTCCTAAATATACTGTGCCAATATTAACATATCTTTTGAGTTATATTTTTTCTAAAAATACAGTACACTGTGATATCTTGCAATTTACTGTGTTATATTCTCAGATATGGGTATTAATGTTGGTTTAGGGGTTTTCTTTTCCTACAAATATACATATATATCTTAAATGTGGTGTAACTGTATATTTTAAATTTGTATTATATATTTTTAAATGAGATATATGTTTTAAAATAACTTAAAATAAAAAGGTATATAAAAACATTTTAATGAATAGCATATAATAATACCTAATCTAATCATAGTTTTAACTAAGCAAACTATTCTTTGTTATTTGAATGTCAATTCTGATTGATATAGTCTGGAAATATTCTTAAAATATGTATTTCTTTACATGGAAATACACCTTGACATGCAGTAAGGTTCTGGAGAGTTATTTTTGTCATTATCAAAATGTTATGTTAGCAGTAGTAAAGCATATTCTATTAAAGAAAAAAATGTACCTATTGTTAAAACATGTTTTGTTCAAAAATAATACATAGCAGCTTTTGGAATTACACATACAGAAAGAATTATGTAATTGATATTTAACTAACACCAAAATATTTCACTACGTGGAGGAAAACGTCTAATTAAAAGTGTTAAAAAAATTAATGGACTCAAACAGCTTAAGTATTTGCAAAATTTATTTGTAGCATTATTAGCACTTCATAACGTGGAGTAAAAATCTCATTAAAAACACAAAACAATTAAAAAATGGATTTAGATAGCATAAGTGTTGCAGAATTTATTTCAATGTGCTATGAATAGCAAAATAATATACAGTTACAAAATTAAAATAATTAAAAAATTGTCTTCCATAATCAGCACTATTCTAGTTTTTGTTAAGGACATGAATAACCAGTACTTCTTAAAAATTACACCTGAAATTATCTTTACGTTCTGGCCGTTTTTGTACCAGGGTGCTCTATACACTCCTGTTTAATTCGTAAATTATATTAAAATAAAGTGGCATTCCTCATCTTTTTAAGTACACAATGCTTGAAAAACTAAACAACCTATCATTACTAAAGGAGTCTGACATATATTCAGGAAAACGCAGCAACGAGACTTAAAACTATTTTATACTATATTTCACTTATAAAATAAAAGCATTAAACTATTTTGCAGTGAATGGATTTAATTTGTAGTTTTTGACATTGATCAACAAAAAAAAACACTCTTTAATGTCAAATTAGAGATCTCTGCAAAGTGGTCTAAATGGATTACAACTATGAAACATGAAATAATTCATCATATAAGCATTCACCCCCTTTGATATGACACTGATGCATCCAATTGGTTTTGTAAGTCACATAATTAGTAAAATGGAGATCGCCTGTCTGAAATCAAGGTGTTTCACTTGGCTGTAGTATAAATGTACCTGTAGTGAAAGGTACGGTGACCCGAGCCCCCAAGCTAAGAACAAAAAGAAAGTTCCCCAATTATAGAAAGTCAGTATCTTGATCTACCTGAGTTAATGAAGACAAAAATAACACTCCAAGTAACTGTGAAAATGTGATTCAAAAACACAAGCCAGGAGATCAAGACAAAAAAATATCCAATTCGCTGACTGGAGTCCACTTAATCAATAAGAAATGGAATTAGTATGGCACAGTTGTAAACCTGCTTAGACCAGGCCGCCCACAAAAACTGAGTGATCATGTAAGAAGAAGACTAGTGAGGGAGGCCACCAAGAGACCTAGGAGAACTCTAAAGGAGACTGGAGAGACTGTGCATACATCTGTTGCAATGACCCTTCACTGGTTATAATTTTATGAGACAGTGGCAAAAAGAAATCCACTGTTTAAAAAAAAAAAAAAACATGACCTTGGTTAAAGTTTGTCAGAAAGCACATGGGGGAAGTGGAAGAAGGTTCTATGGTTTGGTGAGATCAAAAATGAGTGTTTTGGACATCAAACTAAATGTTATGTTTGGCATAAGACAAACACTACATATTATCAAAAATACACCATGAGGCATTATGATGGCATCATGCACTGGGGATGCTTCCATGCAGCAGGCCCTGGAAAGCTTGCTTGTGTGGGCAGAGGTAAAAATGAAAGCGGCAAAATACAGGACCATCCTAGAGGAGAACCTGATGTAGTCTGCAAGAAACCTGTGTCATGGGAGATCCTTTTTTCCCCAGTTAGTATAAAGTCCTAAGTATAAAGCCAAAACTACATAGGAATGGCTTAAAACATCCAGTCCAGATCTCAGTCCAATACACAATTACTGGTTGTACTTGAAAAAGGCTGTTCACTGAAGATTTGCATGCAACCTCGGGGAGCTTTAGCAGTATTGCAAAGAAAACTTGAAAAGTGAAAACTTTCAATGGTGTGAATACTTTTTATAGGTAGAGAATATTGTCAAAAATGTATTCTTAATTATATTTCATGGACATAACATGCTCCAACTTGCTTAATCTAATTCAGGGTCATCATGGAATCGGTGCAGGGGTTTGGGCACAGTTCATGGTGGCAGTACTGGGTGCAAAGCAGGAATCAGTCCTGGAAATGAACCAAGGGCATCACAAGGTCCACTCATGCATATACATTTTGAAAGTACTGTCTATGAAATGAAAATTCCCATTCTAATGGATGCAAACTAGAGATAGTGGCTAGAGACATACCTAATAAATTTGATCCTTTTTTTTCCTGGAGATTCAAATACATTCTTCAGAAATAAACCAGACTGTATGGTGATAATGGGACATAATCAAAATAATAACAATAATGCATTTTATTTGTATAGCACCCTTCCCATGCCCACCAGTGATGACTTTGAAGTTGAGATTTCTGACATGTTACAGGTTCAAACACTACTCAGAGAAAAAGACCATGAATGATAACATTGTAACAATGACCCAAGGACTACTGAGGAATACAATCAGCTACTGGTCAACTACATTAAAGATTACAGCAATGATTCTGCATGGGAAGGTGTATGTAGTGATGAGGGGCATGTGCCTAGCAAAGGATGTGATTGCTTTACGCAAAGTTGAATTTCCCCAGAAATAAACAAGTATATAAGAGGACAACATGGTGGTATAATTTTAATCATTTTTAAAATAATAAGCACAAAGGAAAATAAAATCTTTGTGTGTTGTGGCCACCTGGGCTGTACCTGAGCCACAAACCCCCCCCCCCCCCCAGACATAACTTCTCACAACAGTTCCAGTTTGAAAAACACTGTTTATTTTACACAAAATACTTGCCAACAATATCCCTTGCAATTGGGGCTGCACAACATAACATATATTTTCTTCCTTTCCTCTTGTATGACTCCTTTCCTCTGCACTTCTTGCCAGGCTTTGTCCACCAACTCTGACCAATCCCTAAGAGAAGAGGGATTTCTCCTTTTATTTCAGGCCCAGGGAGCACTTCCGGAGACACAACTCTCTATTGAGGAAGCACTTCTGAATCAGGTGGAACCCACTCTGGATAGGGAAGCATATTCTGAGCAGCGCATCCTGGTGACCTCCAGAGAATCCAGCAGGGTTGTGCATCAGGACTACAATCCCCAGGTTTCCAAACTGGTATGCATATGGGTGCTCCAGCCTTTGGGGATCATGCAATTCTGATATATTATTATTAATAATAATAATAATACCTGTAATGTATTTTATTTATATAGGTCATTTCCCATGCTCAAGGCATTAAAAACAAAATTATAAAATAGTTTCTGCATAGAACAATAAACAAATAAACACAGGATATACAAAAGTGTTAAACTGAATAAAAGAAAGAAATCAGAGTATAATGTACTAAATTCAATACAAAAAAATGTCTGAACAAATCAAAGAGCTGACACACAAATTATCCTGACCATCTGGACAGAGAGTTAAACTAACAGAAGGGGCAGAGTGTTAGGTTAAGGTAAAAAGCCATTCCTGAACAGATGAGTTTTTTTAAAAAAGAATGATTGGAATCAGCTGATCTCATTAATTTTGGGAGGTCATTCAAAAGTCTGGGCACTATACAGCTGATGGCCCTATCACCCATAGAGTGCAGGTTAGTGTGGGGCACAACAAGATTGCCAGAATAAGAGTACCTTAGAGAGAGAACGGGAGCATACAGTAGTGATGGAGAAGGTCACTGATGTACTCCTGTGCAAGGCCATTTAAATCTTTGTAGGTTAATAGAATTTTATACTCGATCCTGTAAGACACAAGGAGCCAGTGAAGTCGAAGCAGGATGGGTGTGATTTGCTCGCTGTTGCTGCTTTATATAAGGACTCTTGCAGCAGAGTTTTGAATTAATTGGACAAGTGATATAAGATTTGAAGGGGCACGTTCTAGTAGGGAGTTACAGTAATTGATGCGTGATGTGATGAAAGCATAGACAAGTTTCTCAGCATTAGAAAAGGTGAAGAAAGTGTGAACACGGGATATGTTATGGAGGTGGAAGAAAGTTTCTTAATGGGGTTAATGTGGGGGAAGAAGGAAAGGGACGAATCAGAAATGACATCGAGATTCCTTGCATCAGAAGAGATCACCATCAAGAGTGACTAAGAAGAAGCTCATTTTCTTAAGTTGCACTTTAGTGCCAATTTGCAGCAGTTCAGTTTTGTTGCAATTTAATTTTAAAGAGTACTGCTCCATCTAAGTTTTAATTTCACTGAGGCAAGGTGTGAGCTGAAGTTTTGCTTTCAACATTGAAATAGAGTTTAGTAACATCTGCATAAAAATAATAACCCAGTCGTAAGCTACAAATAATATGGCCAAGGGGTAGCATATAGATACAGAAGAGCAGAGGGCCAAGGACAGAGCCCTGAGGAACTTCATGTGTGATTGGCGCAGAGTTGGACCTGATGTTTCCAAGAATAACAAACTCTTGCCAATCAGTCAGATAGGACTTAAACCTCTGGAGGGCAGTGCCAGAGATACACAGCATGTTTTCCATTCTGGACAGTAGACTGTCATGTCTGACTGTGGCAAAAGCTGCACTGAGATCTAACAGAATTAATATGCTGGTTTGTCCAGAGTCTGCTGCCATAAGCAAATCAAAGGTTACCCAAAGCAAAGTAGTTTCACACCTCTGAAACCAGACTGAAAGAGGTCCCTCAAATTATTAGAAGTTAAGTACTTGGTGAATTGGGATGCTACAACATGCTCAAGAAATTTTGACAGAAAGGGGTAAATGAGAGAGAGGCTGAAAATTGTTAAGACTGTCAGCATCAAGATCAGGGGCCTCATGTATAAATGGTGCATACGCACAGAATTGTTGAGTAAGAAAATTTCCACGTTCAAATCGTGATGTATAAAACCTAAACTTGGCGTAAAGCAACGCACATTTCCACGGTAGCTCATACCCTGTCGTACGCAAGTTCTCCGCTCGGTTTTGCAGGCTGGCGGCACCCAGCATCAAAGCAGTGCTACTGTTCCTGTGTGGTTATCCTTTCTTTTCCTGACGCAGCTTTATAAATACACTGAAATTAACCGCATATTGTTTATTAGTTTAATGCATCTGATTGTAATTAACCAGTAACAATATAATGGTCCACGGAATGGTCAAACTATTCTAAATACCATAGCTGCTTTAGCGTTGTTACTCTCACTGCACTTTCTTTTTCTTCTTTCAGCTGCTCTCGTTAGGGTTTGCCACAGCGGATCATCTTTTTCCATATTACTCTCACTGCACCACTCGGAGAAGCTGATCGGAAAGAGAATTATTGGTATACAGCATCAAGCACACGCTGCCTCAGCGATGCTTCCTAATTGAACTGCTTCTCATATGACAAACACTTCAAACCTTTCCTGTACGGACCTCGCGGTTCAGAAACAGTTTCATCCCAAGAACTCTAAACGCACTCAATCAGTCCATCAACTGCTCCTTGTAGAACTGTTAGTACTTATTAGTACAGTTACCTCACTGTAAACTTGTAGTACAGTTATAATATTGCACAACCTGAGCCACTTTATAAAGAGTGTTATTACATATGATGACGATATCATTTTTAAGATGAAATGCAGCAAAATATGTTTATTATATTATACAGATAAAACTTTAACTTCATTTAAATAATCTATATTGTTAATAATTAAAGGACACAGTGTTGCTATGCTAACAAGGATCTGGCGCTCCGCTCACGATTGTTCCTGCCTCGCAGTGTATGTTTCACTGGGACTGGCGTGAAGGATAGAATAATTAAATATGTACTACGAAGATATTTCAATATTCCTTAAAAGTTTTGAAGAATCAGCATTATAAAGTTACAGATGACTTAACGTCCATTACAGAGCTGATTGTGTGGCGATCGGTTACTTGGAGAAAGAAAAGTAAGGACAGGAATTAAAGGTTAGTACGTTTGAAAGAGACATTACTCCAGGGGCGACCTTAGGTATGTGCAAACTGTGCACCTGCACAGGGCCGCCACACCAATATATATTGAATATAAAACAGAAAGAGAAAATAACAACACAACTAAAAACGCAGCAGCAAATTTCGGCAAAAGTTAAACGCTTGTGTCATGAGCACGAGGCGGCTATGCAGTGTCCGCAACGGACATGGCCATCCACAGTGCATAAGATACCATATTGACATTGGCGTGTGAGGGAGCCACCGATTCTTCCTCTGCCCAGGGCCGCCACGAGCCTAGAGCCACCCTTGAGTACTGCTGCAATAAATTATTTCATCAAAGGTCGCGCACAATCACTGGGCCACCGTGTTCCCATGTTTAACAACGTGCTTTAACTCCCATCATCATGAAAATGATATCACGTATACATCTCAGTATTTTAGTTATTCAGAGAGCTGTAATATCATGAATGTATGTGTCTTGTCGGAGGTAGAAAAATGATATCACATATACATCTCAGTATTTTAGTTATTCAGAGAGCTGTAATATCATGAATGTATGTGTCTTGTCGGAGGTAGAAAAAGCCGGTTTAAGAAGCACTAGTGATTCACACACTTAGACCACATAGAAGAACACATACAAAACAAAGCATTTAACGTGCTATTTTACTTATGATGTGATTTGAGAAACTGGTTAATTAAACTATTTTAAGATGAAGTTTATGATGTTCTACTTTAATGACAAAATAAACTGCGTGATTAAAGTGGAAATTTTGAGATTGAAGTTGACATTTCGTGCTTTTTCCCTACTGTGTGCCTTCTTTTTTTTCTCTGTACCCTAATAAGCTTTCATTATGACACTCAGGCAGTGGGCTACGACTCGCCATTTCACAGCGACTTTGATATCTGAGAACTTCTTTTTTATTTCGGGCATTGTGCGATTTTGTGAACTGTGTTTCTCCGACACACTATGTCAGTCGATCAGCTTCCTTTTGTTATTTATACCACTGTTTAAACCAACAAATAGTATGTTTTTCCTTGCCTCCACTTGGTATTCACTGAAATTCTTCCATTTTCCCTCTTGCTTTTCCCATTGTCTTTTCACAGAATGCTGAGCTTAAGGGGTATTTATATTGATTTGCATATTCAAAGAGGTGTAATTCTGGGAGGAGTTGGGGCGGGACAGCAGGCGCATGCACGAGCATTACTTTTCACACTTACCGGGATTTATGTAGCTGAAGAATGTGGAAGTTGGTGAACGCACAGATTCCAGCATCTGGATTTTTCTGTGCGTAAGCACATTTCGGCTTTTGTGCTTACATCATGTTATAGTGTGAGCTCTACGCACTTCGTTATGCATGAGGCACCAGATGTTTTTAACACTGGAGTTACAGAAGCAATTTTAAAAGTAGCTGGCACAAAACCTTTGTCAAGGGAAGTATTTATTATTGTTGTAACAGTCAGGATTGTGGCATGAAGGCAGGATTTAAGAAGTGTGTTGTGGATGGGGTAAGGTACACAAATAGTTGGTCTCATCTTACAAAGCAGGTCACTAACAAATGCAGATGTGACTGGTGAAGATTTAGAAAAAAAGCTGGATGGGGTGGGAAGACAGGGAAAGATATAAATACAGTGGAACCTCGGTTCACAACCATAATTCGTTCCAAAATTCTGGTCATAAACCGATTTGGTCGTGACCCAAAGCAATTTCCCCCATAGGATTGTATGTAAATACAATTAATCCGTTCCAGACCGTACGAACTGTATGTAAAGATATATATTTTTTTTAGTTTTTAAGCACAAATATAGTTAATTATACCATAGAATGCACAGGGTAATTGTAAACTAAATGTAAAAACATTGAATAACACTGAAAAAACCTTGAACAACAGAGAAAACTAACACTGCAATAGTTCGCGCTATAGCACTAAGAACCGCTCGCTAAAAACACTTTTTTTTTAATGAGTTTTAAGAAAAGGGAAAAAATGAACATTTGAAAAATCCGTAATTTAATAAACCACCAAGAAAAGTAACATTGCAACAATGCACGCTACGAACCAATCACTGTAAATAGAAATGAAAACAAAAACAAGCCCAGTGCATTCTTTAACTGCCTTCTCTACCTTAAGTGTCCAGCTCTCTCTCTCTTGTGTGCGTGTGTCTCTCTCTCGCGCGCCTGTGTGTGTGTGTCTCTCTCTCTCTCGCGCGCCTGTGTGTGTGTGTCTCTCTCGTGCGCCTGTGTGTGTGTCTCTCTCTCGCGTGCCTGTGTGTGTGTTTGTGTCTCTCTCGCAAGCCTATGTGTGTCTCTCTCTCTCATGTGTGTGTGTGTGTGTGTGTGTGTGTGTGTCTCTCTCTCTCTCTCTCTCATGCGCCTGTGTGTGTGTCGCATTCTCTCTCATTCTCTCGCTCACTGCACAGGAAATACACAGGGAGGGACTGAACACGTACAAACCGAAAGGGAAACTGGCTTGTTCGTATACCGAGTGTGTGGTCGTGAACAGAGGCAAAAGTCTGGCGAACTTTTTGGTCGTAAACCTATTTGTACGTGAACCGAGATGTTCGTGAACCGAGGTTCCACTGTAGATGGATTTTTGTTAGTTGAATTATTTAGATCTTTAATTTTATTTCAGAATAGGTTGAGGAATTTTTCACAGGCTTCAGTAGAGTCGGTAATTTGGCTAGATGCAGGTTTAAGTAGTGTATTAACTACAGAAAACAAAGCCCTAGGATTATCAAGGCCACTTTCCATTATTCTGCAATAATGCATGTTATTGGCTGCAGTGAGTGCATCACTGTAAGCCCTTTGATTGTCAGAGCAAGCCTGGATGTGCACAGTGAGGTCAGTCTTACATGACATTCTCTCAAGACATCAGCCAGCTGCTTTCATAGACCATAATTCTGAATTATACCATGGGGCAGAACACGTAAAGGAAACTTCCTTATGTTTTAATGGAGCTATTTTATCTAGTGCTGAATGAAGGGCTGAGTTATAGCATTCAACAAGACTATCTAGCATTGATGGAATAGGAGAAGACAGAAAAAGATAAGAAATTGATTCAGCAAGGATAGAGGGACAGATATTTTTAAGGTTTCTGGAAGAAATTTAATGTTTACAGCTAAGAAGAGGGAGAGGTATTGAGACAGAGAAAAGTACTGCGTTATGATAAGAGAGTCCCAAATCACTGCTATAAGTATCACAGACAGATAATCCAGATTTGCAGATTAGGTCCAATATATGACCACCAGAGTGGGTAGGAAAATTAAGATGTTGCACCAAGTCAAAGCAGTCCAGTAAGGACAGGAATTCATTCCTCAGTTTATCCAGGAGTGTCAATATGGATGTTGAAATCACCAAGAAGAGACAGAATTTAAGTGGATTAAAAGATCAGTCAGGTCAAACATCAAAGAACTATTGTATTTTGGTCGATGATAGACAAGAATAAGTAAGGCAGGACCAGATTTTGTTATTAGTTTAAGAGCCAGACACTCAAACAATAATGAACAGTCAATTGCCTTGAGCTACAAGCCTCTGAGAAGTAAACATATCCTGATGGTGTCACCTCTGTGAGAGACATAAAGTTGTTCGGTTTTTGCCAGGTTTCTGTTATGCATATTGCATCAATGAATTCTGATAGCACCAATGCTTTGCCAATAAGAGATCTTGGGTTGAACAATGTAATATCACCTGATGAGGGTTTGTTGTGCACCGATCCATGACAAGAGTTTATTTTAGCATGTTGAGAATTTGGCACACTGACACTCTTATTTCCAAAGCCATGAGTAGGTTGAGCAAATGTAATCCTGAGCAAATGCTGCTGGAAAACTTCATTCACAGCCCTGGTGGTGACGACAACTTGACCCGTGTTGTAAATATTTCTGGCACTGCACAAGAGCTGCCAGAGTTTTTTTAGGACATTCCAGTCTGACCACTTGCTCTGAACAAACTGTTAAATATGAAGAAGTTTGTCACAAGAATATTTCAGCATAGTATAGAGCAATACTTAACTAATAGTAGCAGAGAATGTGGAGCAGCAGAGCAGAGAAGGTGAAACAGGCGGAGTAGGGTGGCACAGATGAGCAATGATAGCAAAGCTGTAAAAAAATCCAGAAGAAGCAAAGTAGGAAATATTACAATATGCACTAGAACAATAGCTACCAGAATCTGGTGGTTCCAGCATACAACCACATACATATAGTGCTGGGTAGTGCTGGGTAGTACAGGCATTGTCGCCTAAAAGCCACAAGTCAGGTGGCTATAAATATCAAGTCACTTTTCAGTCATTCCAAGTCAAGGCACATACAGAAGGAATCAACAGCTATCCAGCATATCCATTATAATGAAGGAGACAGAATATCCCCAGCTCCTAGGTATCCAATGTGGAGAGAAAAAATGTTCACAGACCAAACATCAGGCATGAGTGGGCAATTAAAGGAAAGTCTTGTCCAGTGAACAACAGAAAGATTCAGTTGTCCCCTAGGCTGTCAACCCACTTAAGGCAAAGTCCATAAAAAAAATCCAAAATCAATGCCATTAAAGTCGATTGCATCCATGAACTATACATACAATAAAAGAAAATGAAAGAAGTGCAAAAAGAACAAGATTAACACGAATTTTAACAAAAATTGTTGTTAACATGGAGGAGCGGCAGCAACATGCAAGTGCCAATGTCCCCTCACCTGTTATGATATGCATTCCATCCTTCTATCCATTATCCAGTCCTGTCAATAATAGATAGGGGAATCCCAACCCTTTTGGTTATGAAATCTCTTTCTCTGCATTCTCCATCCATTTCATGGGGTTTCACATGGACACAAATCCCACTAACCTGGTCAATAAGCTGGTTCCCCCCAGACGTCCATTACAGTATAAACATTATACAGTAAGTTTCAAAACAAAAGAAAAAAGTAAAATTTCTGACAACAATATTGTTTAACCAATCAGAACTCTGAATAGTTGGTGATATGCTATATAAAGCATGGTTTCGACAAGATTTATGGCAGCTATAAACAGAACAGCAAAAGTTGTTGTCACACTAGCATTTCAACTCAGAGTTTGAACCAACAGACAGCCAGGTTCACAAATTGAACAAACTGCACTGATATGTACAGTAATTTCTTTCTTGTCATAATGTAGGTAAATAAACTTATAGTTGAATAACTACTGCGTCCAACATTCACATTAAATACATATTTATTTTTGATTATGCAATTTAAGCTCTGCCTATGGATCACCTTATCAGTTCACATCAGATATGCAATACCACGCCAGAACGGGAGGATTCACTGTTACTAACAGACTTGTCTCTTCCCTCCACAGCTCCAAGAAGTCGCCCCTTGAGGGCAAGTGACCCTGCTCACATCGCTCAGAGACACCCCATCACTTCTGGTCTGAACCATGAGGAAGAAATATTTAGAATTAAGGTGCTTCAGTCTTTCCAAATAATAAAGTATGGTGCTAATAGAACTATAAGAAGCATGTCACTTATGTATTAATAAATAAGAATGTATTAGACTAACTGAACAAATGTAATCTAATACAGAAACTAACCTGTAACAGTGTATTCCTGTAAGACAAGTGTACTAAACTAACTTTTAAGGTAGCTTTTGATATTGTATAACCAATTATTATGTGTGATGATCATTATGTGCAAAATGTAAGCTATAATAAGATTCTTAAATTGTAACTGCCACATAGCCGTTGAAGTGTTGTAACCTTGATGGTGCAGAAGAATAGGGAAGTACATGTTTTGCAAAGTGCTGTCTCTGTAACTGTCTTGCAAAACTAGCCATAAAGACTACCATGTACTTCTGCACGTAATGATTTAATGCGTCATCTTAAAACTCTGCGTGACCTCAAATTGAACTGCCATACTTCCTCTTTTTGTTTAGCAAACAAACTGGTATAAAACCAAGCTAACTCCCTTCTTTGGACAGGCTGTCTGATCTTACTGTCAGTGAAAGGCTTGCTGCTTGTAGCAAATTCAGCTGGCAGGTGGAGGCAGCCTCTCTGCTCACTAAGAATAAAGAAATTGCTTTTTACTTTTTATTGGTGTCCGCCTTCTGTTGTTCCCGATTTTCAGTGACCACAACCACATAAAGATGGTCATTCCCGGAAGGAGGTGTCTTGACTTTAGCTACTATAGGATGGAATTCTGTACACAGACCATTAGCAAAGAGCCATCTGAGAGAGTACAAATCCTTTTCGTTTACGTTCCTGTGCTTATGCCATCGAGCACCTGTTTATATTACTGCCAAAGCCATTTTTCTGTTGTGTTTGTTACTAAATAGGGTGGACAGGTTGTTACCCCACCTTTTTCTTGGGACTTAAACTTGTACCTGACAATACACATATTTTTTAATTGCACAGTATCATTGCAATTTTTAGACATACAATAAAAAATAATCACTACATATTATTTCTTAAAGTTTGATGAACTGTAACACGCCTTGTACAAAAGCTTTTCAGCTAACAATACACAAGATCTCTATTTATTATTGCAAATCAAAGAAGCATTTTTTAACAAATAACAGCTTTTTACTTACCATTTCAGAGGCTTGACAAAGTCTCTTAGACCCCTTTAAAGCCAATTTCACGTCAAATATGCTATTACTTCATTGATAATGGAATACTTGGACCTCGCTGTGGACACCTTAATAAATACAAGTGAAAGCCTCCATTTCCAAGAAAATAGCAAAGGCATTTCAGTATTTACTTTCTCAGAGAAAGTGCTTTGTTAATTGTATTTGAAATAAAATTGTACTTCTAGAGTGCAGAATGTTAATATTTTTTGTAAGGGAGCCAGTTGACATATTTAACCATAGCTATATCTTCAAATGCTGAACAAATGCTGTGTCTTATATAGCACATCTTTTTGGACCCGGTTCTGGTTTTAAATCAGGTGACATTTGGGATGTTTTATGGATTATGAACAAACAAACTAACTGAAATGGAGAGTAAAACCCAGTAAAGTACTGTATATGGTGGGTCAAAATTGACATTGGATATGGAATTTCTCAGAATTGGTAGCAACTATAAACAAATGTTATTTCTGAAAACTTTTTCCTTTTCATAAAGCTAGGGTTTTTTTAATAAAAGCCTTCACATTTCTGAGCTGAAAATATAACATTTTGGATGTTTACAGCAGTGAAAATAAGTATTGAATGTTGACGCGTTCAATACTTATTTTCCCTGCTGTATATGGGTTGTGAGCAAATTTCTCAAAATGTAGTGGAATAGTGATTAAAGTCAATGGTGGAGCAAAACTGAAAAGTTTGACAAGGTAAAATTTTTGTATATTGATTTTTTTTTACTGTCCATTAATTGTTGGAAAAGTCATACAGTTTCATCCTTAATAAGTCAACTTTAGTATTTTTTTACAGATTTTAAACCCAAAACAGGTTCAGATTTGATCCAAAGACATTGTAAGGGTTAAATGATAAAAAAAGATTTAGGTTATACTACCATTGTATGCGTATACTGACTGGAACACCTGAGTATAAACTTTACACACTGTATTGATGCTGACAGAAGCAAGCAACCAAGATTTATCCCTAGTAAAATCCTTTCTTATATTTGGAAAAAATCCATTCAAAATAGATAGATTTAAATGTTTTGGGGTTTTTTTTCCTCTCTAAAAGTACTTACTTGTATTTTAGCTCAGAAGCCAAACCAAGGCTTACCTTTGGCCAAAACAGAGGACAGGCACGAGTGAGCTATATGTGTAAATTGCATTAATTTGAACATTAACATTTAAATTTATTTTCAGTCAAGGCCACAACTCTTTGTTGCATAGTTCAATTGGGAAATGGGAATGTGCAAGAGAATAAAATGACTACTTAAGATTCACAACAGATATAAAGTTCCTTATGGAAAAAAAACAAGTTATGGTATGCTATGCAAGGCATAACATTTAGGTGCATTCAGGGACTTAACTGATTTGGAAAGTAGAACATTGTGCATTTTTTAATCATTTTATTATATATTTTTGTAACCATAACAATCAACATGAATTAGCATGTTACACTGCATTAAAGACACACTTTTTAACAGCAACTTGCAATATTGTATAGTTAAAAATTTAGCCCAAATAGGTTCTATAACTTGTAAAGAGATCATTTTAAAATTAAAGAAATGTAAAAATTGTATAAATTGTTGCAGTATCGTTAGATTTTGGGTGTGGAGTGTTTATGACTAATTGTAGTTGTATTTTTTTAAACATAACATTTTTGAAAGACTTAACCATAGAAGAGTTAAAAGAAGAGGTGGGTCCATGATGGTGATCAGTTCTCCAGTTTTACTGATAAGTTACAGTGTCAGAAAAATACTAAATCATTTTAGTGGGCATAAAATGCAGTTGTGATGTTATTTTTAGCACAACATGCTACATATTTATTAATTCTATGTTTACGGAGCGAGGCTTACAGAATTCCTTTCCTCTTATATTCATTTTAAGATAGATAAGACATTTATTTATTTTACAATGAATTTATCTCAGGGAACAGGAGAAGTGAGCTGGTGTACTAGAGTTGTGTCTTGTGCGCTCACACCTCTCAGTGCATTAGTGTAATTTGTATTGGGGAATCTGTATTGCTGTATGACTAAAACAGGAAAATACACAAAATATAAAAGTCAAAGTGACCTCTTTCAAGGTAAATTTGGAACCATGAACAAATCCATAATTGAAAATGAACAGAATGTTTCTTTGTTTTAAGACAGATGAGTTAACAAATTCATCAATGCTTTTGAAACGGAAATGTTTAAATTTCAAAAAGGTTCAAAGTGATTAAGTACAAAAAGAAAATCAAAGCTATGGACTAGCAAATAACAGGATACTAAAAAATAAGAATTAAAGCCAAACCAATTAATATGAAAATCAGTACCCTAAAAACAAACAAAAAAAATTAAAAAAGAGACAAAAAATTCAAAATATTCCTAAAACTATAAAATTTACGATGACAGAACATAGTTCCTGAGAGCTAATGTTACAGTAATGCAGCTGAAGCAGCAGCTTTCTTAAAGGGGATACTCAGGTAACTTCTGAATAAACACCAGTGAGTCATAAACTAAATATTCTAGGGAAAAGGATGGGGGAAACCACAAATAATGTACAAGGGGTCCTCAGGTTACAACGTCTTGACATACATTTCGAGTTTACAATGCTCACTCCCATAAAAACTTAAAAAAATTGAGACATGAGAAGGAATAAAGTTAAGGATTTTTTTACACTCATTTTTTCTGTTACTATAGTGCAGTACAGTACGTATATTTATGTCCTTTTTCTGTAGCTTAGTTGTGTTTTTATGTTCTAGATTATGATTTTCCAAATGTGTTAGGATAGGTAAGTGACTTAGGCTAGGGTGTGTTTCAACTTACACCAAAATTCGAGTTACATCACTGTTGTAGGAACGGAACTGTATCGTAATCCAAGGACCCCCTGTATATCAAAAAACAGACAACAAGGGAATAAATATGACTAAAAATGAAAAAGACAGAAACAAACCCAGTAATCTCACTAATAGCAGACATTTTCAGTCTAGGCAGTCAAAGCAGAAAAAAATAGTAATGTTATTCTGCTCAGGAAGAAGAGAAAAACACTGGATCTTTCATTCTACTAACTTGAAATTGACTCTCACCTTTCTGAAGAAAAACACATCCATTAATATCAAAGCTACAAGAGCCATCCAGAAACACTTTGAAGACCATTCAGTTTGACACTGAACTAGCTGCATTGCCCCTTTGGAATACACATACGCACACACTGGCAGCATTAAATTAATGAAAACTCAAGAGCTACATGCCTGTCCAGTCTTGCAGTTTTCAACATTTGTCTCTCACTTGATTACTTACTGTATTTCAGACTGATAGAATACAAACATAAAAAGCAAACTCTAAAAATGCGGTAGACAAAACAAATATAAAAGCAAAGTACTTTGTATTAAATATTTTCTTCATTGAAAACCTTTAACACTCTGAAGAAGTCAGGCTGGGACCTGCTTTTTTAAGGTTGCTTACATGGTAACTATGGAAACCCAAACTTTGTATTCATTAGTCTATACCTATCAGTAGGAGGAAGAGGGGAGCTGAAGGTATGTGGGATTGCTTGTATCTGAGGCAAAAGTGAAAGAAAATATGCAGAATGTATCACATATCAAAATAATTCAGACCTGTCTAAACAACAGGAAAAGTACTTAATTTCTAATAAATTAAACTAAATTATTGTTAAAATGAGAAATTCATTATTTCAATTTCTTTTCAATATAAGAACATTACTTAACTCACTATGTATTTATTATATGCGTAATTACTACTATTTTAAAAATTGACTTTTGTTAATTGCATCAGATGTATTCAATTTATAATTATATGTAGAACAAAAATGTATTCACCACTTTTGATTCTTGCTTGAAAATTGAGCTTTTATATTTAGTTACACAGTAAAATCAACACATTTACTCTCTCCACAAACCATAGAACGAATACTATAATAAACCTCTGGCCTTTCTTTCTACCACCAGTTGAGGATTTGTTACAATTCCACACTCTAACTGAGACTAGCAGTACAAGATTTTTAAGCATGAGCCATAAAGCACTTCCAGTAAACCCCAAAAAGTAATTCTGATGTCACTTATGTTTTGCAGAATCCCTGCAGACATAAACGAAGAGCATTCCTTTAGCAGCCCCAGTTGCTCCTGCAGTGTGCTAAACTATTTTATTAAGGGGCTGGACACACACAAAGTTGACAGCTCTTTCTAATGAGCAACAGAGGATCATGAATAGCATTCGCTGGAATCCAGCATCTACTTATTATAACACTTTCTAAAATTCATTTTAAATTATTATGGGGCTTAATGCACTCTAGTGGCATCAGTGCGGTAACACTTTACATTAAGTGTCCATAATTGCGCTGTAACTACTATGTAATTACCTGTATAAGTACAGTGTAACTATGAGTTATTACTCCATACTTACTGTGTAATACAAAGTAACGTTATAGTTAATTACTCAGTTGCCATTGTTGTTCCACAGTTTATATAATTACAATGTAACAATTTAGCACTGATCCAAAAACAAGTGTACTTACATAGTTAAATGTATCTGTACTTTCAAAATGTAATAAAAACATTAGGGTATGTAACTACAACTATGTAACAGGTGTTCCATGGTCTGGGCAATTTTTATGGAGAATTGTAATGATAACTGCATAGGTTTTCGATGATATTTCAAGATCTTTTTTAAATGGTGAAAATACCTTTGCAAAATGGTTAACGCTTTTCCCTCACGGATCCATTATCCTGAGATGTAATTCTGTCTGGAGATATGTGTGTAAAATTTCTACGTTCTACCCATGTCTTCCTATGTCTTCTTCATGGGTTTTACTGCCACATCCCAGGGACATGTAGGTTGGGTTACGTGGCCATATGTGTGAGAGTGTGACTGCTGGTATGTTTGTCAGTGGGCCTTGCAATGGGATGGTTCCCCATCCTGGGCTGTTTCCTGCCCTTTGCCCGGTAATGCTTGGAATGGCTCTGCAACCCTGTGTACCTTGATTGAATGATGCAAGTTTGGCGGTATTATGTTAGGAATGGGTATAATAATAGCCCAAAAACTTCAACAATAAATAGTGTAACACAACTACAAGAATGTGACAAATGCTTGTTTAAGCGAAACATGTCAAGGAGGTGCCCCTCTAGATTTTGAATTTTTCAGCAATAAACTCATCTTTCCCAAATGTTGATACACATACAGGTGAATTCATGTTTCCAAAAGCTGGCAATCAATGGTAAAAAATCTACAAGCAGAGAAGCTCCAAACATAAAATGGTTTAAGCACATGTGCCAGTGTTTAGACTCAAAAGGGACATCAAGATTGCTGACAATCAGGCTGTGAAGACATCTAAAACATACAGCATAAACAGGAAATGCTGGATTGGAAGAGGATTCAAGTACTCTGTAGTTACTTAATACTTAGAAGGGACTTGCAGACTGGAAAGTAAATGTCAGCATGTTGTGCTTATACATTACTTACCTAGTGTACTAAGAACTACCCAGAGACATTCGGTCACAATGTCGTGGGCGATCAGAGAGGTCAATCCGAGTTTTTCATCTACCACCTCTGGGATGGACAAGATAACTGCTTCGAACTCTCACCGCTGTCGGATGTTTAAGTTAGACCCAAAGTTAAGTGTGTTTGTCTGAGCAAAGAATGAGTGGGGCTGGCCAAAGGAGGGATCGAGGTCCCTTTCCTTCCATGGTTTCAGCAGATTCACGTGATATATCCGCTCGCTCGCTTCGTTTTCCCAAATCTATCGCATAACTGCAAGATATATTCCAAAATATTAGTCAAAGGAAGGGCCTCTCCTTCCCAACCTTTCTAAATGTCCAATATACCCTGGGGTTGTTGTCCATATAATAATTTAAATGGTGAGAACCTTGTCGTAGCGTGAGGGACTTCCCTGTAGGCAAAGAGTACGAGGGGGAGGAGTTGATCCCAATTCCTTCTGTCTCCGCTAACCACCTTGCGAAACATCTGTTTGAGAGTCTGATTAAATCTCTCAACTAGAACGTTAGTTTGAGGATGCTACACCGCGGTCCTTAAGTGCTTTATTTTAAGTAACTTTGCCATTTCCCTGAATGTCTCCGAGGTAAATGGCGTTCCTTGGTGCTTAAGGACTTCTTTAGGGTTGCCAACTCGTGCAAAGACCCCCACCAGTTCCCGTGAGATGGCTTTGGAAATAGCTGAGCACAACAGAATAGCTTTTGGATATCGGGTCGCATAATCTACATGGACTTATATATTCTTATGTCCTTGGGCTGAGCGTTCCAGGGTTCCCAGTATATCGACCCCTATTCTCTTGAATGGGACATCAATTAAGTGAAGGGGAACAAGAGGAGCACGGTCCCTCCTAGAAATTTGCCATATTTGACACTCTGGACAAGAGATACAAAAACGGCGAAACTCCTCATTAATTCCCAGTCAATAAAATAGGAGCTTTATATGCACTTATGTTTTTATCGGTGCCCAGATGGCCTCCTAGGAGGCGGGCGTGCACTAACTCACAAACCTGCCTCTGGAAGGTTCGTGGAATCAGCAACAACTTCCAGACCTCCCACTCATGTTCACTGACCCGATATAATAAATCATTTTCTATAACAAAGTGGGGTCCCTGTGGCATGGCTGATGGGTGCATTGTCCAATGACTAGTATCATTGTATTCTTTGCAAATTTCAGGGAATCATCATTCCATTGCTCCCTTTTAAAAAAGGCTGGCGTTTGTCTAAACTGAAAACTTAGATCTGAGAGAGGGTCCGGTCTGACCTCAAGGGGCAGGGAGTCGTCCTGATCCACCGAGACGCAGACTGATGATGCAACGGTCTGCAACGGTCCAGGAACCTCCCCATCCTCCTGTTGGCCTCCCATACCTCGCTCCGCTGGCTGAGTACACTGCGTGGAGACAACCTGTGACATATTATTCCCGTCTGATACTAGGCCTAAATTAGATTTGGGAGTGGATAGTACTTCAATGCTTTTAATATCAGACCAGTCTCGCCCTAGAATCACAATGAAAGGAGACTTCGGGAGGACTGCTACGGGGATTTTTCTTACCAATCCTCTCTGGCTGATGACACATCAGGCGGTTTTGTAGTATCGGATATCTTCGTGTACACACATTATACTGGTCTTTATTTTTATCCATTGTCGTTGCAGTACATACCGGTGGTCAACAATGGAAATGTTGCTGCTGGAATCAAATAGGGCTTTTACTTTAAATCCATTGACCATGATCACTCCCGTATGAGGCATGGACAGGAGGTTTGAAAGAGCACACAATCCAGCTCCCTCTCTCCATTTGCATTCTGCCACGTCGCCCAGTGAGCGGCGCGCTTGTGGATCCAGTGCAGACTGTGGCTTGTGTCAAGAGGGCAGTTTATTTGGGATGTAATCTCCATGGCGTCCGCTAAAGGACTGTTCTGCTCTCTCAGGTTGAAAAGCTGTCCTAGATGTTTCCACGAGCCTGATAAGCTCGTCCATGCTAGTAAACTCCCCCCAGAATGGCTAGGTGAAACTCTCAGGTATGTTGTTTAATAGGATAAAGCACATTACTTTTTTTTACAATTTCAAAGGTGGAGCACTCAGAGGCTTTTAACCACTTAGCTACCTTTTCCCAAAGAGCATCAACCTGCTCTTGAGTAGATGTCTCTGGATCTAGCTTCCAGGTTTACAAAAACCTCACCTGCTGGTCTGGGGAACTCCCACCTTTCCCTGGGGTCTTGGCCCCTGTGGGGAGGACAGCTCTCTCCCCTAAGAGTGCATAATAAGTCCCTGTCACTTCCCCCACTGACACCAGCCCACTTCTGTGTGTCCCCTCGACACTCTCCCTATGCATTCTATGTGGCCCGCAACTAGATAAAGGGAGCGGAGCCTGCACCGGTTCTTTCCAAAATCCGGGATGAACTCCCCACCCGGAAACTTGCCCCTGGTACTCCCCCACCTGGTCATAATTCAGGTTTGGTCCTGTTTCCTTCTGGGATTCTTCCATCCTGCCGGCTATGCCACCGTAATAAGAATGACCCAGAGACATTGGGAAGGTTTGGGGCAGCCACCCATATAATATTTCCCGGCTGCAAAATTGATTAAACAGAACAAATATGTTCACACGATCAAAACAGAACTGATCATTGTCTTTAAGATGGCGGCTTTTAAATGCTCCCAGAGGATGTGATGTCATCAGTATCGGAACCGGAAGTGACGTCGTTGGTTGCCCCTGAACCAGGCGAGATTTCCCGAGAATGGTCTGCAAGGAATTTAGAGAGAGAATTAGTATTGTTTGCCACCCCCTGGTCTGGCGTAGAATTACATTTATTCAGGCCCTTTAGTTGTCCCCTAAACACGCATGTGTGACACTAGGAACTCCCTACTTGTAAAATGTAACACCTTTCATAACAGAATGTAATTGCCATGTATTTATATTATATTATATTATATTATATTATATTATATTATATTATATTATATTATATTATATTATACTAGCAAAATACCCGCGCTTCGCAGCGGTGAAGTACTGCCTTAAAATTTTTATTAAGAAGAAAATTAAACCTTTTTAAACTGAGGGAAAATATACCAATAATTATTTGTTAAGGATCTCTTTGTATGCCACGTTGTCAGTTCGGCCCTCCAGTTGCAATATGACTAAGCTGTAGCTGTGCGCTGAGCTTACTCTTGAGCATGCAACGTACAGTTGGCCATGTGAACAGTAATCTTGTTTCAAATCTCACACCTTGGATTGCTGCTGTCATAATCGGTTTGAGTTTCATGGTTTGTTTCAATTACGACAGTATTTGTAGGACTTGTGTTGAAGAGACATTCGGCATCTGTCAAGCATTGTAAGTATACAACCAGTTTCATTGATAACTTCACATCCAGCTTTTGAGAGTTTAAACATTTCTAAACATCAAAGTGTCCACTACTGAAATCGTCACCTGTGAAGCTAAGATGTTTAAGAGGCATTGGCGGTTGTCTAAAGGTGTAAAATATTTGCCCATTTCGGTACACTTAAGCATTTCACTCTTCTAGTGCTCCTGTGTAGTATAATTATCTCCTGTACCATCATCAGTCCACACCTTGAACCTGTCCCAGTCATTCAATACATAAGACACAATGTTCCTCCGGATATCAATAGTGAGCCTGATATGGCT
This sequence comes from Polypterus bichir lapradei, assembly GCA_026402145.1. Lineage (NCBI taxonomy): Eukaryota > Metazoa > Chordata > Cladistia > Polypteriformes > Polypteridae > Polypterus > Polypterus bichir. Next base: position 43,072,786 of record JANRMT010062791.1, on the reverse strand, counting down.
GTGCAATATGTAACAAAGAGAATGGAAAAGGCTGGTGCCATCTCCGGGCATGGAAACCACTCGGTAAGTGACAGTTCTTTGATCGATAGTGATTACCTCGATAGACATGTTAATGGGGGTATGGTTGGAATGATAAAGGAAATGGGTACCTGAACAATGTAAAGTAAGTCTAAAATATCTATACAATAACTATAATCGTAATAAATGAACAATAAAACAGCGGAGAAGCCGTGGATTAAATAAAAAGGCTGTAGTTATCAGCAGGGAGACGTGAATACCGTGGCGAAGCAAGGAAGGGAATGTAGAGACTGGAGCGACAGACGGCCTTATATAGGCAGGCAGCCAACAACGTGGGAGGCGTTGGGATGGGGGACCCAACGCCGCCTCACACGGTGACCGAGCTGCAGGCTATGGACGTATATATGTACGTAAGTAGGATTCAGTTAGCAGTGCGAACCCGCGTACCAAATTTCTTGAAGATGGGCCCATAAGTAACAAAGACCGTTGAAAAGTTCAATATGGCAGCCGACAGTGGCATCATATCACCAAAATAAGTACCAAATTTCAGCCTTCTACCTATGAATAAGAAAGTTCAACATGGCGGACGTTGTTGACCGTTATGACCGTTACGCGTAGAATTTTGAAATGAAACCTGCTTAACTTTTGTAAGTAAGCTGTAAGGAATGAGCCTGCCAAATTTCAGCCTTCTACCTACACGGGAAGTTGGAGAATTAGTGACGTTGGAAACTTCAATATGGCGGCCGACAGTGGCATCATACCACTGAAATAAGTACGTACATCGGTTTTGGTTAGCGCAGGGAAGCCACCTACCAAATTTCGTGAAGATGGGGCCATAAATAAGAAAGTTAAATATGGCGAACATTGTCAACCGTTATGACCGTTACGCGTAGAATTTCGAAATGAAACCTGCTTAACTTTTGTAAGTAAGCTGTAAGGAATGAGCCTGCCAAATTTCAGCCTTTTACCTACACGGAAAGTTGGAGAATTACTGACGTTGGAAAGTTCAATATGGCGGCTGACAGTGGCGTCATACCACCAAAATAAGTATGTACATTGGTTTCAGTTAGCGCAGGGAAGCCGCCTACCAAATTACGTAAATATGGGGCCATGAATAAGAAAGTTCAAGATGGCGGACATTGTTGACCGTTATGACCGTTACGCATAGAATTTCGAAATGAAACCTGCTTAACTTTTGTAAGTAAGCTGTAAGGAATGAGCCTGCCAAATTTCAGCCTTCTACCTACACGGGAAGTTGGAGAATTAGTGATGTTTGGAAAATTCAATATGGCGGCCGACAGTGGCGTCATACCACCAAAATAAGTACATACATCGGTTTTGGTTAGCGTAGGGAAGCCACCTACCAAATTTCGTGAAGATGGGGTCAGCCTTCTACCTACACGGGAAGTTGGAAAATTAGTGACGTTGGAAAGTTCAATATGGCGGCCAACAGTGGAGTCATACCATCGAAATAAGTACATACATCAGTTTCGGTTAGCGCAGGGAATCTGCCTACCAAATTTCATGAAGATGGGGCCATAAATAAGAAAGTTCAACATGGCGGACATTGTGAAAATTAGTGACATTGGAAAGTTAAATATGGCGGCCGACAGTGGCGTCATACCATCGACATAAGTACATACATTGGTTTCGGTTAGCTCAGGGAATCCGCCTACCAAGTTTCGTGAAGATGGGGCAATAAATAAGAAAATTCAACATGGCGGACGTTGTCGACCGTTATGACCGTTACGTGTAGAATTTCGAAATGAAACCTGCTTAACTTTGTAAGTAAGTTGTAAGGAATGAGCCTGCCAAATTTCAGCCTTCTACCTACACGGGAAGTTGGAGAATTAGTGACGTTGGAAAGTTCAATATGGCGGCTGACAGTGGCATCATACCACCAAAATAAGTACGTACATCGGTTTCGGTTAGTGCAGGGAAGCCGCCTACCAAATTTCGTGAACTTGGGGCCATGAATAAGAAAGTTCAACATGGCGGACATTGTTGACCATTATGATCATTACACGTAGAATTTCGAAATGAAACCTGCTTAACTTTTGTAAGTAAGGTGTAAGGAATGAGCCTGCCAAATTTCAGCCTTCTACCTACACGGGAAGTTGGAGAATTAGTGATGTTTGGAAAATTCAATATGGCGGCCGACAGTGGCGTCATACCACCGAAATAAGTACGTACATCGATTTTGGTTAGCGCAGGGAAGCCACCTACCAAATTTCGTGAAGATGGGGTCAGCCTTCTACCTACACGGGAAGTTGGAAAATTAGTGATGTTGGAAAGTTCAATATGGCGGCCGACAATGGCGTCATACCATCGAAATAAGTACATACATCGGTTTTGGTTAGCGCAGGGAAGCCGCCTACTAAATTTCGTGAAGATGGTGCCATAAATAAGAAAGTTCAACATGGCGGACGTTGTCGACCGTTATCGACCGTTATGACCGTTACGTGTAGAATTTCGAAATGAAACCTGCTTAACTTTTGTAAGTGAGCTGTAAGGAATAAGCCTGCCAAATCAGCCTTCTACCTACACGGGAAGTTGGAGAATTAGTGATGAGTCAGTCAGTGAGTGAGTGAGTGAGTGAGTGAGTGAGTGAGTGAGTGAGTGAGGGCTTTGCCTTTTATTAGTATAGATTATATTATATTATATTATATTATGGTCACTGATCCTGCTGGTACAATCACTTCCAATAGATGAGTTTATTGCTGAAAAATGCAAAATCTAGAGGGGCACCTCCTTGACATGTTTTGCTTAAACAAGTATTTGTCACATTCTTGTTGTTGTGTTACACTATTTATTGTTGAAGTTTTTGGGCTATTATTATACCCATCCCTAACATAATACTGCCAAACTTGTATCATTCAATCAAGGTACACTTGGCCACAGAGCCATTCCAAGCATCACCGGGCACAAGGCAGGAAACAGCCCAGGATGGAGAGCCATCCCATTGCAATGCCCACTGACAAACATACCAGCACTCACGCTCTCACACATATGGCCACGTAATCCAACCTACATGTTCCTGGGATGCGGCAGTAAAACCCATTAAGAAGACATAGGGAGACATGGGTAGAACGTACAAATTTTACACACATATCTCCAGACAGAATTCCATCTCAGGGTAATGGATCCGTGAGGCAAAAGTGTTAACCATTTTGCAAAGGTGTTTTCACCATTTAAAAAATATCTTGAAATATCATCAAAAACTTATGCAGTTAATGTTTTTATTACATTTTTAAAGTACAGATACAATATAACTATGTAAGTACATTTGTTTTTGGATCAGTGATAAATTGTTACATTGCAATTATATAAACTGTGGAATAACAATGACAACTGAGTAATTAACTATAACGTTACTTTGTATTACACAGTAAGTACGGAGTAATAACTCATAGTTTCACTGTACTTATACAGGTAATTACATAGTAGATACAGTGTAATTATGGACGCTTAATGTAAAGTGTTACCTTTCTTTTTTACCTATAGGTATCTCAAGAATTCTTTCATATTTTTGCAATTCTTCTATTTCACAATGAGACCTAAGAACACGTTGTTAACTATGAGTATGTCAATCAACAAGTTGTTTTTTGATATTTATAAATCTTTCATTTGCAATCAATAATTAGAATTGTCAGAGCCTATTGTGTGTTTTATGAGTTCTGTTTAGTCCTGAATATATACTGTATATACATTTATCTACTGTAGGCATTGAGCTATGTAATTACATATTATTATTCTGAGAACACCTCTACTACATTTAATAATACAATACAATTTATTTTTTTGTATAACCCAAAATCACACAAGAAGTGCCACAATGGGTTTAATAGGCCCTGCCTCTTGACAGCCCACCAGCCTTGACTCTCTAAGAAGAAAAGAAAAACTCCCAAAAAACCCTTATAGAGAAAAATGGAAGAAACCTTGGGAAAGGCAGTTCAAAGAGAGACCCCTTTCCAGGTAGGTTGGGCGTGCAGTGGGAGTCAAAAAAAAGGGGGTCAATATAGTACAATACACAGAACAGAACAAATCCACAATACAGTATAAAAATAAAAATTTTAGAAGTACGGAGTAGAATTTAATAGTAGATGATATCACATAATATGATTTGTATTCGTTTAGAGTCCTGGAGACCTCATCCATCAAGCTGCCTCCCCCATTTGGCCATTCCACAGCTGAAATAGTGCCAATCCAATGAAAGGACTCTTTCCCACGATTCCTGCGATCCTCCATCAGGGATGACTTTACCTTAGGCAGGCAAAACAACTTGGCAGATGGGCCGTGGCACCAGGTGCCACATTTGAGTACCGAGAAGAGAAACAGAATAGGTGAGGGTTAGTATCAAATTATAACTATCATGTTACTTATGTTTTAATGCTAATGACTAACAACAGAGATGCAGTCTGTACAGTTAATCAGCAGCTCTAGTCAGGATAGGCTAAACTGAAGTAGTGAGTCTTCAGCCGAGATTTAAAAGCTAAAACCGAAGGGGCATCTCTTATAGTAGCAGGCAGACCATTCCACAGTTTAGGGGCCCTGTAACTAAAAGCTTGACCATCCACTGTTATTTTACTAATCCTTTGAAACATAAGCACACCGGCATCTTGAGATCTTAATGTGCGCTCTGGTTTGTAAGTCATGATAAGTTCAGACAAGCAAGCAAGCCGGGAGCCATTGTAAGGATTTAAGAACTGGAGTTATGAGTTCATATTTTCTTGTTCTTGTAATAATTCTTGCAGCAGCATTTTAGATTAACTGGAGGCTGTATAAAGAACAGCTTGAACATCCAGTGAACATCGTACTGCAGTAGTCAATCCTACTAGAAATAAATGCATGAATTAATTTTTCAGAATCCTGTTTATTTAGAAAGCGCCTTAATTTCCCAACATTTTTAAAATGGAAGAAACATGATTTGGACAACTTTGTAATATGCACTTTAAATGACATGCTAGAGTCAAAGGTAACTCCTAGATTGCGGGCTGATTCAGTAAAATGAATGGTGATTCCAACTGAGTTAAATGATGACAGAATATTGTTGTGATCAGTGTCATTCCCTCCGACAATTAACATCTCTGTTTTATCTCTCTTTTATTTCTGATTAAAGACAAGCAGTTCTCATCCATCCACTCCTTTAATTCACTAACACAACTAATTAAAGACAACATCAGAGAAAGGGTATAGGTATAACTGGGTGTCATCTGCATACGGGTGAAAATTAACATTATGTATACTAATGAGAGATCCCAGTGGAAGCATGTAAAGTGAAAACAGTAAAGGTCCCAGTACTGAGCCCCGCGGGACACCATATCCCACTTCTGTGTATAATGATGGAGTCCTGTCAGCACATTTCTGTACAAATTGGAATCGATTTGATACACAAGAACTAAACCAAGTGAGCACAGTGCCTGTAAGCCCAACATCATTTTCTAGCCTGTTCAGTAAAATAGAATGGTCAATGGTGTCAAATGCTGCATTTAAGTCTAGCAACATAATTACAGTGGAGTTTCCTTCATCAGAGGATATCAGAATGTCGTTTACAACCCGCGTTAGTGCCATTTCTGTACTATGACCAGTGCGGAAACCAGACTGGAATTTCTCAAATAAATTGTAATGCGTAAGGTGTGACTGAAGCTGATTGGCGACTACTTTTTCTGGTATTTTGTCAGTTACAGGTAATCTTCTTTTAAGGAAACTTGCTGATATAAATAAACTAACTTCTTATTAGAGTGAAACTAGGTGTGTTTATCTGACAGAAAGTCATATTACACCACCAATATATATGAAAGGGCAAAGCAGACACTTTTTTCTTAGGAGACTGCACTTATTTGTATATTTTAAAATACTATAAAATAATCATATGCTACTATTTGGATTTAATCATTGTAAATAACATTAAAAATCATATCATAAAACGGTAGCCAAATTATTTAAACAAACAGTGTACATTCTTTGTCATAAACAAGTATTTTCTTCTTGAAAAATCAGAGGATTAACTGGTACATTTCAGATTTTGCATTAACAAGAAGGGACTTGTGTCATCAAATATTAACAAGCATACATATATGGGTAGATGATATTTATTGCATAACAATATGTACCTAAAGTGCATGTTGATGATGATCAACTGACAATAATTGCCAATGATAACATAAAAACAAAACACAGTCAAACCAAAACAAACTGCTAAACACAGTGAGAAAAATACACCTCAGCTTTCCAAAATACTGGCAACAGGTAGGATACCAATACTGAAGAACTGATACCTGAAGACAATTGATTACCCAGCTAATCCTATTAAACAATATATTGCCGAAACATTTTATTATGGAGTGATGATACCATTCTGGAAGAAATGAGATCATTGCATTGTTTCCTGAAATTCTTTATGAAGTTAAAAATGGTACATGCACTTTGCCATTGGTCTGTTTTAACACTCTTCAAGTAGCCAGTTTTTAAAATAACTTAATCAGCAAATTTAATCTATATTCTATGTTGAAAAAAAGAGAACACAAAAAAAAAGAGTTGGTGTATCACCCAGTGAACCATGTTGAATTGGCAGGGTTGAAAAGCCAAAAATAACAAAAGCAAAAAAAAAAAAAATCCACAGTTTGTTTTACTCCAATTCCAATAATGACTGAGGGTTTCTTTTGAGGCTTTCTCTTAAATCCGTACTGAGATAGGAAGGGGTGAGCCAAAGTGACCAATCACCAATTTTTCGGTCACCTGTCTTCATTTCTGATGGCAAAAGATGAGGAAATGTGTATATGACAACACCAAGCTGTAACTTGCTGTTGAATTACAAGGAGTATAGAAGACATGAATATGCCCCCAGTTCCTATGTGTGTAACACACTTGTATAAAAACAAAAAATAAATGACATATATTCTGTATATACACCAGAGACTTTTAGAAATAAAAACACTGATCAAATAAACTTAATGGATCAACAAATTACAAAAACAACTCACTTTTCTTTTTAAACAAGGCATCAAAGGTGAAGGGTAACTCTAAAAAAATAAAAAAATAAACATTACCCCAATTTTTATTGCTTCCTTGTAGAACACTATAGTTAATTTTAAAAGCTGTTCCTCACTCAAACATCACTTCACACACTCTTCGCATTAAAAACAAACAGCAATTAAAAAATATAAAAGGTGATGTCTTTGCAAGCATTTCATGTCATTTAGAAACTAAAGACAAATACAGCAGTGAAATCTCTAATTTCACAATCCGTGTTTTCATTCTGGTTTTATATTTTTTAGAATTTATTGTCTCTTTACTTTTAATTTTGCATTGCTGTTCTGGTGAATTTATATTGTTCAAAAGTTCAATGATGGCTCCACCTGCTGATATCACAGAGGCGGGGTCACACAGTCAGTTTATTATGTAATGGGGGTGTGGCCATGTGGCCTCAGCAGCCATTTTCCCTCACTATAAAAAGCAGGCCTGGAACAATAGGATTGTTAGCTCTTCAGATCTTTCTGGAACTGTTAAGCTTTTTTGTATTTGATTTTGTTTATATTTAGTAGTATCATTGTTTTTATCTGTTTGTAAGCGTGTTATTTGTCCTTGAGCATATATTATCTTTTGCTTTTGTTTGTTTCTCTTTGTTGCTGTGGTGTTTATTTTTGTTTGCTCTCCAGAAGCTCATTTCTGCCAAGGAAATTTTAACAGTGTTAAAAATTAAAGGAAGAAACTTAAATTAAAAAGCAAGAATCTTAACACATTAAGACATGGATACCATTAGTATGATTTTTTTTAAAGGTTTTATTGAACATTTTAAGTTTGTTTAATATGGGCTAATTTGCTGTACATGATCATATGAAGCTTAAAGCACATGGACCTACTGTGTGAGACCATCTTAAAGCATTGCACTGTACTTGTTGAGTTTCAGAGATGTAACATCATAGCCCAACTCCTGAGAGTAGTCCAGAATATCAGAGTGTTTGAATAGTTAAGATTTAGGTTTCAAAAGGTGCTGCCAGAACAGGTTTACGTGTCCTAAGCTGCATAAGCAGGTTCCTCAGGATTTCCTTTTTTAAAATATTTCCAGCATTTATATTTAAACTTGTGATGCAAAAATAAGAGAGATTGCTTAGAAAAAAATCTTAACTAATAGTGATTTGTTTGTTTTCAGTCTGTTTAAAAAGTGACATAAAAATTGTGCACTTGTCTGACAGAAATTAGAAAGTGATTTTGTAAAAGGAAAGAAATGGTTCTTACAAATAGGTTTTATATATAAAAATACACAAAACTGTGCTTTCATTGTTAGAAAACAGAAACTCATACTTCATAGATCTAGATACTGTCCATACTGGAGCATTTAAAGACAAGAGTATAAAGAGAAAAATTAAAAAAATGCAAGACAGGATAATTTCAATAATCCATTTTCCATGATTTAAATGAGTGAACTAGCTAATATACTACCTGAACAAAAATAAAGCTTTAGTTTTGCTTATTCTCTATGTCGGAGAAAACAAATCTCAGCAAGTTAATGTAGACAAAAATGTTAAGCATAAAGTGTGTATGAAGTAGACAGACAGAAAACAAAAGGGTTATTTTAAATAAAGTTATGCATGTGTACAGTTTAGTGAGATGCACATCCACAGAGTTGTGAATGGAGCTGACTGTATAAATGGTTTCACTTGATCATTAGGTTAAGTCAGATTATTTACCATGGCAGCATGGTATTCCAAGGGATACAATGTATTGTGTGTGTGCATTTTTTTTTTTATGGATGGATGATGTTTCATTTTATTTTTCCTTTAAAAATGGTGTTTTACAAGGCTTGATTAAAGGTGAAAGAGGTCTGATATGATTTGTCTTCATTTCAGCCATCACATCAACAAAAGCTAAAATTCCATTAAGGGTGTTTAATCTGTTGATATTCAGTGGAGGCTTCCCAAAATATAAAATATAACGGGCTGAAATGTCTTGTGACATATGTCTTGTGACTTGTGTGTGTGTTTGTGTCACACCTCACCTCACACAAACTAAAATAAAAATATAATGCAAAAATATGCCATTAATTCATCCATCCATCCATCCATTTTCTAACCCGCTGAATCCGAACACAGGGTCACGGGGGTCTGCTGGAGCCAATCCCAGCCAACACAGGGCACAAGGCAGGAACCAATCCTGGGCAGGGTGCCAACCCACCGCAGGACACACACAAACACACACTAGGGCCAATTTAGAATCGCCAATCCACCTAACCTGCATGTCTTTGGACCGTGGGAGGAAACCCACGCAGACACGGGGAGAACATGCAAACTCCACACAGGGAGGACCCGGGAAACGAACCTGGGTCTCCTAACTGCGAGGCAGCAGCGCTGCCACTGCACCAACGTGCCGCCCATCCATTAATTCATGTGTTTGTTTTTTTTTTTAATAACAAAGATACACAAAAGTAAAACACTATGCAGTGTTTAAAAATTCTAAAAAGCCTTCAAACTAGCCTGACAAAAAGGTATCATATAGTTGTGTGTGGTGGGACTTGCTTCATCTTCTTGGATAGTAACTAACCCTAACAGGTACAAAACTGTGTTCAAAACAAGAAACAAACAAAATTAAGAGCAATTTAATATATAGAATGCACAGAAACAAGTGCAAAGAAGGTTTTTAGCTTTACAAATCGGGCAATGATGAAACCCACCATACTGTGTAGCCATACCACTGGTGTTGTCACTATGTCATGGTCACCTTGAATTTAAAAAATATAATGGAAAGTAGAGCAAAAAGTATGAAAAACAAATTTAAAAAACACAAAACCGTGCAAAATCAGGTTCAAAACAAAAGCAATCATACTAAACCATGTAACTATACTGAGTGAACAACATTGGGTAATGTTACATGGTTCAAAGTAAAATTGAGTCTTTTCAGGTAAAAAGGAACTCGGAATAGAAATCTCTCGTAGATTAGTATACATTAATCCACCCATCCATAATCATAATAAATACACACATACCCATCCATCCATTTGTTTTATGTAGCTCACTGTTCTGTGCTGAAGGAGGTGTTGAAAATATTGTAATGCCGCTGGGTAGAAAGCAATAACAAATCCTGGACAGTAAAATTTCTATATTTTTTTTAACTTTTGGGCTAAAACACAATCAATTAAAGGATAGGGAAAATACAATAAAATAATATTTAAAACACCTGTCTGACACAACCACACTTTAGAAAACAAAGTAACAACATTGATTTTTAAATGAAAGGGCAGCTAGTATGCCTGTTTATAAAATGCACAGACATCTCCTCTACTTAATCACTTCTCACTTCTCAGAAATGCCAATTGATCTACACACTTGGTCATAAATGTAAACTGCATTATAGGCTTGGATTCCTTCCACTGAACTCTGGCTTCCATGGTAATCCTTTGAGACCCTGCTCAGAACCAATTAAACATTAAAGACCAGCATCATGATTAGCTATTGCTCCAAATTATAGCACCACTTGGAAAATCCAGGCTGCATTTCACTCCATATCTTTGTCTATTAGGCCTAAATGACCAGATTTTCAGACTGCCTGTTCTTTAATAAATGCTAGAGGGTTGTATCAGTGCCTCACTATGAACCTGAGCCAACATTACATAGTTGGAGGATGAGTGAAGTATTCTTTTAAATATGGAGAAGCTCTACACCAATTAGCAGACACTGGTGGTGCTCAAATATTCACTTTTCTATATAAATATAAAATATGAGCACTCTTTTCTCAACATCCAGGCACTGTGTTCCCTTTCTCTCTGCATCTTGGGACACTTGAATTGGTTTTAAAATGTACTTAAGGCGTACAGTATGAGCTGTTGAAATGCTTAGACACACTGGAAGGTACTTATACATGTTTTTACTTACTGTATTTTAATGTGTGAGCAGCATTTAGAAATACCTCTTTGCTCTAAATAGCAGATGGCTTTGAGTGTCCTAGAGTACAAGTAGAGGAAAGGGAGAAGAGGTAAAGTACAAGATATAGATATGGGAAAAGGGAGTGGCATAGGCTACATCATAAAAGTGTTTGTTTGTATTAATAAACCAAACTAAAGACTCTCAAATTAATAAGCAAAAAGAAAAAAAATGATTTATTGATTTAAGTTGCCAAGTATAAACGTCAGTGGACAGTCAGGCATGTTAAGTCAAAATACAGGAATGATGTAGGAGCCAAACTCAGTTCAGAAAGCTAATGATAAATACAGTGGCATGCAAAAGTATTCAGTCCCCTTGAAAATCCATTCAGTATTTTTAATGTGAACTCTTATGCTGGGACAATACATTTCCAAAGTCAAAGTAAACCATTTTCTGTAGATATTTATCTCAATCACATAAAAAAAATCCATCAACGTGACGAGACGTTTTGGAAGAGAGATTTTTTTAAAAGTCCTGTGAGACGAAACTTTTGCCTTGAGATATTTTCAAGCCACGCCCTCCTCTCAAACATTTTCAAACAAGATCATGGTCCTATAGCACCAACAAATGAAGAAGTCAAATGAAATAACGCCAAAAATGACAATCAGTTACACAGCAAATTGGTTAAATGCATCCAAAAATGTTGATTGATTACACAGCAAATTGGTTAAATGCATATCAATAGATTATGCTGAAACAGTTGGTGGGGATTGTGTGGAATATGAAAACAACAAATTACAATATCCCGAAGAATATCTACAACCGTTAACAACGTCCAGTCTTCCAACGCACAAATTACTGGAGAAAGAAGAATGTATCCAAGAAAGGTAATGTAGTACATCTTCTGTGGATAACATCAGACAACAAAGGAGATCTTTAGATATGTGATAGTTCCGGGTCCTGGTACTTCAGGAAGTCCATCATCCTGTCGACTACACCAATGTCACAAAGTCGACAAAGAAGCCACAGAAAGCTGCCCATATATTATTTCCTGGCTGCAAAATAGGAATGATTATTGTACTGATATGTACAGATCGGAGTCCAGAACAGAACTGATTTGACGTCATCAATGGGGACAGTACAGGAAGTAGTGTCATCAATGGCCCCGAAACTAGAAGTGACGTCATCAGGGCCAGTCAGAATTTCCCGTAACTGGTCTGCAGAGAAGGGAGACAGTGTACTCTGCCACTCCCTGGTATGGTGTGGAATTACTCTCCTTCAGGCCGTTTAGCTGCCTCCCATGTGTATTTCTGTGACAGGTGAAACAATTGTGTTTCACATCTGTACCTGTAAAACAACTGGGCTCAATACAAAAACTCTATACCGAAAGACACATATTAGTTTTTTAAAATTATTTGAATGAGACAGAAGCTGGCTAATAAACAATTCGGGTAACACTGAGTTTTGAACACTATTATTAAGATTATGTCATTCTTCCTACTATAAAAACCTCAAAAGTAAGTGGAGGCCTTAAATCATACAACAGCCAGTAAACAGGCCTCACCCTAAGCAACCTAGCCCCAAACTCAAATGGCAAACTTCACACATGCCCAAGCCCTAAAATGGGGCCGAGCCTTTTTGAACATGAAAGTCTCAAATATCTCCCTTTACAGAGGAGAAGGGAAAACCATTAAAAAGAGGTGCGGTTCAAAGGAAACACACAGCATGATTCCTTGCATTAAAATAATCTATGAAAGCATTTAGACTGAACAATGAGAAGCAAGGCAGGTTAAAAAAGGAAAAATAGGTTTTGTTAAAGTGGGTTTGACTTAGGGTTAGAGATTGGCTTAAATATTACTGGGATTAGTACTTCAGCTGCACAAGTAGTTGGTCCCACATAAAGGAGTCAGGGCAAAGAACAAGAAAACTTTATAATCTTAGCTTTGAAAAGCAATACATAAATAACACTATAGTAAACAAATAACATCCAGTCAGGAAAATAGAATTTTTAACAAAATATAGAAATAATATTTGAAAAATATCAAAAAAGTTAAACAAACAGATAAAAGTACTCTGACTGAGCTTGTTCTTTAGACCAAGAGTCTAAATAGGCATACCATTTAAGAGAGTGTTCTGTATTTGCTTAATTTTTTTTAAGCAAATTCACAGATTTTAAATGATCACATTACCTGAAGATACAAGACCACTGGCAATGGTGATGGTGAAACCGCTGCAATCAGAACCACTTGGATCGCTGTATTAATAAACTAAAAACAGTTGGTGGGATTTTGATGATGAGCCTTAACCTTTATTCAAGAATGGCCGATAAAATTTATTGGTAACACAATCTGATACCTCTGAACTACAAGACTAATATTAATATCACTACAAAGATTTTTAAACTTTTAAATCAATTATATTAAAATTTGTCAGTTGTACTTTGCCTCCTAGGTATAATTTCCCATGCCCAATTTATTGTGGTCAGGTCATGGCATCATTTGCACTCTGATAATTCTTCTAAAGAGGCAAGTCAGCTACAAACTCCAAAAATATCCAGGATCTTTTAAAATTTGAAACTGAATTTTAATAATTCAGTCTTTTTTTCTTTCTTCCATTAAAGTACTCCTGTTAGAAACACATTTAGTTGCCCTTTGAGGCTATATTTCGAAACATATTTTAAAAAATTTAAAAATAAAATGTTCAATATATTTATATAAAATATTTTTGCCTTGTTAAACCAAGCCAGTGAAGTAAATTCTTTTCCAATATTCCCCTGTAATTCTAAAACAGTGGTAAATTAAGTTTAGATGCACTGTACATTCAAAATAAAGTAATATTTAAGAATATAATATGGCATTTAAATATGTTTGTTTATATTATGAACTTGATTATTGCAATACAGGGTTATAAATCAATGTGCTAAACTGAAAAAGGCAGAAATATTGTTTTTATACCTGTTTGAATTAAGGGAGTATTAAAAAGGAGATTTAGAGAACCAATATGAATTCTATTTACATTGCAGGTATTTGCTAGACAAAGCTGGTGGCCATTTTCAAAGCCTGAGTTTATTTCCTATTTCAGCCATACTCAATTCCCATCTGACAAGCTTGTCTTTTCTTATTCTATTTTATTCAGATTATTCCATCCTATTTTTACCTGGTTATCCTATATATATATATAAATATATATATATATATATATATATATATATATATATATATATATATATAGTGTATAAGGGTTCACTGTGGAGAAAAACATCAAAGTAACAGACTGACTTTGTTGAGCAAAAAGGTTATTCTATGATTTTCAAAAATGGTTACCAGCAGATTCCAGATGTGAATAGCAGAGAACATTTTACATCTGTTAGCATTACTGTACATGAAACATTGTCAAATGAATCATGAAAGATACACTTCTTATTATTAGACAAGACACCAAAAGAAAATATTAATATAAAACAGTTTCTTTTCTTGATGCCTCTGTCAAACTCTGTTGTGTTTATAGTTTGTGGCAGGAGTATGGAAAACATCATTCTTAAACTAATATAATACAGGATAAAAATTGTGTCTGTAGATGTAATGCTGTATATATTGTAATAGCAGACCCAGGTTTGTCAGATATTGTAAGGGAAAGGTAACATGGGTTGTGCTAGGAAACAACAGATCCCATGTCTTTGGACAGTGGCACTGGAATATTTCTTCCATGGGCCTAAAAATCTAATTGTGATGGTCTGGCAGTTGCTTTGTTTCCCTGTAGGAGACTTAAAACGACTTCTTAGGGAGGACAAACCAGCCTTTCTTATAGTGAATTGGTGCATAAGAAGACATAAGTAGCTGGGCATGCCTGAGGAAGCTTTGGGAGTATAACCCCACTAAGTTTAGAGGACATTCTTGTCTACAGTAGGATTAATGGGGCTTAAATGGGACTGGGAACCTGTACTAATATCAAGCTGAGTCTTGAAGTTGAAAGATGAGTAGAGGGAATTGCTCACCTGGCAAAAGCAAAAGAGACTAGGGGGTTAAAAAGTGAAAGAAACAAAGAAATGAACTGGAAATTAAAAAAAAAAAGCAATAGGTGGTTATTTGAACATGGACAAGTGACAAAGACATCCACTGGACAGATAAGTCTTCAGTGGGTCTAGAGTGCCAGAAAGGAGCTTCTTATCTTCATTTTCATTTTCTTTGTACTTTGATTACTCTCTTCTTGCTATTTCAATCTTCACTTTTTATTTTTTAAAATAAGGTGTTTATTTTGATATTTTGGCTTCCATGCCATTCTTCTGATTTGAGAAGACTCTTCGTATCTACCATAACCTTTTCTTTTTTCTCCACAAAATTAGAAGCAAAACAAGGTGTCTTGTAACCAACTGAGGGCACAGTTACCAAAACAATAACACCAGGAATCAGTTTGCACTGCTAAGACTTAAGGTAGAAAAGTGGACTTTGAAGCTCAGGTTCACTTCTAATTGGAAAGAAACTAGTGATCCCAGATTCTACCCCATGTCCAACTGAATGAGACTGTTGTTAACTTAGGGCAAATATACAGCAGTTAGATTATATTGTATTGGACTAAAAAATGAAAATTAGGTAACAAATATTACTGTTTTAAAGAAAAGGTTAAACTTATTTACATCATCCATCTTTCCATTTTCTGAACCTGCTGCAATACATCTACTGTATTACAACATCACAGGGAGTCAGAGGCTATCCTGAAACCATCAAGAACAAGGCAGGCACTTACCCTAGCTGTTGCACAAGTCTAAGAAAGCAAGAGCAGCAAAGTGGCAGAGTGTTTTATGTTCTGCCTAGTTTGTTTCTAACACACCAATGTATCCTGTGATTATGCCCTTCCTTTTGGAGTGCATGATGTAAGATATTAATACTAGTGTAAGCTTCCTTCTTTTTGATAGGATTGTTCTGAACCTGTCTTAACCTTTCTGCCTTGCATTGTGCATCCTTGTCTACTGTTCACCTACATTTACACTACTTCAAGATGTTAACTTTTATTCCCTGCCGACTCCTTTACTGATTTACAACAATTGAGCTGCTGTGACATCAAACAAAGTCCTTTACTGGCAAATTTTTCATCTTTACAATTACACATCTCTTCTTGAAAGATAGCCAAATTCACTCTTCTCAATGTGTCATTTTTGAACACTAGTGGGTGCTCTTGAGCTGTCCCAATAAAGAATACAAAACAATAATACTGTATAAAGAAAACTGTGTAATCACATATGACCTGGAACGTCCCTTCTTTCTGGTAGGGTGGCTTGTCCACCTTAATGTTCTTAATTTTATTCTCTTCCCACTTTTTCCTCCTGTGTTCTCCTCTTGAGGCCTTGGTTCCTTCTGACAATCAAGATCTTGCCCACACCAATTCTCATTACTCTACACTCTGGACTGTCTGGAAAGAGCTTTTAAAATCACAACCAGGATCTATGTCTGGGAACAACATACGATTACAGTGGTGGCCTCTGAAATGTCTGAGATGTTCCTCCTTCTCTCATAATATGCCCAGAATTCCTTGCAATTCTGAGCCACAGCTGCTATTTACAGGACATACAGGTAGACAAAACAAGTATGTACACACAGGAGCAATGTATAATATGATAATAGGCTTCTCTGTTGTCACCTATCAGACTGAGGACTTTTAAATCTTCCTCTATTTACCACATATACCCCAAACTCCAGAATTATGACTTTTCTGCAGTGTCTAACCAAGCCAGCATGCTCATACTTGAAAGAAGATCAGGCAAACTTTTAAATATTGGGTTGCTGATGTAGCTGTTATCACTAAAGGGAAGTACATAATTAATCAATATGCAGTACTGGTAAAATCTAAGCACAGCTGGCATTTGGTAAAAACAAAATCATGCTTGTTGTGTTTTCTAAAGGCTGAACAATCCAAAACATTTCAATGTTCTTGTAAGTCAACAGCTGGCTCAGATGTATTCAACTGGTGCACTGCTGCCATCTATTGGAAACAGAAATGCACTATAATGACAGCTCTTGTCCAGCTTAACTTTCTCATTTGAAATGTTTAAATAATTACAATAATTTTAAGAAATTCCACTACCTAAAATAATTCAAATTATGTTTATTAAACTTAAAAAAATATATATAAATGTAATATGGCTAATTCACATGCAACATAAAAACAAAACAACGCTGAAGCATAAATATTATACAATATGTGAAAAGAAATAAACAGTACATTGTCGACTCTGGAAGACACCCTAGAATTGTTCTAGAAATAAATGTGGACCAAGGAGGTCAAAAGTACAAATAGAAAGGTTTTATTAGCAAAACAATGTAATGTCACAGAAAAAAGTATATAAAAATCAGGGGATGGGAAAGAAAAATAAGTGTCCTAATTACATAAGATGAAATGCTGCTTGGCTGTGGCCGGCCTGATGGGGAAACTTACTTCTTGCACCTGAGACTTTGCCAGGTTGGACGCACCCTTAACGAGAAAGCAACAAGCAGGCTAGAAAGCCAGCCGAGATGCTGGAAATGGAAAAAAAAAGAAAGACACTGGACAAGTATGGTGTTCAACATTCACTAAAGGCAACAGCTGCGTTGCATTTTATTGGCTAAAGAAAGTGATCTGTGATTGGCAAGCACCTACATCTAGCGGCCCCCCA
>JANRMT010062791.1:43040077-43055166 GCA_026402145.1 Polypterus bichir lapradei | reverse complement strand
CGCAGGCTGGAGGTCAATATGAGAGAGTGTGACACTCCTTGAATAACCACTGTAAGATACTCAAAATATGCAAAAGTACCAAAACCGGCATTTATCGAGTTTAATCGGCTTGAGTAAATGCTCACCAAACCAAACAAACTGAATGAACAAAGCTGTAATTCTGAGGTGCTGCTACAAATAACAACGCCACACCGTCAGACCTGAGCCATGTTTCACTTAGCCCCAGCACTGTACCCCTTTCTGCAGCCACGGTATTTTAGATCGATAAGCAGGAAGGCAAGAGGCACTTCCTCTTCCTAACACCTATGGGAACTTTATAGAAAACATTTAAACATGTGCTTCACCAGTGAAACTGCCTTACTACCTCTTCCTTAGTTAATGGGCTGGTGCGTCTTTTTTTTTTTTTTTTTTTTTTTTTTTTTTAGAACTACTCCTGGAAGCTCTGAAATACCTGGATCATTTCTCATCCCAGTAGAGCGAAACCCATATGTCTTAGAAACTGTTCCCAAACATCTGTTACAACGGATAACCCCAGACGGGGAAGCCTATCAGATTTTAAACTGACATGAATATGACCACAGACCTGATTGTAACCAAGGAAAACACAAAGATGCAGTGCTGTTTAATTCTGGCCTAACTGGTGGGGGCACTCGTAAAAAAGTTGTTTCTTGCACCTGGGACTTTGTCAGGTTTGAGGCACTCTTAGGAAGAAAGAAGCAAGCAACCTAGAAAACAAGCAGAGTTGCTTGAAATGAAAAAAAAGGAAAGACACAAGAAAGTAATGGGTGTTAAACATTCACTAAAGGCAACATCTTATATGGATTGGCCAATGAAAGTGATCTTTGATTGGCCAGCACCGGCATCTAGCCCCAGCCTCCACTTATGCAGGCTGCACTATACCAGGCACTGTAGACAGATAAGCCATAAGGCTTCCTCTTCCTGACGCCTACCCGGACTTCATAGAAAACATTTAAACTTGTGTTTTATCTCTCAAACTGCCTACCTACCACCTCCTTAGTTATTGGACTGATGAAACATCTTTTGTTAGAACTACTCATGAAAGACTGTGATACCAAGATCATGCCTCCAACCAGTGGAGCAAGCCTCATGTGTCGTAGCCACTGCCCAAACATTTGTTTAATATACAGCGGGTAACCCCAGACAAGATAGTCTATCAAATATTAAACTGATAAGAATACAACAGCAGAAATTATCATAACCAAGAAAATGCTGATATACAATGCTGCTTGGCTGTGGCCAGCCTGATGGGGGCACTCGGAGAAAGTCGACTTTGCATGCTTGGAGTTTCACCAGATTGGAGGCATCCTTAGGGAGATAGCAGCAAGCAAGCTAGAAATCCATCAGAGGTGCTTGAAATGAGAAAAAAAGGAAAGACACAAGAAAAAAATTGATGTTAAACATTCTCTAAAGGTAACATCTCATTTGCATTGGCCAATGAAAGTGATCTGATTGGCTAGCACCGACATCTAGCCCCAGCCCAACCCCTTTATGCAGGCTGCAATGCAGCCAGGGCTATCTAGATAGGTACTTACACTTCCTGATACCCACCAGAGGTTTGTAGAAAACATTTAAACATGTATTTTATCTGTCTAACTTCTTAGCTACTCTTCCTTTATTATTGAGCTTTTGGAACATCTTTTTTTATAAATACTCCTGAGAACTCTATAATACCGGGATCATGCCTCAGCTCAGAGAAGAAAACCCCACCTGTCTTGGCCACTGTTTCCAAACATCTGTTTAATATACAGTGGACAACTCCATATAGGGTGGCCTGTCAGATATTAAACTGACAAGAATTTGACTGCAGACATGATTGTACCCAAGAAAGGCCGAGATGCAATGCTGCTTAGCTGCGGCCGGCTTGGCAGGTGCACTCGAAGAAAGTTTCTTATCACCTCTGGAACTTTGACACTGTGGAGACACCCTTAGGGAGAGCAACAAGCAGGTTAGAAAGCCAGCAGAGGTGCTTGAAATGAGAGAAAAAAAGGAAAGTCACAAGAAAGAAATGGTTGTTTACTAAAGGCATCACCTCATTTGCATTGCCCACTGAACAGTGATTGCCCAGCATTAATATCTACAACAAGATTTATTTATATATCACATTTTCATACAACAGTATAGCTCAAAGTGCTTTACAAGAGGAATGTTACATGAAAAGAAAAACAATCAGGATTATGCAATAATATTAAAGATTTAAATGACAACAAAAAGGTATGGTCAGATTGCCTAGAGTAAAGAAAAAAAGCAAAAAAAAAATCTCCAGTTACAATCTGCAGGGATTACAAGGCCAAAAGACTGCCAGCAACCACTGGACATTCTACCTAACATAAATATTCCTAAATTGCACCTATTAGTTTGGAATTTGATTAATTTGATTTGGTCTCATGGACAGCTAAGACACCCACCTTCATTCCACCATCTCATGGGGCTGCATGGTGCTTTGATTGGGTGATTAGGTGGATGTGGCACAGATTGCCACAACAGAAGAACAGGAAAAAAACAGCAGAGAATAGTGTGGATTAGTAGATTGCGGATCCCTGAAGAATATGATAATTCTGTGCCCATATAGTCTATTAGGAACACAATTGAAATGTAGTTAAAAAAGCCATGTTAAAATAATAGGTTTTTTAGAAGTTTTTTAAAACAGTCCACAGCATTAGCCTGGCAAATTTCTATAGGCAAGGTATTCCAGATTTTAGGTGCATAACAGCAAAAGGCCACCTCATTACTTCTTTTAACCTTGGTTTTTGAAATTATAAGCAGACCTCCATTCTAAGATATAAGGTTACTGCTGGGAGCATAGGGGGATAGGTATTCCAAAATATAGGATGAAACAAGATTATTTAAGTCTTTGTAAACCTGTAGTAGTATTTTAAAGTAAGTTCTGAATGACACAGGTAACCAATGTAACAATGGTAAAACTGGTGAGATGTGCTCAAATTTTCTTTTTCTAGTTAAGATTCTTCCTGCTGCATTCTGCACTAACTGCACATGATTGATGTCTTTCTTAGGTAGTTCTTTTAGTAGTGCATTACAGTAATCTAGTTGACTAAAAACAAAACTATAAATTAATTTTTCAGCATCTTGTAAAATTATAAGATGTCTAACTTTTGCTATATTCCTTAAGAGAAAAAATGCAGTCCTAGTAATCTGGTTAATATGCAATTTAAAGTTTAGGTCAGAGTCACAGATTACCCCTAAATTCTTTATCATCACCTTGACTTTTAAACCTAAAGTATCAAGTTTATTTCTAATGCCCTCACTATATCCATGTTTGCCAGTGACTAAGATTCCTGTTTCTGAGAAAGTTACTACTCATCCATTAGGAAATACTGCTAAGACTTTGGATCAGAGAGCCAAAGATTCAGGGTCATCAGGTGCTATAGATAAATAAAGCTCTGTGTCATTTGCATAGCTGTGGTAGCTCACCTTGTACTTTGAGATAATCTTACTTTATGGAAGCATATAGATTGAAAAGATCAACAAACCCAGAATAGATCTTTGTGGTACACCATGTACTATATAATAGGTCTCCAAAGTACAATTACCACAACTAACAAAGAATTTACTACCTTTTAGGTATGGCTTATACCAATTTAAGATGCTGCCAGAGAGGCCCACCAACAGCCTGAGGCAATTTATAAGTAGTCTATGGTGTCAAATGCTTCACTCAAGTCTAAGAGAACTAGAAAAGATATATGGCCTCTGTCTGGATTAATTCACAAATCATTTAATATTTTAACCAATGCAGTTTCTGTACTGTGATTTGTTCTAAAACCTGACTGAAACTTGTCAAGAATAGACTGTTGAATCAAGTAATCATCTGTCTGAATTTTACTTAAGAAAGGCAGGTTAGAAATTGGACTAAAATTGTCAAAGACAGAGTAGCTGCGATTATGTTTCTTGAGAAGGGGTTTAACAAAAGCAGTCTTTAGACAGTCAAGGAAGACTCCTATATTACTGACAAGTTCACTATGTCAAGTACACTATCAATAAGGACATCTCAGACTTCTTTATAAAAGTATATTGGTACTGGGTCAAGGTGGAGGGTTTTGTCTCAGAAATTATTCCACATAGTTCAGGTCAATCTATTCCAGTGAAAGAATTTAACTCACCTAAAAGGGCATGCTGGGATTCAGTAGGATTAACTTCGTAGTGATGTACTATATTATTTCTAGTATCATTAATTTTGTGTTTAAAAATATAGCAAAAGCCTCATAAGTTTCACTAGTAGTTTTTAGGAGGCATTCCATTGAGTGAGCTGGGTTTAAAAGACAAGCGATAGTTGAAAATAAAACTCTTGGACTAGTAACATTATCATTTATAATTTTAGAGGAATAGGACTTCATCTCAAGGCAGGCTGCATTGTTATATGAAGTTATTTTTGCCTTCAGTATTTCATATAAGACTAAGTTTAGTTTATCTCCATTTACACTCAGCTCTCTAGCATGTTCTCTTTAAATTAATTTTCCACCTTACTATTTACAGTATTAGTATTATTAAGGTAAATACTACAGTTGGACTGATTGTTTAGAATGTTAGTAAACATTGCAGCTGCAGATTTATCAATAAATAATTTGCAGAAATGCTCAGACATACCGATATCCACAATCTGCCTCACATCCCTTTGAAATGATTAAATCCAGGGTGTGTCCTCCCTTATGTATGTGCTGGCTTACGTGCTGACTTGGATCAAAAGACTGCAGTAAGTTCAGGAATTTTCTTGCTTTCAGGTCATACTGGATATCCATATGAAAATTAGAATCTCCTACAATTAGGAACCTGTCATAGTTAGTTATTATTATAGATACTAAATCTGAGAATTCCTCAATGAAAGACACATATTTTGGAGGTCAATATGAGAGACTGTGACACTCCTTGTATAACCACAGCAAGATACTCAAAAGATACAAAAGTACCAAAACCGATGTTTTTACAGTTTAATTGTCTCAAATAAATACTCACTAAACCATTGCCCTTTTTTGCCTTGGTGAACCGAATAAACAAAGTTGTAATTCGGAGGTGTAGCTTCAGTTAACGCTGCCATAAGAACTGGCCCATGTTTCAGTTAGCCCCATCCCCACTCCTTTCTCCAGGCTGCACTGCAGCCAGGGCAGTATAGATAGGTAGGAAGGCATGAGACAATTCCTCTTCCTGACACCTACTGAGGACTTTGCAGAAAACATTTAACTGCCTAGCTATCACTTTCTTAGTTAATGGGCTTGTGGAACATCTTTTTTTAGAAGTACTCGTGGAAACTCTACAATATCGAGATCATGCCTCAGACTCATACCACTGTTTCCAAACATTTGTTGATTATACAGCAGACAACCCCAGACAGGATAGTCTATCAGATTTTAAACTGAGTGGAATACAACCGCAAAAAACATCATAACAAAGAAAACGTTGAGATGCAATACTGATTTGCTGTTTTCCATCTGGCGGAGCTACTCGGAGAAAGTTGCTTCTCACGCTTGGAACTTTACCAGGTTGGAGAATTCTTGGGAGGACACCAGCAAGCAGGCTAGAAATCCATCAGAGGTGCTTGAAATGAGAAAAAAAGAAAAAAAGAAAAGACACAAGAAAGAAATGGGTGTATCCAGGAAACAACCATAGACACAATCATAACCAAGAAAATAAAATATTTCTCAGAGAAAGTCATCTCTTGCGCCTGGGATTTTGCCAAGTTGAAGGCACCCTTAGGGAAAACACAGAAACCAGGTTAGAAAGCCAGAAGAGGCGCGTGAAATGAAAAATAATAATAATAATAAAAATGGAAAGACATGAGAAAGAATTGGGCATTAAACATTCAGTAAAGGCAATAACTCATTTGCATTGGCCAATTATTTGTAAAGTTATCTGTGATTGGCAAGCACCAACATCTAGCCCCAACCCCACCTGCTTCTGTAGGCTAAGCAGTTTAAATAAAAAGGCAGGAAAGCATAAGACACTTCCATTTCCTGACACCTACTGGGGCTTCGTAGAAAGCATTTAAACATGTGTTTTACCTATCTAACTGCCTACCTACCGCTTCCATAGTAAATGGGCATTTGAGATATTGTTTTGTAGAATAACTCCTGGAATCTTTGTAATCAGGGCTCAGACCGGTGGAGCGTGGTCTAAAGTTTTTACAGGTTTTTTCTTCAAATGTAATCAGCTGAATTGCAGTGAATGACCTAAAATGGTGAATAGGTAAGCAGTAAATTACCAGAGATTTAAATTTAAAGTTTAAGTTAGCAAAAAGTTTAGAATATTACAAATGGGCTTTCTTCAGGGAACAATTAATTGGTTAAAACCTACAGATGTTCTGTAGCAATTAAAGTAAATTAAGCCCTGCAACTTCTTTCAATTAGTTAGAAATCCTCTGTGTGTCTTAAAGCATATTTGGAACGGACAGTGTTAATACACCCTCTGATGTACTACCTGGACAAAAGTACACTGTAGAAAGTTTTAAATTCTAATGATAATGGCAAGAAAACAAATTATTAAATTAAATGAGCTATAGCATTATTACCCTTAGAAGTGTAGTCCTTTCTTTTAGAGAAATTGCAAAAAAAAAAAAAAATTGTCAGTGAGTATGTTGTCCTACACAGTCCAATGACAACTGAAAACTGAAAGAAACTGATAGGAAGAGATCTGGCAGGCCCAAAGTCACAACCCAATCAGAAGACAATTTTCTGAAGGTCACCAGCTTGCATACTTGACACCTCACAGCACAACAGCTTCAAGCACAGTGGTTGAAAAAAGCAAGTCTAAATTTCAACTGTGAAAAGGAGACCTTGTGCTGCAGGTTTGACAGTGCCAGTGACAGTAAGGAAGCCATTCCTTAAAGGCTGTGGACTAATGCAGACTGGAAGAAAGTCTTATTGGCCGATGAATCAAAATCTTTGGTTATCACACAGGGTGTCTGTAACTTGGTGAAAGGATGGTTCCTCAGTGTGTGACACCAACTATCCAACAGAAGAAAGTGTGATGGTCTGGGGTTCTTTTTGCAGTAGGCAGAGTTGGTGACTTGCACAGAGCGTCTGGCATTCAGAGTCAAAAGGTTTACCACAGTTTGCTGTGGTAAACAGGCTGTTGTATCAGAAAGAGGTGGCTACTGTGATGAATCAAACATTATATAAAATTTTGCGCACTTAAAGATTCCTTGACTTATTTTTTATTTGTCATTGTTTATTTGTTTACATTAAGATATTAAACTGGTTGCATTTCCTTAAAAACTGAAAAATGGAGTTGTCCTAAAACTTTTCACCAGTATTGTATTTATTTCTTCATTTATTTATTTCAGGGATACTGCATGTAACATTAAATATACCTTAAAATGAAAACTGTCATTTTTCTCAAAATTGAGAGTGTGGGGTATAGCAAACTCTGTTCTGGTTGAGTGGATGTAGATCTTTGGCCATCAAGTATCACATTTATAGGCAGACATGTCAGATGCAGACAAATTTGAAACTTGTTTTTTGTTCTGTTTTTATTTTTCCTCTTCAATTCAAAACAAAAACAAAAGTCAGTTCTCCAGACTGTTAAGGTTTTTGTTTAAGCCTTATGTTCTTTGGTTTGTGTACTTTTGCATTCATGGCATTGTATGTTGATGATGTTATTAGAATGAACACAGGCTGCAGGTGTCAATGCCACACACATGCTCTCACTTGACATCATTGGTGGCATTCTGGCCACTACATGCAGCTTCTTTGATTTTGTTTGGAGAATAAACAAGAAAAGGCAGCACCTCCAAAAAATAAAGAAAAATTAAACATATTTTATTTAAGGATAAAAAAATTAGCCCTGGGTATTAGACACTAGGCTAAAGTGGCTAATCTTTTTTGTTTTTGTCTTGCTGTCCAATTCTGTCTGTGCGACAGCTCTGCTTTCATATTGAGATGACCTTCTTTTGCCAAATGATGGGTTTGTGTTGGCCTCTGTGCACTGTGGCTGTTCAATATCCTAGAAACTGCCCTGATGGCATTGAACAGCAGCTGTCCAGTCATTTTGTGCCATCTAACTGCCTCCATAGCAGCTGTTTAGTTTTTGTATGGTTGCTTATTGTAGGACGCAGCAGTCTTATGTTTTTCTGGCTGACCAAACCTTTAGACAGTTGTGCCTGTTTCTATCCATGCAACATGTTATGTTTTTGTATACTGTTTAGGTAACCTGATTTCTAAAGGTCAAACCTAACATCAGCAATCCAGGAGGAAAAAAAATGATTGATATATATAAATAATAATACATTTTATTTATATACCGCCTTTCCCATGTTCAAGGCGCTTATATATAAAAGTCTTACAATTTTCTTCATTCTTCCCTCTGAATCATGACACAATTATTCTATCAGTAATTACTGCCATTTAATGTTACTTTTGGTTTTATTTGTATACTTAATTATCTCTTAAAACTATAGAGATTTAATTATTCCAGGCTGTCAAGTATTTGGCTAACAGTGGATTTTTAAATTTGATCATGAGGTCAGAGAACATATCTAAACATTTTTTATCCTTCAGGAAGCAATGCCTTCTAGTGGCTCCTGGGCAAACTACTGCTATTACACTTAAAGTGTCAGACACCATGACCTGCCTCTAATTTATCTGGTCATTATTTAACTGTGGTAGTTTGCAGTACTGAACATCTGAATGATGATGACAACGCCATTATCAAATTTCAGGTGCTCTACAACCCGTAACTCGCATTGTATCTGGCTATGGAGGTGACAGGGAGCAGGTATCGGTTAGGAGTTTTAATTTACTACTGTAACCATTGACATCATTGTATTGAATTTGACTTGCTGAAGGTCACCCATATGATAAGTTCTTACAATCATAAACCATGAGGGTAACAATAATCATCATTCCCCAAATTTCCTTTGAAAGGTGACCCATTATACGTAACTTGTTGAAGTTGAGGTAATCGATCAGTGGAAAGATGGGGTCTGAATTCCATGGCCTTTCTTTTCCTCTACTAAAATCTCTTATAAAGCCACAACTCCTTTCTGCTTGGTGGCTGGTTCAAAGGTTGTTTTAAAGGGTACTAACAAATGGCATGATTATCCAAAACTACATCATACCTGTCAGGTTCTGAAATGGACATGCAGCATTTAAAAATGGAAGACATTTCTTTTTTAAAAATGCAGACAATTATTGATAGCAGGAAATGAATGAAAACAGAAGCACCTCTCCCATTTAGCTATTTTAATGATCTGCACGTTTGGTTTACTTCCAACTTTCAACATATACATTTAAGAACTACTGTAGTGATGTGTATTGGATCAAAAACTTTAACTTTACTTACTTTGGGAAATAATACCATTAAGTGCTAGCACCTGTTTGTAGAATCTGGGTGTGCGCTTGATCCCAAAATTTATTTCCAAGTTCATATTAAAGCTGTTTGAAAATCTGTGTGTTTTCATCTTATTACCATTTTGTGTATGTGACCACATTTAGACTACCCTGCCACAAAAGCTCTGATTCATGCTTTTATGTTTTTGCACTTGGATTTCTCCAGTGCATTTCACTCTTGTCTTTCTAGATGTTTGTTGCACATACTTCAGATGGTACAAAATTCTGCAACTTGCTTTATTGACACACACACAATTATGATAGATTATTACCCTGTTACCGTCTCGTTTGTAAAATCTTCCCATTGAACAATGAATAACATTCAAAATATTAATGTTTACAGAAATCTTTACAAGGTTGTTCACTAACCTATCTAGCATATTTTAGTTAGACCCATTTGCCAAGTGGACTCTGCTCTGTTGATGCATATATTTTGTCTATCCCAACTCATAAAAGATTCACTACCTGTGCTTTAATTATTATGTGGCAAAATCCTGAAATTTAATCATTTGACCTATTTAATTCTAAGTTAAAACTTATTTATTTGATCAAGCTTTTAAATTGTTTCTCCCTGACTTGTTTTTTCTACATATTTTTGTATTATGCTCCTATTTTAGGGTTTGTTTATTTATTGTCATTATTTAATTTTTGTATTTATGAATTTTCAATGACTAAGATAATTAAAATCCATGAATATCCTACTTGCCTTATACAGTTCTGTCATGCAAAGTACTTGTAACACTTAGTGTAATTTAAAGTTTCTCTTGACATTTCCTGTAAGGGCCCTATTAGTTAATGTCATATAAAATTAATGTAAGTATTAACCTAGTGATGTTAAAATCTTTGGCTTTAAATAGAACACATAGTTAAATAAATAATAGAAGGTTCTGTTTTTTTCTCATATGGATAACATGTAAATGGAACATTTTAATTTGTATTCGTGTCTTTTTAAGTAGAGACTTCATCTTTCTTTGTTCTGACTTGCAGATATCAAGGCACAGAATGCAAAATAACTGTCACATAATTTAACATTACATAAAGTAACTCATAACCTGTACTGTATAACAGAACATTTATTAGCCTTTTAAACTCAATCTCATTTTTTAAAAGTTTTCTGCTACTTTGATCTAACTGGCTATAACTTCATCATACTTCATTAAATATTAATGTTCCATCACTCAAAAAAGCTCAAAATTTTCTCTTTCAGAATTTTTTTTTTTTTACATCTGGAGAATTAGTTATGTTATGTAATTTGAATGTTATTCTTATTTCCAAACCATGATCAGGAACACCCAAAAAAAAATTTTATGAAATATCTACAAGTAATATTCTAGTTTTTCTGTTTTTACTATTTTGAAGCAGTAGAAAAATTAAGATTTTTTTTCTCCAGTATATTACTATTTTCAAATTAAGTATGCATAGCACACATGTCTGTTATTGATAATCCATGGACTATGTATCATTTTGAAAAGCAGATCTTACTTGTCAGGATGTACTGTATATACTTGGTAAAGAAATTATGCTATATATCAAAATTATAATACCACTAGTTGCAAAATTCAAAAACATCCATCCATCCATTATCCAACCAGCTTTATCCTAACTACAGTGTCACGGGGGTCTGCTGGAGCCAATCCCAGCCAACACAGGGCGCAAGGCAGGAAACAAACCCCGGGCAGGGCACCAGCCCACCACAGATGCAAAAACATCTTTACAAAAAAAAGTAAAAAATTCTGAAATATGGAAAGTGGAATGTGGTGTCATTTGAAAGCTGAAACACCCCACTCATTTAGTAGAGAACAGTCTGTCTGTCAAACTGCACAAAATTAAATGAGTACATTAAAGAAAGCCAGGGGATTGGTCTTGGAGCACGTGTTACTGTGAAAAGAAAGAAAAACATTGCATAGCGGTATTGAGGTATGCAAAATGGCATTTTAAGAGTAAAACATAGCACTTTAATTACTTTCATTACTCTTGTGAGAAAATGAATTATTTTATTCATTTTCTTAAAATTTTGCATTTATGTTCAGTCCCGTTGGTGGATCCAAAACAATGGGGCTGAGCTTAAAGGGGTAAAATATCCTTTAGAAAAGCAATGTAACTTTTAGCATAAAACATAACTAAGACTTAAAATGAGAAAGATTGTACTAACATAAGATTTATTTTGTGTGTAATACTATTTTTTGTGATTTGTTTTTCTTTGAATTTTTACTTAGGTTCTTAAAAGTAACATTATTGCATTATATTTTTTTTTTATCCTCTCCTCGAACCGCCACCTTATCATGGTGGAGGGATTTGCGTGTCCCAATGATCCTAGGAGCTCTGTTGTCCCTGGTAGGGCCACCCAAGGCAAACTGGTCCTAGGTGAGGGATGAGACAAAGAGCGGTTCAACTAAACCTCCTATGAAGAATAAAAAATTTGGACGGCGTTTTCCCTCACCCAGACGCGGGTCACCGGGGCCCCCCTCTGGAGCCAGGCCTGGAGGTGAGGCCCGATGGCGAGCGCCTGGAGGCCGGGCCTGCACCCATGGGGCTCAGCCGGGGCACAGGCCGAAGAGGCAACGTGGGTCCCCCTTCCCATGGGCTCACCACCTATGGGAGGGGCCAAGGAGGTCGGGTGCAGTGTGAGTTGGGTGGTGGCCGAAGGCGGGGACCTTGGTGGCCCG
Organism: Polypterus bichir lapradei; assembly: GCA_026402145.1. Taxonomy (NCBI): domain Eukaryota; kingdom Metazoa; phylum Chordata; class Cladistia; order Polypteriformes; family Polypteridae; genus Polypterus; species Polypterus bichir. Next base: position 43,043,147 of record JANRMT010062791.1, on the reverse strand, counting down.
ATCCTCGGCTACAGAAGCTGGCTTTTGGGACGTGGAATGTCACCTCTCTGAAGGGGAAGGAGCCTGAGCTAGTGCGCGAGGTCGAGAGGTTCCGGCTAGATATAGTCAGACTCACCTCGACGCACAGCTTGGACTCTGGAACTAATCTCCTTGAGAGGGGCTAGACTCTCTACCACTCTGGAGTTGCCCCCGGTAAGAGGCACCGAGCAGGTGTGGGCATACTTATTGCCCCCCGACTTGGAGCCTGTTCATTGGGGTTTACCCTGGTGGACGTGGGGGTAGCCTCCCTCCGCCTTCGGGTGGGGGGACGGGTCGTAACTGTTGTTTGTGCATATGTGCCAAACAGCAGTTTGGAGTACCCACCCTTTTTGGAGTCCCTGGAAGGGGTGTTAGAGGGCATACCTTCTGGGGACTCCCTTGTACTGCTGGGAGATTTCAATGCTCAATGACAGTGAGACCTGGAAGGGCGTGATTGGGAGGAATGGCCCCCCCAACCTGAACCCGAGTGGTGTTTTCTTATTGGACTTCTGTGTTCGTCACGGATTGTCCATAATGAACACCATGTTCAAGCATAGGGGTGTTCATATGTGCACTTGGCACCAGGACACCATAGGCCTCAGTTTGATGATCGACTTTGTGGTAGTGTCGTCGAACTTGCGGCCACATGTCTTGGACACTCGGGTGAAGAGAGGGGCGGAGCTGTCAACTGATCACCACCTGGCAGTGAGTAGGTTTCAATGGTGGGGGAGGATGCCGGTCAGGCCTGGTAGGCCCAAACTTGTTGTGAGGGTCTGCTGGGAACGTCTGGCAGAGTCTTCTGTCAGAAGTAGCTTCAACTCCCACCTCCGGCAGAACTTCAACCACGTCTCGAGGGAGGAGTGGGACATTGAGTCCGAATGGGCCATGTTCCGTGCCTCTATTGTTGAGGAGGCTGACCAGAGCTGTGGCTGTAAGGTGGTCAGTGGCTGTCGTGGCGGCAATCCCCGAACCCGTTGGTGGGCACCGGCGGTGAGGGATGCTGTCAAGCTGAAGAAGGAGTCCTACAGGACCCTTTTGTCCTGTGGGACTCTGGAGGCAGCTAATAGGTACCAGCAGGCCAAGCGTAATGCGTCTTTGGTGGTTGCTGAGGCAAAAACTCGGGCGTCAGAGGAGTTTAGGGAGGCCATGGAGAATGACTTTCAAACGGCTTCGAGGAGATTCTGGTCCACCGTCCGGCATCTCAGGAGGGGGAAGCAGTGCAGTGTCAGCACTGTATATGTTGGGGATGGTGCGCTGCTGACCTCGACTTGGGACTTTGTAGGTCGGTGGGGGGAGTACTTCGAAGACCTCCAAAATTCCACTAACATGCCTTCCAATAAGGAAGCAGAGCCTGGGAACTTGGAGGTGGGCTCCCCTATCTCTGGGACTGAGGTCACCGAGGTGGTCAAAAAACTCCTTGGTGGCAGGGCCCCGGGGTGGATGAGATACACCCGGAGTTCCTCAAGGCTCTGGATGTTGTAGAACTGTCTTGGTTGACACGTCTCTGCAACATCGCATGGACACTGGGGACAGTGCCTCTGGATAGGCAGACCAGGGTGGTGGTCCCCCTCTTTAAGAAGGGGGACCAGAGGGTATGTTCCAACTACAGAGGGATCACACTCCTCAGCCTCCCTGGAAAAGTCTACTTGGGGGTTCTGGAGAGGAGGGTCCATCAGATAGTCGAACCTCAGATTCAGGAGGAACAGTGTGGTTTTCGTCCTGGTCGCAGAACAGTGGACCAGCTCTACACCCTTAGCAGGGTCCTTGAGGGTGCATGGGAGTTTGCCCAACCAGTTACATGTGTTTTGTGGACTTGGAAAAGCTGTTTGACCCTGTTCCTCGGGGAAACCTGTGAGGGGTGCTCCAGGAGTATGGGGTACTCCCTGATAAGGGCTGTTCGGTCCCTCTACAACTGGTGTCAGAACTTGGTCTGCATTGCTGGCAGTAAGTCAAACCCGTTTCCAGTGAGAGTTGGAGTCCGCCAGGGCTGCCCTTTGTCACCGATTCTGTTCATAACTTTTATGGACAGAATTTCTAGGCGCAGCCAGGGTGTTGAGGGGGTCCGGTTTGGTGGACTCAGGATTGGGTCACTGCATTTTGCAGATTATGTTGTCCTGTTTGCTTCATCAGGCCGTGATCTTCAGCTTTCTCTGAATCGGTTCGCAGCTGAGTGTGAAGCAGCTGGGATGGGAATCAGCACCTCCAAATCCGACACCATGGTCCTCAGCCGGAAAAGGGTGGAGTGCCCTTTCAGGGTTGGGAGCAAGGTCCTGCCCCAAGTGTGGAGGAGTTCAAGTATCTCGGGGTCTTGTTCACAAGTGAGGGAAGAATGGAGCATGAGATCGACAGGCGGATCGGTGCGGCGTCCACGGTGATGCTGGCTCTGCATTGGTCTGTCATGGTGAAAAAGGAGCTGAGCCGTAAAGCAAAGCTCTCAATTTACCAGTCGATCTATGTTCCTACCCTCACCTATGGTCATGAGCTATGGGTAGTGACCAAAAGAACGAGATCGCAAATACAAAAGACTGAAACGAGTTTCCTCCGCAGGGTGTCTGGGCTTTCCCTTAAAGATAGGGTGAAAGCTCAGTCATCCAGGAAGGGCTCAGAGTAGAGTCGCTGCTCCTCCGCATCGAGAGGAGTCAGATGAGGTGGCTTGGGCATCTGATCAGGATGCCTCCTGGACGCATCCCTGGTGAGGTGTTCCGGGCACGTCCAACCGGGAGGAGGCCCCGGGGAAGACCCAGGACATGCTGAAGGTATTATGTCTCCCAGCTGGCCTGGGAACACCTCAGGATTCCCCCAGAAGAGCTAGAAGAAGTGGCTGGGGAGAGGGAAGTCGGGGCATCTCTGCTCAAGCTGCTGCACCCGCGACCCAACCTTGGATAAGCAGAAGAGGATGGATGGATGGATTTTTTTTTTATTATTTGCTACACGTTTGACATATGGATTTCCCAAAATGACATCAATAATGATGGATTAAACTACCTCTTTACAGGAATCCTGTAATCTATCTATCTATCTATCTATCTATCTATCTATCTATCTATCTATC
>JANRMT010062791.1:43012772-43040067 GCA_026402145.1 Polypterus bichir lapradei | reverse complement strand
TATCTATCTATCTATCTATCTATCTATCTATCTATCTATCACTCACTTATGGAATCCTGTTCCCTGGGATGGATCATGGGCAGCATCATTACTGTGCTGCATGCAGTTTACTATGTAAGTTTTATCTAGAGCTCATTATGAGTAGAGCTTTTTAGTCAAAACATTATTATTTGGAGGAAAGAAAGGGTGTTACCTAGTTAGGCAATAATTTACTTCTTTAAAAACAATGATTCTACTGGGCAAATAAAGAAAAATCTAGAGGCTAGTGGAAATAAATAATGTGAAAATCCATTGTATGGGAGGAAAAATCATGCATCTGAGAACAAAGAAGCACACTGTGCTTAGAAAGGACAGACAATTCTAGAAGAAAACAATAAATAAACAAGTGTCAGCTTTCAGAGAAAGAAGAATATTTTCATGTCTGGATGTGAAAGAGAGAGTCTTCTTGTGATTAGGAAAAGGGAATGTTCCTGAGTATGTCTGCATAAAAGCTGGTAAAGAGTGTAAGGCCCAGAGTGATTCAAGTGCATGAACCAATTAACTTGCTTTAATATATTTGAAGGAAAAAAAAGTAATTTGAGTGTTTAGAGCATGAAATTCTGGGTGTTTACTCGAGGAAACATGGCAAATGTCAAGTCAGAAGGTGAAAAAGACGGTAATTAACCTAATGAAGGTTTCTTAAGACATAATCCATACATGCATGTTTCAAGTCCAGGAGAGATGGTCCACATTATTTGACTTTAGTTAAGTGCACTTAGCCATACTACTGGGGAGTTGAAAGTTACTGAGGGCATAGAGGTTTATGCATTTTATAAATATTTGCATAAAACCTTCATTCTACTCACCAGGTAAGGGTGCATACTGTATTTTCAGGTTATGTACTGTGGTTACCTGGAGTTTTTTCCCAAAACTGAAATGAAGCAAGTCCATACCTAGAAGCAGACTTCTGCTGCTCACAGAATGACAATAAGCCCAGGAGTAGCCCTAAGTGAGTGGCTGCATCTTGAGGTTAAAAATGGTCTGAATGGGAGTATTTATACATGTACATCGCATTGCACATGTTTGGCCTTATTATCATACTAGCGACTGGGAGCCCGATCGAATTGGGCTACAAATTCTACGTTTGTGAAATCCATACTTTCTCTGCAAAAAATTACTTGTTTTTTTAAGTCCTTGAAATGATTTTGTTATTATGGCACTGATTTGTGCTTAAAATAGAGCTTTTCGGCAGATGTAATGAAGAGCTTCCTGTTTAAACGGGACTGCAAGACGTGAACTCAGCTCTTCAGCGCACCTCATTTGATTTTTTTCGGCAAACAAATTTTCAAAACAAACCGTATTTTACGACTCTAATCAGAGCCGGACTAATAATTATGTTGGCGTGCTCATTTTAGATCTGAGATCAGCTAAAATTTAAACAATGACCGTTGTTAATACCCAGCCGTCATTACTCAGTTTGCCAATAGATGTCAGAAGGATGGATGCCAAAACCGAACTGCCCAAAGATAAATTTACCAAGCAAATGACGATACGTTCTAAATTACTTACGGAGCTGTTGAAGGGTTTACTTACGGTTCTTATGGAGCTGTCGAAGGGTTTAAGTCAGTCGACGATGTTAGTCCTGGAAAGTACGCCCCACCAAACCAATGCTCCAAAAACCAACCGAACTTACTGTTATCTGCTCGAACCAACACCGACTTACTATACTCGGCCGTCCAGCGGCGTCACTGAAGCATTGAAGCATTCGAACATTCTTAGTGAATCATGCAATACTGCATCCGCATTTGCCATGTTATGTTCTAACACCATACAGTACATACGGGGTATTGACGCGAACACCATATATACGGATAGTATCAAATTATATACAGTATAAGGATATGACTATTTAATATAAACCATGAAATTGTTCTCACAAATTAAACATGTTGCACATGACCAGGTTGTTCTCTTTCAGTTCTTTACTTTTTGTTCTTGTCATTGCTGTTAAACTGCTTGCCAGCAACTTGTGCAACTTGTGTAAGTATTTGGGAGGGAAAGATGGAATAAAAGATTTTTGTGTATGCTATCGTATGCTACTGTATTTTTTCAAATTCAGATATCAGTGTTCAAGAAAAATATGAGTAAAAATTATTTACTGTGAAAGATGGGAATGAGTTGTAAATTTGAAAATTCCTTTTTACTTTATCAGAAGAATTTATATGTTTAGTAGTTGTTAAGTTATTAAAGATTTATTTAAGTAATTTCATTGCCTTTTCAATAAGTAATCAAGAAATACCCTTCTAACTACTCCACTATAAAACTTTGTTTCACATATTTATAATCTCCTTGAATCACATTTTTTACAAGACGTTTTAGTGTCTGAGTAGAATTACTCATATGATACCAGAAGATGGCAGCATTTCACTTCTAATGTATCAGCCTTCACACTCATTTGAATCACTGGATCTTGACACATTTACCTCATCTTAAAACCCAGTTAAAATCTGATAACTTTTTTTGTGCATCTGTGTCACAAGACAATTCCACACTAATTAAAGTACTATAAAAGCAGATGATTCATTTGTTGGAACAATAAAAGTAAAGAACAAAACTTGTTGACTTACACAACACACCATATTGTAATTTGTGATAAATATTCAAGTATTTTTACTTTGATATTTAATATATTTTGAATATTCTTTCCTAAATAAAAAATACATGTATTATTTAAGAATTTACAATAACCATTTGCTGGCTGTTCTGTACCAATTTAAGTAGTTAAGCAACTTTGCTAACTGGATTTTATTATTATTGTTTTTTGGCAGGTGCTTTATCTCCAGGGTGGCTTACAAGATGATAATTTGACATTTCTTGCTCAGAGTCAAACACAATCAGAGGCGTATAATGAACCAATCTTACTGTTTCAAATTCAGTGCTTTAGCCAGTACATTATGAATCTTTGAATTATTGTATAATGTATTGAAACAGGCTGCTGTAACATAAAAACAGGGCTTTATATAAATCATTGAATTTTTCACTGAAGGTTATATGAATTATAACATTAAACTTGTGAAGTGTACAGTCTTCACTCTCTGAAACCCTTTATCCACCTATTTGGATAGCCTTCTTTGTTTTGTTTTGTTTTGTTTTTATTTGTTTAAATCAAATTGAAAATATATTTTAAAGGGTGATCTTGAAATATTGTTAAACCCTTTACTTTTACTCAAACACTGTCTTTGCCACACTGAGTAGACAGCATGCCCTCACTTCAAATGCCTGATTTCTCCACACATACTGATTTAAGCAAATCATCCTCTTTATTCAGTTCTGCACATCTAAAAGTGGCCTTGATGCATATTTGTGGTGGTGTTCACTATAAATTAGGATGTATTTAATGATTAATTATGCACAGAAACAGTGAATAAATACTTATTAAATAAATGGTTTCAGAAATGTGTATGATAAATATTACAAAAGTTTTATGATCATTTCACATTAAAATTACTTTCTTCATATTAAACCTAAATAATTCAACCCATCCTTTCATTTTTTGAATGCTCTTTTCTAATTTCCAGGCTGTAAAAAGCAATATCCATTGGGTGTAAGTGAGGAATGAGAGCTGGACAGTCACTAATAACTCAACCTACTTAACATGTGGAAGAGAACATGCATACTCTGCAGAGATCAGAAAATGTACCCAGGTCCCAAGTGTTAACATCTGTATTACTGTGACCACCAGGGAGCATGGCAGCACCCTAGACCTAAGACTCAAAGGCACAGACAGAAGTCTCTGGGTAAATAAAACGTTTTAGTCTTGTGAATACCTTCACACAAGGCCTCTAAAGGGGACAAATACACATAAACACTCTTCCAATATTTTTCTCCACACCTCTGCTCCTCCATACATGTTTTGTCTGCTGCTTTCTGACTCTGGCTTGCCTGGCTGAAGTCAAGCAGCTCCTTTTATCTTGGATCTGGGAGTACTTCTGGTGCTAGGGAACTGCCTGATGGAAGTACTTCTAGGCCAGATGGAAGTCCTACAAAGTGGGGATTGTGAATCCCTTCAACTCACCCTGGTGGCCTCCATGGAATCCAGAAGAGCTGCTCCGTGATACTACAGGACCAGGCATGCCCCGTGGGTGTCTGAGTGGGAGTCCTAAACCAGGGAGGCTGCCATCTAAAGTACTGCAGAAGAACCTGTCCTGAATAAATTATTTTCCCTGGTCTTTCCAGGTTATTGGCCTCCCTGCTAGGTAAGGATCTTAGTTCTGCTCCGGCCGGGGTGTCAGTCCCAATGTTCTGCCTGTCGCACCATGAAATATTCTATGCAATTTATTAGTTTAACCATCACTGTTTCCCCAGTGCATATGTTGTAGTGTATCGTATATTTTCAAATCTGCTTAATCCAAGTCAGGGATGCAGGTTACAAATTTATCCCAGCAGTAATGGGTGCAGAACAGGAAAAACCCTGGATAGAATAACGGTCCCTTAGAGGGCTTTGAAGCTTTTTTTTTTTTTTTTTTAGTAGCACTGTGTATCTGAGCAAAACTCCTGTGTGCTCCTGTGTGACAGCATTTGCTTTTCTAGTACCATTTTAATCCTTCATTCTTTAGATCATAACCAATGTCAGCAATTCTACCTGCTGCTAATTTAATCTCTGTAGCAAAAATTATCACTGAAATCTTGACAGACGGTTGTATTTACTATTTTCTTTCACCATCTAATAAAAAAGAAGCAGTTATTGCATCAGATTGCATTAAAAACTATTTAATGATTCCAATTTATAACTCTAAACTGAATAATGCTACATTTAAGAGCTGACAGCTGATGATAAATGGGGGCTCATATAAAACATATTCACTGTGAACAATGGCTGTAGATGAATTGCACATCGATACAATCTCATGATAAACCAGAATGAGAGCCACTAGAAGACTTAATAATGCTCTATTCATTTTGAAGTGATTACTGGTGGTTAATAAAAGAGCACAAATTAAAATATATATAAATATATATGGCACATTCTCAGATAAAAAAACAAATATTTTTGTCATTACAGATTTTAAAGTATGCTATTAGTCTATCTGCTGTAGCTAATAGTACACCAAAAGTGTTCAAAATAAGAGGGGAGAACCCCGATGCTTGCCTCTCTGGGCATGAGGATATAGTTTACTGTTTCCAGTAAGCATCCATCATCATTAGTCTTCTTCTAAATGTTTTCAACAGCACATTCATTACATCCAGGGACATTTTTTTTATTTTCATCAAGAAGGGTCAAGATTGAAAATCCATCAAACCATCATACATGGTACACTTACCGCTGACATGGAGAGTTGATTTCATGGCTACTTAAACTGTGTAAATGCACAGTGTTTGTTCAGTCAAACTCATTCAGAGCGTCACAAATGGAATCTAGCAAACACTGGCTTAAAAAATACTTATTTTTTTCAACACAGTTGTGCATTTATTTAACAGATGCATCCATTGTAATGTTCAGATCCTTACAGTAATTATGGAATAACAGTGCCTCATGACATTTGCTTTACCTAACTTATAGTACATAATAAGAACTGTGTAGAATACTAAAAGCCTAGAGTAGGAACATATGATGTAATCAAAGAAATCCTCTTGAAATACTTGACATATAGCCCTGAATAGCTAGTAGAGCACCATCTAACAGCACTTGGAAAGCCTAATAATTAAACAAGAAATAAAATATACAATGCAGTATTTGCAGTGCCCGCCCATAAATACAATATTTTCATAGTAACATGGAAATTTACCAGAAAAAAAATCTTAAACTAGTGGGAGCAAAAAAAGTGACATTCAATTGACTGCACATGGCTTATTGCACTTTTGGATGAAAGATAGATCACTTTGACCTTGAAAATGTATAATACATATACTAACACTATATATTTTTAGTTTACTGTCACCTTTCACCATTCACCGTTACCAATTAGTAAACTGGATTAATTTTATAGCCATGGCCTCTGTGGAATTAGCTTTTCTCCTTGTATTAAAACAGATTGTCTTTGAATATTTTAGTTTTCTTGGAAATCCCAAATACTGTACATGTAAGGAAAGAAAAATGGCAGGTAAAAATTAGCCCAATGAGCGCAAATGTGCTCTACGGTCTAATGGTGTCCCACTCATGGATATATTCCTGCTTTGTACCTAGTTCTGACAGGATTGGCTATGACTACCCTTGACAATGTGATAGAGAAAGCAAATACAGATGATGAAGTTCTTAGGAAAACTAGTCCAGGTAAGCATGTCTTATTCTAATGTGCCTGAACAGTTGTGAAGAAAAGTATTTTTAGACTAAACCTAATTTCACAGAAATTAAGCAAAGGCTAAATTTTTAATTTCTCTTGCCAATATAAAAAATAATAAAATTTTATTTGTCACATTAAAATTATACATTGCAACAGATGCCCAGGACCATTACTCGGCCTGACGGAGGGAGAGAGCACAGTTGGGACATTATGTCCCCCAGGACACAAGAGGTCAACCCCATCTGGGTTACTGTGGTACCATGGATTCCTGCATGGCATGCTGGGAGTTGCCCTGTTGGGTTTCACAGACACCGCAAAGGGGTTCTGCAGAGACAACGGAGTCCTTTGAGGCAGTGGTTCCACCACACCCAGAAGTGCTGCCAGAACAAAGTCAAGGAATATCTGGAGCACTTCCAGGTGCACTATAAAAGGAGCCACCTCACTCCAGTCAAGAAGCCAGAGTCAGGAGGAGGTGGACAAAGCTTGCAAGGAAGAGTGGAGGCTGACAAGAGCCTGCTTCTCTCTCCAAACACCGGCTCAGTCTCACACCTGCCTTTCTTCTTCCTTTTGTTAGCCTCCATTCTTTCTCTTCTCTCTGTTCTCTCCCTTCATTCTCATGGCAGCTCATTCTTATAGCCCTTTGTGGGTGCAGTGTTGCAATCAAACACTGGAGGAAGCCAATGAAGCAATTGGCCCAGACTGCACCCTCACATGCAGGTGTGTCTTGTCCCAATTACTCCACCAACTCCCTTCAGATGTGCGAGCACGTACACCCATGGAGAATGAGGCAGCCAATTAATTATTCATTTATTAAAAACTGCCACACTTTTTCTGTGCTACAGACCCACTATACCACACACCCATATAACTTGAAGCATCACACTAAGGTAATGTAATTTTAGAATAAAAGGTCTATACATCTTAATTGTGCTATGGAACTTAGAGGTTTTGTTTATATATTATATCGGAGGTTTTGGTTACAAAATGTTTTTATCTATAACTCATGTTAAGAATATTCTATGTGCATTATTGATAGAAAGAATGTATTTTTAATGCACTGAGTGTAATGTAGACCTTAGAGGACCAATAAGGATGGGTTATGGAGCAAGAATTTAACAATTGTACTGTGACTCAGATTTTTTTTTTTCTCTCCAGTCAGGATGAGAACAAAGGCTCTAGTAGAGTTCCAGCTAGCAACCACCTCTTCCAGTCTCCAGAACATAAAATCAGCCTCCTCCAACAAGACAAAATGAGTTATTGCCCAGGAAAACTATACGAAACACTATCGCCATCCAGAAGATTTAAATGCTACACACAGGTTAACATTGTATTTTCCATCTAGGTAAACCCCGAATCCTTTCACATTGTTCTTGTATTTGTTTCTTCACATAAACAAAAAATTAAAACTAATATATTTTACGTATATAGTTTTTACATACTGTTTTGGGTGCTACTATATTGTCGCCACCCTAATATAATACTCATTTTATTCATCTGTGAATAATAATGTACAATTAGGGTCTTACAACAGATATAGCAAGTTGAAGAGCAAATGATTATTTTTATCCTTTCAGGCAAGACCTTTCCTGTTTTTAAATTGTGTGAGAGCTGAAGATGTGTCCTTGTAGATAAGAGTGTTTGAACAATCATGAAAGTTTCAGAACTAAATAAAAAATCTAAAACAGTGAGCAGGAGAATGTCTTAAGTGCTACACAATGCTCTTTCTAAATGCAGATAGCAAAGTAGATATTAAGAAAGCACTCTACTTCACTAAGCATTTATTTCTTACTGTTGACAACCATCAGAACCTTTACATGTTAATTGATTGAAAAAATTCACAGCAGATAAAGAAAATGTCCATCTATATTTGAATCTTTGGCATCATCCTTAATATAAAAATGAACCACTGACATAACATAAATAATGATTGTTAAGGTAAGAGAGGTATTTGAAAATTTCAATTGAAAATTACATTGTAAGACTTTGAAGACAAAATTTGGGAAGTGTCATCAGAAATCTCCTAACAATTTACAGTATCTATAATTTGGGAAAAGTACAATCAAACTGTAAGACATTTGAAAGGAAGAAAATTGTACTGGCAGTATGGAAGGCCTTCTCTTGGCTGAAGATAAAAGTCACATTTCTTGTGCAAAAGGTTTATTGTTTATTTTTACATTTTCTTTTACCCTGGAGATCACACAATAGTCACAACATCAAATATACCAGAGCAATGTTTAGGTAGTCCTAAATAATACTGTTTTATCATGGAGTCAGTTTTCATTTGGCTTTACTCTTGGATTTGCTATCTATTGGATGAATATTAATTAACAGTATTATTATTGTTATTAATATGTTCAACTTTTTCATCTTCCCACCAAATAGCAATTCAGCCATAGCACCTTTCTGAGGACGTGTGTAGTGACCATAAGTGTAATCTTCTGGCCATACCTGGCAACCATCTTACTCACCAGCAGCTGATTTTTGTACACTTTAGACACTCTTCAACAGGAGGATTTCTTTCTTTAGTAAATGGTTGTACATGCAGTTTGTCAGTGCAGCTGTGAAGATCTTGTACAAAGTGGGTAGGCAGGTGACCTGACACTAGTTCTTGGGTTTCTTTGTGTCCTTGTGCTTGAAGAGAAGGAAAGTGGTTCTGGATATCAACCATTTAGATATACTTCTTCACTCTTTGATTGGTCCCTGTGATGCCTTCATGCAGAGTAGAGAGTATTTTGAAGTAGAGGTTAGGTAAGCTTATCTTCCTCAGGTGTCTTACAGCTGTAAGTCTGCTTGATCACTTCAGTAATCTCATCAATTGTGAAGTCTGACAATGAGTCCGGTGTTATGTGCTCATAGTTTGCTCCACTTTAAGTATCTATTTAGGTTCTGTGCTTTTGCCTGGAGCTTCATCTGGATTTTCAGTAGCTCCTGAAGGCCCCTCCCTGCTTCATGCTGTCTCAGATTGATGTTGGCTTTTATAAGGACTTGGTGAGTGGTGACTCCTTTGTTGACCTCACTCAGAATTGCTAGCTTCTTCCTGTAGGATTCTATAGTTTTGTGAATCCTCATCTTCCGTGCAGGTTCTTTGATGGCAGTCTTCAGTAATGGTTTCTCTTTCACTTCGCTGGCTATAACAGTAGCAAAGGCATATATAAGCTAATTTTTTCACTCTCTTTAAGATGGCCTTTCAAGAAATCTCTCAAAGATAGCAACAGCTATCTGGTGTTATACAGCTCTAGTGAATTGCACTTTGTCTTTGAAATGTGGGTGGCCTCATATTTCAAGGATTTTCAGTTCACCTACTCCATCTGTATGACCTCCTCAAAACTGTTAATCTCTGTTGTTGTTAGCTGGCTGTTGTGGTATTGGTGGCTTGTTGACTGTTTCAGTGACTTGTTGTTGTTCATCAGTTGCTTGAAAAGTCAATTGAGGTGGTTGTTAATTATTTGTTTATATTTGCCTGGATTTGCTCAAGCCTAGTGTCAGTAAGCTTCTTCTCCTACACAATCAATCATATGTAGATGATGCTTGTTTTCTTGTGAGGGATGATGTCGGAGTTCCTATTCCCTCACATATTGTAGGTGCCATTAGTCACTTTGCCTGCAATCCTTATGCCTTCAGCTTGGAAATAGTACCACATGACATTATTGCAGCGTTTCTCAACCTTAAAGTATTTGCGACCCGAGTTTTCATAACAGTTTTAATTGTGAACATTTTTTTGAAATGTAGATGCATATTTTAATATACCTACTTAACTTTTATCAACATTTATCTAACTCTATATTTATTGTTCTAGTATCAGAATGTAGTTTAAGGTAATTTGTTTTGGTTTCAACAGATGTTTTTTTCATAATTTTGATTCTTGTTTTCTTTTTTTCACATCTTCGTGCTCCCCTTTTTGTTACTTCATGCCACCCTAGGGTTGCCCGTCCCACAGGTTGAGAACCACTCCATTATTGTACTGTTCCAATGTCCACTGCTGTCTCATTTTCCTTTGAGTTAGCTTTAGCATTGATTTTGTGCCAGACAGGTGAAACTGAGATATAGTTTGGTTTTGGGAACTATCTGGTTTCTTTGGTGCTTTTCTTGGTGCATGAGGGTTTTGTGGAATGATGACCTGGCATGCCTCTTTTAGTCCCCTGTGGGACCTGGCATCTCTCAGTTGTTCTTGAACTATCATATTTGCACTTTGTCTTTTAGCTGCCCTAAGCCTGATTCTCACTTTTCTTTCAAGCATGATGGTAGCACAATGATTTAGCGACTTGCATGGTGTCCGGTGAGCATTGCTCAGTCAAGAGCTATGCGGAGACAGTACTAGAGACTATGCTGGCCTCAACATTATTATTGTTATTGTTGAACATCTACTAAATTACAAAGAAAGAGTAACTTGATATATTGTCAAGATAACACAAAGTAAGCTGACAGTGTGGTTATGCCAAAAACACACAAGGAAATATGATCGATAAACTTTTAAACAATTTTCTTACACCCAGGTAATAAAGGTTTATGTGACCATATGTTTTCATATCGTAACTTATACTAGTATATTACTGAAACAATCAGTTCTGAATGCCGACATATCACAAATCATTCACTAACTGTTCAAATATAAATCATATTAATTGATTAACCAGATGTTGCTATGAATAATAAAGGGTAGGTCAACATTCTGTCTCAGTTAATATACTAAATGTAATAATCACTAATTAAAAGAACAGTGTTTCCGAAGACAGATAAATTAACTCATAGTTACCTACGTGTACTACTGATTCACACTAAACTATAAATTAATTGATGTATATTCCAACTAAAGCAGTGCTTTTTGCAGTGATAAGTATAAAGGGTAAGAACAATAAAGACACTCAATCATGACAAAATACATATATTTAAAAAAAAAATCAATGGCAGGCTATATTTTCTAAATCAGTCAGGAATTATGTGTCTCATCACATATTCTTGTGTTGAACACACCATAAACACTGTAAATATCTTTTTATATCTGACTGAAAAAAGCATTGTCTTAGCTTTTTTAAAAAATATTTACAGCTTAGATTATTGTAGTAATAATTACAGCATTTTACAGTTTACTGGCATGTTGGTTTCTGCCGTGGTGTTTAGCAAAGGCACCTTGTTTTCGTGATTGATTTGCTGTTAGACTAGAATCTGTGTAGAAAGCACTTGCGTACACTATGTTCCCTATGCTTATTTGCATTTTTTCAGATGTTCCTATATCTGCTTTTTAATTGATTGAGTGCTCTACCTACAATATATTTGAGTAAGCAGGGAAGCCTACTTTGAGTTGCCATTCAGGCAGCATATCTCAGATCTACAGTGTGCCTTTACTAGCCAAAATCTTTATGAAAAAAGAGCAGTGTCTGCTTTCTGAGATTTTTGCATGTATTAGTAGAAAAATAAGAAGTAATTCTTAATGAAACACATAAAGTCATTTTCTACAACGGAAAAGAAAAAACCTAAAGAACAATAAAAGGGAATATATTGAAACACCATAAACCCCAAAAATATAAGGGTTTTGAGATTAACTGTAAGACAGCAGGTCATAATAGCTGATATTTCAAACTGAAAATGACTCTATAATGAAATGCCATTCACCTTATTGTATTAACAAAGAAACATACATTCTTGCTCGCCTACATATGAGTTGACCTCCTAATTCACCTGCAAAGGTTCAAGGACTATAAACTTTACCTTTTTAAATGGTTGCAGACATAACTATTTTAATAAACACTGTTAGGGTATTATGATTGCTAAGAGAACACGTTGATAGATGGATATTTATCTTTATTGTTTTGGCTTTTATTTCATAGTCAAAGATTAACAGAATAGTCCTATATGAAGTGAAAAAATAAGTATCAATTCAAAAGAGCATGAATACTGAATGACACCATAAAATTGTCTTTATAGAACAATTTAATCCATCATAAAAAGAACATTATATTGAATATTCTCAATGAAAGCAGAATTTTTAATTACCTTGCTTGAAACTAATCATTAACTATTTGGCTAGCAACAAAATGGTAATACTTTCCTCAGTATGACCTGTAGGGGGCATAATAGAGCTGCAAACACCAGATACTTTCCCAAATACTGGAAAGTACACATCCCTTCATTTGTCTGACACAAATGTGTGGCTGTTTGGACATCTTTCTCCACTAAAATAGTTTGTTGTATGGCTGCATGAAATCAGTAGCTGCCACATTTGGTCTTCCATGCGCTGGAGTGTTTCCAAGATGACATACAGGTCCTTCTGGTCCAATATAACCTGCTTTAATTCACACAGAAAAGAGAGAAGGGTTTTGGTGCCACCGGCTGCTGCATTTAATAGCCATTCTCCCTTGAAAAAGACCTGGATGTCTACTTCCTCTGGTGGTCCAGTATGATGGTGAATGCCAGCTTGGAGCAATGAATAATGTCACCTGAGGCAAATTATATTTTTGCCGTCCAGAAATTATCAAAAGATCACAAAAAAAGACATATACGATATACAGTATACAGTGAAATAACATTGGAAAAATTATTGGCTTCAATATAGGTAATAATCCAGCAACAACAAAAACAATAATAACAATAATCCTCTAGGTGGCAGAGCATGGCTGACACAGATGTGTCAAAGTAAAATTAAACAATCGATACAGCAACAAACTGCAACTGTAGACTTTGAATATGTTGCTAAAGATTGATTTAATTCAAAGTATAAGCATCTCTCAAATGGGCTAAAATTAATGCTTGAGTTAGATAGTTAGATAGATAGTTAGACTTGATGATTATACTCTTCACATTCAGTCCTAGCTCACATATGGTCTATCACTGGACAAACTGATGTCATACATTGATTGGATGGTGATATATTCTTTGCATACACTGGTGATTGGATGGTGATATTATATTTTTTGCATACATTGGTGGCAATAAAGAATTGAAATTGAATTGAAATTGAAAATTGAAATTGGTGAGGTTATGGGAAACGGGAATCATTGGTAAATGTATACAGCTAATCATTATACTCAGATTTCATTGAATGTTGTGAATATATTAAGCTAGTTATTTTTGTTTAAGGGCCTAAATATAATCTATATGGTAACAGTTTATGGAGCTGCGGGTTACAAATCATAACAGTGCAGTCAACATCACATGAGGTACCAGGAAGGCTAGCAGATTAAATACAGAGCTACCACAATACTCATTTATTGCGTCATTCAAAAAAAACAATATAATGTTTCATGTATATGATACAGGTTTGATTTTCAAAATGAAAAAAGCCTGCCAATACAACACAACTGCTACGTTTTGTTTGCAGTATCATTCCACAGACTAGGATTTTTCCCGAGAAAGTGTTGCAAATTCATTTGGCAGTGATGATTCAACTCAATGCAACCTTGAGCTTTGTTATCATGAGCTGATCACTTCACAGATATTCTGCACTGGAAACAATTTGAAGTCACCATGTAGGAAGTATTCATGTTTGTTTATTACTTCACATCAGATTAAACTAATTAATTTTATTAATTTTGGAGATTCTAGATCGATGTCAGTACACAGCCATATTAGATTTTTATCACTTGCAAAATTAATTTGAACAGTCCAACAAAAGAATTGCATACAAGCCAAATAACATAACTGGGACACTGCAGTGTGCTTGTAACCTTAGAAGGCTGTATCAACATTGAGAGTCAAATGCAGCCAGTATGGATTATTCCAGGGGTGGCAAACTCCAGGCCTCGAGTGCTGCAGTGGCTGCAGGTTTTCATTCTTACCATCTTCTCAGTTAGTGACCAGTTTTTGCTGCTGATTACTTCTTTTAATTAACTTGACTCAGGCCCCATGGTTGTTTCTTTTTTCTTTAATTAGCAGCCAAACAATAAAGAGACATAAAACAAGCCACCACATGACCAGCTCCCCTGTGCCCATCAAACAATATGTGAAATTAAAGAGAGGTGATGGTCTTGGTAAGGTTGATCTCTCAGGTCACGAAAACATTTTGACGGTGCTCTTAGAAAGAACAGAAAAACAGCAGTTTTTGAGATGTGTGCTGTGGCAGAATGAGAGCAGCAACAAGCCATGGAATTAAATAATGGGTTTAATTAACAGCAAAAAATGGCTTCTCATTAAGAAAGTGATTGGAGTGAAACTGGTTAGAGTTTGAAGCCCCAGTTTAGCTGGTCACCTGTTAACTTGTTTCACATCTCATTTCTGCTTGGCTGTCATTTAATGAAGAAAGAAATCAATTCAGAGGGCTGAACTCTTCTAACAGGGTTATTAAAGTGATGGGGTAAAAGTTAATTAGCAGTGAAAACTGGTCACTGATTAGGAAAAGGGTTAGAATGAAAACCTACAGCCACTGCGGCACTCCAGGCCTGGAGTTCACCACCCCTGGACTATTCAATACCTTTGCAACTTTTCTGTAGCATTGCTCCAGGACTGCTCCATCAACTCCCCACTGACACTGACTATGGCAAAATGTAAAAATCAGAAAAATGAGCACCAATGCTTGATGGAAGAGTAATTGGGGCTTGAGGAAATGTCATGTGCCTCCTGGAGTCATAGTTTCTTTTT
Source organism: Polypterus bichir lapradei (assembly GCA_026402145.1). Taxonomy (NCBI): domain Eukaryota; kingdom Metazoa; phylum Chordata; class Cladistia; order Polypteriformes; family Polypteridae; genus Polypterus; species Polypterus bichir. The sequence goes on along the minus strand of JANRMT010062791.1, from coordinate 43,025,236 downwards.
GGCAGAAAAGCAGAGTATGTAAAGTGCTTTGCAAACTCAAAATATTTACCTCTTATATCTCTTAAATTTGTCCCCAATCATGTACATATGACTATGTATATTATTGACTACTTGTAAATAAAGTATGTAATTATTAATTGCTGAATATTTTTCCTGAAGGAAAATATCAATATTTTATCAGTTCCATTTTATGTATGTTATATTTGCATAGCATGCTGGGCTTGTAAGTGCATGTGCACTTTATAAGAGTAAATATTTATTATGAAAAGTTCACCTTCACTCAACTAAAAAAGTGTGTTAAACTAGTACCAGGCCCTAGTACAGTGAATTATGGATCAGCATTTGGTTTATCATATGAGACACTTTAAAATATACTATTACAAACTTGATTCACTAGACAGACTGTCTTCAAATGATTCTGCTCAGAATTTATTCCATTGAAAAGTAAATCAGGAAATTTAAAAAGTCACCTTATATTGTTTGAGATACCATGTTAGAATCCTATCAAGCATAAATAGGTAGTGGCAAAATGTACCTTCAGTGTAACAACTTGAATTAAAAGAACACAATAGCTTTATCTTTTTCTTTATGATATATCTTATTTGTATTGTGTATTAAACTTTTTTTCTGATCATGGTATTTTAAATTACAAGATGTACTCAGATTTTCCTAAATTGTAGCCATTATTTTCTGATACAAAATAAGCAATATGCAGTTTTAAAACATGCCATTATTTTCTTTTCAGTATTTTTGCCTTAGCTTTTACATCCATATTTACAACAATTCAATGTATTTTGGTATAGGGCTCTCTACTGAGACAGCTTTCACAAACTTACAGGTATAATGCAAGATAAATAAACAGCGAAATGTCAGAATTTACTGTAAGTCAAATAATGTTATAATTGAGATATAGCCAGTTCACAGCCAGGAAGGGAAGGAAGAGAAGAAAACAAAAACAACACTGCTAGAGAATTTACAGATCTGGGAGTCCACAGACAGTTACAGCAGACACACTATTCTTTCAAATCGTTATGTAATATCATAATTATATACTGGTCAGTATAAAAGAAAGATTAAATGCTTTCATTGTTGATTCCAAGGTTATCAGTATCTCTAGTATGACTTTCCAAGGGCAGGAGTGATGGTTTGGCAATATAACTGTGGAGAATAGAGGATGGCCAGTAACCATTCATAATGATGTCACACTTTTTGTGCAAATGACTAACTAACAAAGAGACTTGCAATATGAACATCTAATCAGCAGCTCTAATCGGGGTATGCTAGATTAAACTAAAAATTCTTCAGCCTTAATTTAAATAACATAGCAAACGAGCACAAACAGGCAGATCATATGCTTGTTGTAGTAAAGAAATACTATGATTTATTTGAATGATAAGAGAATTAAAAAGGTTCATTCTTATAAAAAATATTCATTTTTAGTCTTTTCCAGACTTAACTGCAGATTAAACAAGGTAATGGTGGAAAGGTTATTATGCTAATATGTCTATGGTAAATTTCTATTCGCCCATTCATTAGCCCATTCATTATCAATGTCTGCTATACTTAATTCAGGTCTAGTAAATGTTGTCTTCAAAATTGATTCAATAGCAAACCTTTAAAGTGATAATATGTAAATTACTTTCACTATCCCTAATGCTAACATGTTCACACTGCTACTAATGCTCTGAATATTAAAATAATATTTCTTGTTGCTAAAAAGTAAAAAAAGAAAATATTATGCAGTATAAAATATCTTACTCTTTTTAAATAAATTAGTAGCACTGCTCAGTTACTTTATTTTTCAAGTATATGCAATACAATTTAGCTCCATCCCATCAATTTATGCTTCTCAGGTGGCTTAATTTCTAAAATCATAATTCTCTGAACCTTCCCTTTAGCAGAGATGACTGGATGGTAATGAAGACACTGGAGAAATCACAAAACATAATACTCACAGTGCAGCCAGATTTGTCCAGCTGAGAAGAAGCCTTATGGAGCAGAGAGATAATTTCATCCTCCACTTCAATCTTTGTCCGATAGTCAGACTGCAGTGGGTCCAGATGAAATATCACAGGAGGACTCATATAGTCCAGGACTAGTCTCTCAAGGGTCTTCATGATCAGAGATGCAAGTGCCACTGGTCTGTAGTCATTAGATGAAGTGGCACCTGCCTTGTTTGAAATAGGAACAATGCAGAGCGTGTTACACCGCAGTTGCACTTTCTGAAGTTTTAGGGACAGATGGAACAGGTGACGGAGGACAACCTAAAGTTGGTCAGCACAGGGCTTAAAAAGGCCTCATGCCAGAATGTGAACAAAAGTTTCGTCTTGAAGCTCTGGTCACGAGGAAGGTAAAGCGGTGGTCTGCGCAATCAGAAGCATCGCTACAAGAAGCGTTTGATGGCCTAGACTGGGAAATGTTTCGGTCATGTATACATGATATTGAGTTTCTGGAAGTATTTGTTAGCCTTGTTGGCATGCTTGAGAAAAAAATGACATTATCCCCATGGTAACAATAAAGACTTTTGCTAAATAAAAAATGTGGGTTGATGGAACTATCCAGAGAATGCCTGTTATGCTGAGTATGGTTTGCTGTAAAAGATACAAAATGCTGGTATCAGCAGTATGTTGAGTCCTTCTTCCACCAGAGTGATACACACTGAATGTGACACAGACTGTGCACAATTATGGACTTTAAAAGCAGATACAACGCAGCTGCAAGTGTGGACTGTGTGTTCACCAACAAACTTAATGCATTCTATGCCCATTTTGAGGCTGATCGTGCTAACATCAGTGACAGTCACAGCTTGCTGACAGAGCACGGTGAAGTCATTACCATTGCAGAGCACGATGTTTACAGGGCATTGAAGGGTACAGCACCAACCAGTTGACTGGAGTCTTCACCTTCATCTTCAATGAGTCTCTGACTCAGTCTGTGGTCCCAACGTGCTTCAAAAGATGCACTATTATCCTGGTACCAAAGAACAATAAGCCCTCGTGCCTGAATGACTAGCAACCTGTTGCACTGACCTCAGCAGTCTAGAAGATTTTTGAGAGACTCGTTAAAGTTTCCAATTTGCCTACCTCCCCAATAGATAAATGGAGGACACTGCCTCCCACGTCCTGCATACTACCCTCAGCCAAGTGGATATGAAGCATGGGAACTATATGAGATTGCTGTTCAATGATTACAGTTCTGCCTTCAATACAATTGTCCCCCAAGATTGCTCACCAAAATGAGGTCCCTGGGTGTCAGTAGAACTTCCTCCAAATGAATCTCAGCAAAAACAAGGAACTGGTGGTAGACTTCAGTAGGAGACAGCAATAGACCTCCACCCCCCCCCCCCCCCCCAACATCATCCATGGATTTGACATAGATTGAGAATATTCAAGCCCAGGCCAAAAAGGTGAGTCATCGTCTTTACCATCAGAGGTAATCTGAGGATGTTTCAGGTCTCTCCAGTGATTCTAAGGACTTTTTATTCTGGTGCTGTAGATAGTGTCTTGACTCAGACCATCACCTCCTGGTTTAGGAAACTGCTGTGTGTGGGACATTAAGTAATTACACAAATGGATTCAGGTGGCGGGGCACTGCATCAGATCAGATCTACCATCTCTACAGGATATTTATACCAGGACCAGAGCAACTAGCATCATGAGAGACTCATCTCACCCCAGTAACTATATGTTCGACCTGCTGAAATCAGGTAAACACTTTAGGAGTATTATAGCCAGAACAGAGAGGCTCAGGAGAAACTTCTATCCACAGGCCATAAGACTTCTCAACTTGGACATGTTACCTCAAATTTTTTCAACGGTTCATTAAAACACAAACTGAATTCTGTAACTCACTGTATCTCAGCTGCCGCTTACAGTGCAGAGATATTCTATTCTAATTTGCACACTGTTCAGATTTTGTTTATAATTGTAAAGCTTATTTGGATGTATACTTTTTATATATTGTATTGCCCTTTTAAAATCTCTTTCTAAAATTTCTTTTAATTTAAACTTTCTTTAATAATCTAATTTAATTTAATCTCTTTGTTAACTTTATTGCACAGGCTCCTGGCCAATCAGGGCACATTTCACTACATGTTGTACTTGTGTAACTGTGTATGTGACAAAAAAAGAAATCTTGAATCTTGCTCCACAGTATTGTTGCTCATGGCATAGCCTCACAAAATGGCAGTGCCGATTACCAAAACAAAAAATCAAAATGGCAACAACAAAAACATTAAAAATAAAGCTGAAAAACTGATGAATATTTCATAATTAAATGAAAATTAAAAATCAAGCACAAATACTAGCAAATAATATGACAAAACCCTAAATTCATAACACAGTCAAAAAATGTATTTAATAAGTATTTTTCCAAACAAAAAGTTTTTGCAAGTACAAACATGAATGCTTTAAACAAAGCATGGGTATCTTTGTGTCTATGAGTTACAGAGGTGCTAGAGGTAAAAAGCAAAGCCTGGTGTTCAGGTGAGGTTCCAGGATCATAATGGACACAGACATGGACAAAACAGATGTACTAGACCTTGGAAATGCAAAGTGGCTCTTTGGATATTCAGCTTAACTTTTCAGATGGGGACAGAGACAGAAACATGCAGGAGGCTGAATAATAACAGCTACACATGGTTGGGTTCATGTCTACATACAACAGCTATTTAAGAAAAATTAATTTATTTTACAACCAACTAGATCATGGTAAAACTAGGTATAGGGTATCACAATGTGTGCAAAATAGTTTCAAATTACACTACTTGCCAATACACCATTTTGCCAGTATTGTAACATTTTTTTGAGATACAAAGATTAACATATTTTTAATGTTAAATTTTCCTATTTTTAATAAAGAATAGAACATCAGAAAAAAAAAACAGTAAACTCTACAAGAAACTATGGAATCAATGTCATGTTGTGACATTTTTATTAGTTTGGTTTGATATGCGTCAGTCAGCAATTGCTAGATGGGTGATTAATTAAACTATTATTAAAGGTTTATACATCCCTCATCTCGCTGCTTGTATTGTTCATCAATAAGAAGGTGTGGATGGAGGGCCATAGTGTTTTTGTGCTGTTTGACAGGCTTTGGCTGAAAAAGAAAACAAAAAAACCTTTGTGTCCAAAAGGAACTAGACCCCTTCTTTTATTGAATCTATATTTTTGTGCTGCAGTTTATGCTCAGCATCTTTAAAATGATTTATGTAGACAACAAAAATGCCATAACAAAGGAGGCTTCAAACCACAATCATTCCCATGACCATAAATGGATCACCTAGCCTGATTGTAGCATAAATGTAACCCTGTGTAAGGCGTACATTCATGCATAGTGCTTTGAGATGGTGTTTGTCATGAGTAGGACTAAATAAAATAGTATTCATGGTCTATTTTAATTCATACAGATTACTATTATGCACATAGTGAATTACAAGATATGTTTATGATTATGTGTTGAGAAGCTAGAATAACCCCAAAAAGAACAAAAAAGTGTATTACTCAAAGCACACAGTAAGGATGAACAAAATGGGTCAAGCAAGCATTAAATAACCAGAACAGAATACAAACCCTGCTAGCTTTCCCATCCTTCCTAACCACATTGGTCTCCCAGTCTGCTTGGTGTTATGGCTGGTCCGCTTTCTCTCATTAAGTACTACAATAAGCATTCCTTTCTTTCATCTCCCATTACACCAATCAAATACTTGCTATTTAACTACCTCCAGACTATGCACTTGTGAAGTTCTGTGTAAGAGGGGTAATGTCCACCTATGATGTAAAATCACATCTGGGTCTAGGAGGAGCTCTACATTTGTAAGTGGAACAGCAGACCACAGCAACCTCTACTGGCCCATGCAGAGGCGTAGCTAGGGTTTTCAGTGATCGGGGACAACTGAAGATTTCGCGCCCCCTCCTGTTTTCCAAAATGCAATGGGGAAGGGAAATAAAATTTTAAAAAATGTATTTAAAATAATAGTATTTTAAGAAAAAAATTTCATACAAGTCTCTGAAAATGATAACACCGCCTCATGTTCTTTAAAATCTAAATCCGTCATTAGTTTTTGTAAGAAAAAATTCGTTTTCCGCATTTAAAAATGATTTTAAAGAAAGTATATAGCAAAATATAAAGCAAAATAATTATATATCTATAAAAACTGCATTACTTACAATTTATTCATACGAAAATATGATGGGGAAATGTCTAGACTTTTGCAGCCATCTACTAGAATACTTCACCACAGCCCAATCAATTTTCTATCAAGCACATAAACACAAATTACTTGGCACACAGAAATGGTGTTTGCAACAACTTAGACAATGATACACTAATGCCTCATGTCAGTTGCGCGGCCTGTTTAATAACGTCAAAAATGTTTCTGGGTGGGAGTCAAGCATGTTAGAGTAGTGGAGGGGATAAATTATTGTCTGTTGGGTATATAGAATTAATACGTGCTTTGAAATCAGAAAGTGACAAAAAACATAGGAAAAAGATATCTTCATACTGATGGAGTGATGGACTGAGTATGCAAATGTTTTTTATTTACTTTTTAGTGCATTTAAGAATGGAAAACATTTCATTCTAAAATTTCGTAACATCAATTTGGCGCCCCCCTGGATGCTGCACCAGGTGACAGATGTTCCCCCTTGCCCCCCTCTAGCTACGCCACTGGGCCCCTGGCTTCCATGCACCTCTGAACAATTCATAAAGTCCAGTGTCAGAATCCATAGATACTGTAAATCCCAAAGCAGTCCACTCTTTCTATGAACCTTTATATTCTTTGGAAGCCAAGAGGTGTTGTCATGTTTGATGTTTACCTCATGTCTGTGACTGGTTAGCAGTCTATGAGTCAGATAATCCACAGTAGTATTGACTAGAATAAATGGCTACTTCTGACTCATCCATTGCTTCTTTTCATTTTATATGTCACTGCCTGACACTCATCTGGGCCATGAGGACTGGGGGAAATGCTGCCCCCTGGTTGAGCTTGCTTGTACATGCATTTCTCCTTCTTACCTTTGTATCCACTTCATTGCATATGCAGTATTTTTTATAATATGGAGCTCTGAAACAAGCAATACATTTTTAATTAAATTGTTGTCCAAAATATAATTTGAAGTAATATTATGTGTATTTGGAACTAAAGATATGAAAAGTGAGTTCAAATCAGAGGCTGACATACAAGTCTACAATGTTGAGTCCAACTGCACACCAGACTCGCACAGCATTATTAGCAGTAACCGTCTTTCTTTCAAGAACTTTGACAGACTTGGATCATTTGTTCTAAATTGTATGTTTTGCTTAGTAATATATTAGCATAAAATACAAATTCCAAGTAGTCATTCTAATTGTTTTTAATTTTTTAAAAAAGAACATAAAAAGGAAGGGTAGGTTAGACAATGCAGATTTGTAAAACAGCTATTTATTTAATTAAAGTGCTCTCGTACAGAGCCTGCTTCTAACAGCTCTCTGATGACATATGGACAAGTGACTTAACTGCACATTTGCTTAGGACTATAATCAAAACCATCAAAAACAATTTCCATGAACCTTGACTATTAACCAAAAAAAAGGAGAAGAATTTGCTCAAAAGCTATAAAGGCTTATATGTATGCATCAACCAGCTACATTATTTATCAAGGGCTTCTCTTCTCCTGTATCCAATTCAACAATGACTTCCTGAACAGGCCTGTTGGTAATGTTTAGATAGGGGAATGCCTAATTATCTTTTTGTTTGCTTTAATAAAGAGACATCCGAGTGCTTCTGCAACATATGCACACAAAATGGTAAGAATAATATAACCTCTTAATGCTGTGCAATTAAAACATTAATAATTAATTGCCTTAACTAACACAACTCGTATGCAAATTGGTGATTTAGTGAGTTAAAGAATACAAGTATTTTTCAGCAAGGCCATTTTAAGTTAACCTTTGGAAATGTTGTTTTGAATGCAATGTGATGGCAGTATTTCGTTTGAAGAGGTACTTATCTCAAAGTCAACATCTTACTTCTATTTTCCTGATGCATGCTCTGTTACCTTTATTAGTTTGTAACCTGGCAACCACAAGAGAAAAGAATTGGTAAATGGATAGATCTGAAATAAAACAAACCCTCCATCAACAGCCTTTTTAGCCATTTTTAAATGTGTCAGATATAAATGTTACCTTGTTTCAGCAGGTGTGCAGGAAACTTGAGAGTACTGGATCACTGAAAGGTTACCAACTCAGTGTTTTACCCAATTTCATTGAAAATAACAGCGTTTTAAGAGGTAAGTATCAAGTGAACTACTCTGGCTTGGAGTTCTCTCCATAATGTGCAAGCTGCAACCCTTTTCTGAAGGCAATTATTTCTGTTTCTTTATATTCTGCATCATTTTTCTCAAGAACTGTTGAGTGTGACCACTAGATGGCGACAAAGGCAGTGTCACAAAGAAAATAAATCAATTTTGGTAATGTAACTGTTTAGAATGGGGACCACCTAGGTATGGATATTATTCAGCTACTGCTGTGTTACAAGAACTTAACAAATGTCTTCTTTGGTCTTAGTAATACCTACAAGGCATCAATGACCTTTTACAATAGAGGATACCTACAGTGTATCCATTATCCACTTAAAGCTACATGGCAAGCTTTGGCTGTGTTACATAGTAATAGCTAATAAATACAAACCTTTGAAGGCCCTGTTCAAACATGTGACCTCAATTTCTAACATAAACAGTAAACCTAATAAAAGCATAGTGCATGTTAACAGGTACATTTTCAATTTTTGTCACAAATTAATACAACATAAAACAATTTTATGTAATGTTATTAAGATTATTTTTTCCAGTGATATTATTATGGACAGAATACCATGTTCTTACAAACATTAGGCTACTTTTTGAGTTGAACAGAGCAAAACAGGAGAAATCAGCTCTGCATTGGTCATTCGCCCTTTGAAGTGCAGATTCATATTCAGATTTAGTGTTTGGGATTTGAGAGGAAGCTAGGGTATTTAGATAAAACAAACATACACATAAGACATTATGTATATTTTATTGATTGGGCCAGAAGGCTTTTTCCATTTCAGGGTTGAGGGATGTTAGAGGTTATCCTGGCAGCAATGGACAATCTTAAATTGCACCCAGTCCACCACATAACACACATTCACATAACTATAATCACCCTTGTCACTTCAATTTACAATGAACTGTAACTAAATGGGCACATCTTGGAAAGCAGAAAGGTGATCGAGTAGAAAACTCACTCTAACAGGAAGAACACGCCAATTTCACACGGACAGTGATCATGTCCTTAGAGTTGTTACACAGCAGCACTAACCTGTGTGTCAATCACTTCTGCAGTATTTTTACTTGAAAATACTTTTAATTCTAAAGAGATAAAGTAAAAGTCTAATAAATTGTGTTTAGTATTTAACACAGCCAGGGTCACAGCATTGATGAAAAGTTAACTGATGAGCTCAAATGGTGATTAAATAGCAGCTCAATGAGAATGGAATTCAAACAAATAATGACAATTTTTGTTTGTTAATCTTAATAAATGTAGTATTCTTAAGTTTAGTATAATTAAAATGTGTATATGGGAAGTTGTATTAAGGTACATCCATTTGTTAATACTGTTCAAACACAAGTCATGCTGAATTTTGTACAAGTTCTAAAAATACTAAGAAATAAAGAAAATATACAAAAGTATACTATGTATTGTGTTGATTTTACAAAGCACCAAGAGGCCAAACTATGCTTTTGAAAAAACTGTTATTCAATAAAAGTTGTAGATAAAATAAAATAACTTGAAAACAAAATATTTACTAAAAATGCTCGCCAACTTTGTCACCCTGCAGTTACTTGTATATGAAGAACAAAGAGCACATTAGCTCTGCTTACAGAGTGGAATCTGCAGAAAAAAATAGCAAAATATACAGTTTAAAACATTCCAGCAAAAAAAATAAAGGCACTTATTGCGGATACTTTATTTATAAGCATGCGTGTAAGTAATACTCAAAAATGAAAATTATTCAGTGGGTGATAAAATCAACCAAAAATGCATTCAGTGTTCATTGAAATAGCTAATCTGAAATTGTTCCTACTGAAATGGCATTTGCTCATGCAACATTTGTAATTTAAGCCCACCTTTGACATCTGTCAATGTTGTTCTTATTTTAATCAAATGTGTTTTACATACTTTTGTAATAAAACACAGTAAATATCCTCAAAAAAGGCATCCCACCAAAGTAATGGGCTGAACCCCTTCTGTACTCCTTATTCACCTATGACTTCAAGGCCAGACACACCTCCAACTCCATCTTTATACTTTCAGATGACCCCACCATCATCACTGGCCTGATCACAAACAATGATGAGACAGCTTAGGGTGGTAGGTCTGGTAACAGAATCATCTCCCTTCTCTTCAGGACATATAAAATCCACATTGAAGGAGCTGTGGAAGACTGGAGTGGCAGAAGTGCCACTGAACAGCAGCCAAAAAAGAAGCAAACTTCGCAAAACGGAACAGGGGAGAGACACTGCATTTCACAATGTATTGTATTAGGCTACCAGTAAGCGATGATAAAATGTTTGCCAAATAATGCCAAAAAAGCACAAAATGAAGATCTATTAATATTTATTTTGTCAAAGCAACCATCAAAGGAGTGTATTAAAAGATATCTCCACAGCAACATCAAATAATTAACACAGAAAGCAAAAACACAGTTATTCATACATTTCGAATTGTTTAGTGGGTAAAGTTCTAAATCTTATTGTATTTAAGTAATGTGATTCATGATAATGACAATGACTACTCAAAAACAGCAAGATGAGCAAGTTGGTGCACATTTCAAATTGTTTCAAAAACAATCATTCAATGGGTCGCTTGGAAAGGCTCTAGCCATTAAACCACCAAGGTTAAACTAAAACTGTGAGCAAAGTCATGCCTAGAGCACTTCACGGCACAAGACACAAACAAAATTTCACATACTCGAAAAAGAAACATTTTCCAGGGTACGAAATTGCATTGAGCATGCCATGAAAAACTGAAAAAAAATTGATTATAATGACTAAGTTGAACATTTTAACAATATTTAGGTGGGTTTTGCTTATTTAACTTCTGGATTTGGGCAGTGCTCCACTCGCCCTTAATGTGCAGACGCCACTGGTTGCATTTATTCTGTTGTTTATATCATACATCTAGTGTGTGGGAGACATGCAAGTAGGAATTTCATTTGACTATATGCATATTACAATAAATTTTAAATTTAACTTAATGTTTGTAAACTTGGTATAATCTGCTCTTTTAAAGATATATCATCTTTCCATTCCTTTCACACTTTTCAAATGTAATTGATTTCTTAGTTTTAAGTAAATGCCTTCTCCTTTGCCTACCAGTTTTTTTTTTTTAATTTCTGATTGTATTAGTTTTTAGAATATTTTGTGCATATAATATCCATCCACAAAGTTAAAACCAAGTTTTCCCATGGATATTTAAATAATTTTGTCCAAAGTACTAATATAGTAAGTGGCATTATGAAAAACATGAAAGAAGTAAAATCTTATTGCAGATCTTCAAAAATACAAAGAAACACTAATGCTGCATGATTATCTTGTCAAATTCATACACTCAATAAATGCTTTATACAAAAAGACTTTCTGACAAAATCTCATTTAAAAATGTTCTATTCGCATATATTATTTTCTACAATACTGAAATGATATGATTAATATATGTAGGTAGATTATGATACATCTGACATACTTATGAACAAAATCAAAGTCATTGCTATATTTAAAACATTAAAAGATAGACACAGATTAATACTTGTGATAATGTGAAGGAGGTTGCTAGTTTTGAGATTTACAGTAATTTTTATGATAGTTTATCATTCTAGTTCTTTACTTAAAAAATAAGAGAAGTGCTGAAAAGCAAAGATCTTGTCACGAGATTAAAGTTAATGGGAAGATGATAACAGTATTTACTACTACCTCTTCACAGCTTCAGGGAGCTGGGTCCATCAACATGTGTCTCTTGTTTTGTAAAGAAAATGTTGTGGGAGTTGTTTGTTTATATATTCAAGCATACTTTGGGTATATAAAGTTTTTTTTTTTGACTCTCAGTAAATTTGAGCTTGTCGACGATTTTTCTCTCTCTTCTTTATTTTCCGGACAGAGTAGGAGTCTCACACCAGATAAATTAATCAGTAATGTACACTTTATTGCACCTAGACTAGAGAAGCCCCCTTACAGGAAATTCTTGCTCTTTTATAGCTTACAGAGTTGAGCAAAATGACATTATTATACCAAAAATAAAGGCGGCGGTACATATTTCTTAGAAAAAAGACTGGTTACTGAGCAGATTCTGAGACTAACAGGAACTATAATAAAAGACTGGTTGCTGGGCAGATTCCTTTGAACTGCTCACCCAGCACCCCCGTACTTCCTTATAGAAGGTTATACACAGAAATGTCACATACACAT
>JANRMT010062791.1:42985844-43012762 GCA_026402145.1 Polypterus bichir lapradei | reverse complement strand
GTAGCTGCTACATGTCACATAGACAAGCTGTATTTTTCCATTCCACAAGCTTGACACCCATAATGTAGAACATAGTAAAAGGTAGCGGTGAATACAACAAAAAAGAGCACTACAGCATTGAAACATGGCATCAGTCTTGAGGTGAAAGATTCACATAGGTATCTAGTTCAGTAAAAATTAACTTCAAGAGAAACCCAAGATTAAAAAATCAGCATGATCAACTGCAGGAATCAAGTTAAGTATGCGTTGTAAGATTGTGGAGCTTGTTTCAATGTGTTGCAAAATAAATAATTTGATAAAATAATGGACAGAAAACCTTTTGCAAAATCATACTTTTAAACAAAAGAACTTTCACAGAAGTCCCTTCAGCTTCTGTATCCTTGCATTTCCAACCTTTTTCTAAAAGCAAGTCTTGTTTCCCTCAGCAGTCCTGAACATATCATAGGTACCTTCACAATCAGATCTTGGCAATCACCTTTTTTAATTTTATAGTGTATGTTCTTTTTATTGAAGTCATACAAATGGCAATTTTGTCTTCTACATAATATCTTCTGCAAAATACATCCACTTTAAGTATGGGTGGAGCCTGCTACTAACAGCACTGAAAACAGCCAGTTTGCACAACTGAAGAGGAACTGAGGCGAACCAGTCTCAGTTAAAAGTTACTAGTCAGTGGACTTCGGCAGACAAATTTTAAATGACATATTACCAAGTACAGCTGTTTTTAAAGCCCAAAAATATCTGAAGCTATAGCTGTGAGTTTGAAAGAAACAACAAGGGAAAATCCTTCTCATTCTGTTCAACTCAGAATAAGACACATATAAAATTCACTGCAACTTTTGATGCAAGAATATCAGAGGATTGCACCCCACAACATAACTTGTATAGACAATGATTTCACAGTCCATGAGCATCATTACCGTCACATCTGTGTTCATCGATCTTTACAGGATATAATCAAATAAACTGCTTTAGCCCTGCTTCTTGAAACAGGCTTAAACTGAGATACATTTGACAGATATAAGTTTAGGTATCTTGATTCAGATAATCTAAAGGAAAAAGGTATGCTTTTGGATTTGCACATATCACACAACCAGTATGGAGAATTAACACTCATAACCAAAAATGTGAGATTCCCTTGATAAAAAAATAAATTTAGCTAGAACGGATACTTTTTTTAATAAGATGGTTTTGCGTATACTGTCTGGGCTTCTGAATTATTATCAATGCAACTAATAACAAGTAAGGTACAACTTAATGGTGCAACAAGATATACTTTAAATGTTTCAGAACATCTTTGCATAGAGTGTGTGCTCTAGTGTAATAAGGAATTAAAGAAGGTGGTTTTCACTACTAAAGCTGCAGTTTATTCAATACCTTTAATGTGATAATGACAAATGTATCAATTCCATCCATTATCCAACCCGCCATATCCCAACTACAGGGCCACGGGGGTCCACCGGAGCCAATCCCAGCCAGCACAGGGCACAAGGCAGGAAACAAACCCCGGGCAGGGTGCCAGCCCACCGCAGGGCACGTATCAATTCATTTTAAGTAATGTATAAACAAGGAGTCTGAGCCAAGCTGAAACACACCTCCTGGAAACTGGATTTATGTAAGAACTGAGCACTTTTAATTTGTTTCTGCTTGGGTATGGCATGCTAACCATGAAGAGGACTGCTGTTCTGTTTGTGCTGTCCAGTTCCATCTGATTAAACTGTAATGGTGGGTTCTATCTTGCTTTAGTCCAGGATTTCCAATAAATATAAATTTTAGTGCTTACAACCATTGCTTTTTTCAGTGACTCAACTCAATAGTTTAGTTGAGTACCCACCTACTTACTCTAAGTAAATCAAGAAAACAAAAAAAAATATATTGTTGGCAAGTTTGAGTGTGTAGGAAGATATTCACAAAATAATTGCATATTAGAAAAGATGAAGAGTTTGTCTCTTTTCCAGGATGCAAGGCAATTAACAACAAAGCTTATAACATGTATGAAATTGAATAGGAAAGTGCAATAATGATTCAAGGATAAGACAAGGAATGTAAATTATGGGTCAATAAGTATGAAATTATTTCAGAATTGACAATCAAAAAGATTAACCTTCGGAATTTCTTTCAATATTAGGGCTGACTGAATATCTTTAACTGGAAAAAGGATATTTTTTCAAAGAATAAATGTCAGAGAAATTTGGAATTGTTGTCTTGCAAAGATCTAAAATAATGCCAAGGCCCGTTTCAGAAAAATGTTCACTTCTGTATAGGTTTATACAGTTACAGTAAGTAGTACTAAAAAGTATTCAGTAGTGAGGAAATTTTTCTGCTACACTGACATTATACTGACATTATTTTTGTTGTTCATATTTGACTTATTTGTATGTTACAATGCCACACACTTTACTATCATGAAAGGGCACACATCTGTTTACATATTATTACGTGGGCATTGTTTTATATATGTTATATCTACAACAATAGAATGCCATGCATTCACCTTTAAAAATACTATAACAAACCTTGTTTTTCCTTGTCTTAATTTGTTAAAACTTACTTTTGTGTGTTATCAAGTTTTATTGTGAATGTCTATGCAGTTTATTCCTTGTTTTAATTTATTAACTCGTTTTTGTGTTAGTGTCTGTAATATAAAGCACTTGTAAAGTATTTTGTGACATTTGTTCTTGAAAAGTGCTATATTAATAACATTTACTTACTTGCTTAATTGTTTGTAGGCTAGAGCAGCAATCCTCAACCTGAGTAGTACACGAGCAGCTATCAGATGGAATGCTAGGAACATAAAAAAAAGAACATGAGGGAGGAGTAAGCCTTTAACAAGGACAATTAGATGTACATGTTAGGCTGTATTTCAGTTCTACCACTTTGTCTGTCAATGCTCTTGAAGTGAGTATCCACTCCAGCCTTGCTCACTCAACCTTGTTCTTCCATTTCATGTGCCCATTGAGTCCTAGGTTAGGTTTCTTCTTCTTCTACTCTACTTTGCACCAATCCATTTCATGACTGACACATCAAAATCAACAGTTTTTTTTGTGAAAGACAGCATCTCAGGTAACTGCTATATTTCTCACTCCCTCTACCTGCATGAGCAGTCTGCACAGCATGTCTCTCTCTCTCTCTCTCATGTTTGGACAGCAAATGGTACAAGATTTTTAGTTTTGGTGAACCTGTTTGGAGTACCATCATTTTTAGAACAGTTTTAGAAATTGGCAGACTACTGCAGAACATTCAATAAAGGAACAAAGATGAATGTTAACAATTATTAATAATAAAATACATGTATCTAAAATTTAATTTTAGTATTTATTCAGATTAATCAATAGTTTCCAATTTGTGGTTACCTCTGGCCTTTCTTAAAAGATAAACACAGAAATACATGAAGGTAGAACCTGAACTATACGGCCATTAGTCAGGCTCAGCCTTAACATTAACTTGCAGCTTGATTTAATTTTTTGTAATACTCAGGATATAACTGAGGGTAAAGAAGTGATTGACCCTCTAGGGTCAAGTGACCACAACATAATACAATTCTAAGTGTTTTGGAAGAGTGCAGATGCAAAGTTTAAACCCGTTAAGTTAACTTTGGGAGGGAAAATTTTGGGCAGATGTGATAAAGGAAGATGTACTGAGATAAGCTTTAAAGTCTGGGGATAGTCGTAGAGCAGTGGAACGAGTTTAGAAACATTTTACATGTAATGCAGGATGGGTAAATGTCAAGATTTGGAATTAGTAGGAAATTAAAAAAATAATAATAAAACAGCTGTATAAGGCATACAAGATTAATGACTCCAATGTGAATTGTAGGGCATATGAGAACATGAGGGCAACCATTAAGAAGGATATTAGAGAGGCTAAAAGACAGTTAGAGAGTAATATAGCAGATAAAGCAAAAGATGACCCAAAGGGATTCTTTCAATATTTTAGTAGTAAAAGAACAGACAATGGGGAGCTGAACTGTATCAGGAATAGTTAAAGGGAATTAAAAATGCAGACAGTGAAATATCAGATGCTCTAAACTCACATTTTTCTCAGGTATTCACAAGTGAAGAAGTAGATAACTTCCCAGCAGTAAAAGGTAATACTAAGGAGATACTGAGGGATTTGGAAATTATAGAGATAAAAGTACTGTTTAGATTAAATAGGCTGAAACTAAACAAATCACCAGGACCAGATAATATTTACCCTAGGGTTCACAAGGAAATTAGTGAGTACATATGCAAACCCTTGATGTATATGTTTAGGAAGTCACTGTGCACTACTGAAATTCCAAAGGACTGGACAATGGCAAATATTATCCAGTAAATGGGTGAACTGGACAGATCAAGCAAATATAGGCCAGTAAGCTTAACATGCATCACAGGTAAATTAATTGAAAGAATTATTAAGGATAGGACTGAGCAGCACATGGCAGAACAGGAGTTTTACTGAACAGTCAGCATGAGTTCAGATGAGGGAGGTTGTGTTTTACCGACATGCTGGAATTCTATGAGAAAGCAATTAAAGGATATGATCAGAGTTGATCAAATTTTATTTATCTGGACTTTCAGAAAGGATTTTATAAGGTGTCACATGAGCGGTTGGGCATCAAACTAAAAGAAGTGGGAGTTCTGGGTGTAATTATAGATGGGTGCAAAATTGGCTCAGACACAGGAAGCAGAGGGTTATAGGGCAAGGAACCTTTTCAGAATTGCCTGAAGAATGGTGTTTTTAATATACATAAATGATTTGGATGGGAATATAAACAACAAGCTGATTAAATGTGCAGATGATGCCAAGCTAGGTAGGAAAAAAGGGAAGGAAAATAAAAATAAAGCCTTTTGTAAGGTAATTTTTAATAATAAACTTTACATTTTCACTGAGGACTTGTGTCTGTGTGGTTGTGTTTAGGGATTGGGGTGCTGCAATGCCCCCTACTGGTCACACTGCAGATAAGATATTTGATGCTGAACAGATTTTTGCTGTTTTGTTTCTGTTCTTCAGCAACAAAATTTCTACACACATATCTGATTTTATTGTAGCATCGCAAACAGGTTTCCCTCAAGATGAGAGTGCCACCAGCACTAGCAGAAGAAAGTAGGGTCATAGAGCTGGGAATTTTGTCCATTTAAAAAAGTATGGCTTTCACCCATTTCTACCAAGTATGTTTCTTTCAAGTGCCTAAATGCTGTCCAATAATGTTTAAATTGGATGAGTTTCAATTACTTTTAAGTTTTAGCATTGATTATCCTTTTGATTCAGAATTTTGTTTTATTGTGACCTGGCAGTATGATTTCATATGGAATGAGGCTCTTGGACAATCTGTGGCACTACTTGGTGGCATCAGATGCACCAATACCTAACATCCCAGAGGTTCACAATTGGATTCAGGTCTGGGGAATGTATGGGCCACTTAATGGTATCAATGTCTTCTTCTTCCAGAAACTACCTACACACTCTGACCACATGAGGCCAAGCATTGTCCTGCACCAGGAGGAACGCAGGTCCCATTGCACCAGTGTAAGTTCTGACAATGGCTCTGAGGTTTTCATTCCGGTAACTAACAGCAGCTGTTGCCTAGCACGTGGAGGTCTGTGTGACCCTCCAAGGATATGTCTCTTCAGATCATCACTGACCTACTGCCATACTGATCATCATGGATGATGTTGCAGGCTGAATAACGTTCACTATGGTGTCTCCAAACTCTTTCTTGTCTTTCAAATTTGCTCAGTGTGAACTGCTTTCTTCTGTGAAGAGAATGGAGTGCCAATGGCAAGGTCGCCAACTGTGGTATTCTCTAGCAAATGCTAATTGAGCTGTCAGTGAGCACAGGTACCACTTGAGGACATCGCAACCTCATGTCAGCTTTAAGGAGTCTGTTTCTGACAGTTTGGTCAGAAACATGCACACCAGTAGCCAGCTGGAGGCCAATCTGTAGAGCTCTGGCAGTGCTCCTCCTGTTCCCCCTGACACAAAGGAGCAGATAGCTGTCCTGTTACTGGGTTGATGTCCTTCTACAGCCCTGTCCAGCTCTCCTCATGTAACAGCCCATCTCCTGGTATCATCTCCATTCTCATGAGAATGTGCTGGGAGACGCAGAAAACCTTCTTGCAGTGGCACATACGGATGTGTCATCCTGGAGGAGCTGGACTACCTGTGCATCCAAAGTCAGCTGTAGGTACCGCCTCAAGAATCAGTCAGGAAGGATAATGAGAGAGTGTTTTCTGTGACCACCATCTGCAAAACCATTCCCTTTTTGGGGGTGTCTTGCTGTTACCTCTCCTGTGCACGTTTTGACTTTTATTTGCACTAATGCAGGTGAAGTTGATTCACAATCGCTTATGCTTCCTAACTGGACAGATTGATATCCCAGAAGCTTAACTGACTTGATGTTAGACTGTGATGATTAAGTGATCACTTAATTTTTTTTGAGCAGTGTATTTCCTTTCTTAATGATTACAGGCCTGTGGCATTGACCTCTGCAAAAATTATAACAACATCAAAATCTTTATTATCTCAATGTTTCCTCTGTGTTATCACTCTATAGAATCACTCTGACAGCTCTAATTTTTTTAGAAGTGTAGGTAACCATCTCTTTGAGTTATTGCCATCATATAAACATTACCAATCACTAAAAGCAAAAACCATTTGGCAATTAAATAGTTATTTTCCTGCTGCAGTCCTTCTGGTTAAACAAAGTCCCTGATTCATCTCCGTATCTTTCTCTTCCTCATCTCTAAGTAGCTCCATCTAACCTACATTACGTTTAATTTATAAAGACGCACTGTAATTTACTGGGCTTGGAATGCAACTGTGAATTGTCAAATTGATTTATACAGCTGTGTTTTTTTGTGCAAAATATTATCGACTACAGCTATACTGTATATAACTTAGTGCTTGGTGTCTATCAATACAACACCAAACAAATTCCTAGCAACTACTCTGCCTGGCAATAAAGTTCAAGGTCAGGTTCAACACAACCTGGAACATTATATGAATAAGGCCTTTGTACCACTGGGCACCTCTTGGTCCGGTGTCTATAGTACCAGTACAGGAAAAACAAAACGGTAATTTGGACATGTCCTCCATTGTTATCTGAGGCAAAATATATAGGGAGGTCTCCCTTGAGAGCACCCAAAACATTTCTTGTGGGCCATTACAGCAGAAGGTGCCTTTCTCCTGAGAGGTTGTGAAGTCCAAATAACAAAATGAAGAAAGATCTGGAGTGGCTGCAAAATGCACAGTATTTCTCATTTGAAAAAAAGCGCCATCATGGTTGAAATCTCATGGAATCAAGAAGTGTGTAAGGTTATTGTAGCTAACCTGACGCCTTCCCCTCAAATTGGGGAACCAGTGGTAGTCATATGCTGTGAGAGGGGATGCTTGACAACTTTCTTCAACAGTTCCCTTTAATTTACTGTTTTAAACGCCAAAGCAAGTCAGTGTGGGCCTGGTCATGTTGACCTTTTGGGGCATATATTCAAAATGGATTACATCCCTAACATCATAAAAATTCAAATAGTATTTCTGACTCTGGCTTGGATCTTAAATTTCTTTGGTATTGGAGAATTATTATGCTTCTTTTGTGTTGTTTTTGAATCATAGATCAGAGTAACATATCTAAGTTTCATATGTTTAAAATTTTCCCAGACTGAATTCATTGGCTTGAATTTCACCTTGGAACAATAAATGTGGTGATGCTTCAAGGGTCAACATTCTGGGCACCTAGTATGCACAGACCTGGATCATGTTTAACTGTTCATGAAGAATGGAATCAATGACCAATAATTAGCTCCTATCACACTTTCTCTCTAGCATTCAATTAATTTTGACACTACACTTGTATATTTAATTATGCACAAAAAATCCTGTACTACCATAAACATAAAAATCCAATGGTTCAATATTCACTGAGAATCTAGTATCAGTACATGCAATACATTCCAGCTAATCATATATTTTTATTCCCTCCTTTGAAGTAAATAGCTTTAGATTATTTTTTATAAAAAAAGTCCTCTACATAATCTTAAAAACTCTTTACAATAGGACAACAGAAGTAAACCACTTCTTCAATCTGTTTGATACATGGCTATAACTGAGTGTACAATTCTACATCACATACAGTACATTTGTCTTGACTAAGACTGTCAAAAATATACTGTAGATTCATCCACCTTCTCAAACTAGAGTTAGATTAATGTGTGTGTGTGTTCGTCCTTCATAAAATTCCACAATTTCAACAACATTTTGCTCACATATTCAGCTTTGTCAGGAAGAGACAACAGACAACCTTGGAGCCCAAAATTTTGTGCCTGGGGTGAGTGAGTTTTAAGGATAGTGCCTTTTTGTGGATTTTGAGCCCTGAAAAAATTACATTAATATAGTTAAATAAATTAAATTAAATGCAAAACAGAAGATAGATAGATCTGCCTTAAAAATACTTACCTGGGAAACCCGGGTGCTTCTGCTATAGAACAATAATACTAATAGAGGGAAAACAATGTCTTTTTTTACTTGAAATTAGTGAAAATACAATAAAACCTACAAGGAACAATTAAAAAATATTGCAGCACATTACAGAACCTTTCTCATTTTGCACTCTTTGAAGTAGTCATTGAATCTGCCTAAAGTAAACATTCTAGCCATTTTATCATTTCAGTACTTCTTAGTCTGCTCTTTCTCCTCCCTTATTCTTTGGATCAAGGCGATATGAATTCAAATAGCTGTGCTACCCATCTAAGATGTTGAAATCTAAGTCATCAACATATACCTCAGCATTAATATTTGCAGTGCACCATGGAATGTATATCTTTCTGTTATATGTCACTTGGTATGTGATTCATAAAAGCAGTGTTGTTTCTGATGCACCATCTATTGAACGTTAAATACAGTCCATTTTATGACAAAAAATGTTTGTGATGTGCCATCTTTTGAAATGACAGACAGAGCAATTGGAATGGACACACAAACACTTATCCTTTAAATTCAATTTATTTTTGTATAGAGCTCTTCAGCCAGTAAACACTTACAGTGCTTATATAAACACCCCTATTCTTCAGTAAATCATATATCATTTACATATTTGAACAAAGATAATAGGTTAAACACATGAAAACAAAGGAATTTTTAATCTTACTACCATAAAATAATCACAATACAAGTCTCTTATAATTCTCCCTGAAATATGACAGTTAACAATGACATTCCTGGAGAAAAAGCATCTGTGCGATTCACAATCTATCTCAAGTCACAGAATAGTCTGCCCAAATCACGTTTCTGGTGACCCAGGCCAACTGAACACCTATTACTTTAAGAGCATTCTACAGCGTAAGTATACATTTTGAAAAGAACATTATCAATGAGGCAGTGGCACCAAGTGGAGCAGAGACATACTGAGAAGAGAAACATAATAGAGGAGATTTAGCAACAGATCATAATTATTTTAATGCTTTTAAGTGTTTAAGTTAGGTGGAAAGGCAGCCTGAAGGCAGGATTGAAGCAGGATGGGAAATGATAGAGTGACTGTGGTCAAAAACAAGCAGGGATCATAACCAATAAATAAAAATAAATCGTCAAAGTCAAAATGTGAACAAGAAAAGAAAATACTTACCAGAAGTCTAAATGTTTTTCATTTTTTTAACCTCGCTATAATTAACACACCACACAGTTTAGTTTAAAAGAAACTAGGACACTAGTGATGACCATCTGAAATATTGGTGGCAGGATAATGCAATGTGCTGAGCTTCCAGCTGCCACATGTCAGCAACATGGCGCCATTTCTAACAATAATACAGCTATAGTCAAGAAAATACAAAATGTTAAGAAGAAATGATCAATAAAAGGGCAACTCTATGAAATCATCAAAAAAGATATAGTATTGTAACAAATGTATATTTAAAATATAAATACAAGACTTGCACAAAACCATTTATTAAATGGTGAAAAAGCTTAAAACTATAACACCACTTCTACTAAGATGTGGAGTCTGTCCATGTCCATTTGAACAGAAAGAAACCCAACAGCAATTTTCATGTTGTAGCCACATGGGCTGGACGGGCATCCCAGCAAGGAGAGGGAGCAGACCTGGAAGGAAGGACCGGAAAGGGTGGATAGACAGCCCATTAAAAAGAAAAGATATCGTTGTTTTTTATTCCCCTAGCATACTAGATGGCAGCAGCCCTGGTTATCGGCGCCCAGTGGGAAGTCAGCAGTGCATGCCGGGAAATGCATTTCGGCAGGGCAGCCCTGCTGGGGTCACGGGGCACCGCAACAGGGCACTGCAGGGAGACAAGCTCCCTACTGTGATGGACTTTCATATGACCCGGAAGTACTTAGATCAGGTGATCGCCTTGGCACCGGAAGTAAACCCGGGTCGATAATGAAAGGGGCCACACTCCCTTATCCAGGAGAGTCAGAGCTGGGAGGCAGATAGGCAACACTTGACTGGAGGGGGGAAGTGTGGTGGTGAGAGAAATTAGAGTAAGAAGAAAAAAAAAGTATTTTGTGCTTTTTTCTATAAATTATCAAGGAGTGTGGTGTAATAAACCAACCTTTATTTGAATTCAGGACTGTGCTTGTGTGTTCGTGTCGGGGTTTGGGCTTGCTGACACCCAGGTTTCCTTCACAATGTCCATATACACACTAGTGTAATAAATCTAAATACATAGATCCATGGCAATCCTAAATTTTCTCCATTTATACAATAATTCCTGTCAATCCATCTTTTCAATTGAGAGAAGAAGGGAGAGAGAGTGTGTATGCTAGTTAACAGCAAAAGGACAGAGTAAAATTATTTTAGTTGAAATACATGAAAGGGGGGTGAATTTTAATATATTGGGAAAAGGCAAAGTTACTGGACTTATCTGCTTTAAAATGGTTTAGAGACGAATATATCTGAACAGCTAGTTTTCAGGACACCCTCAAGCAGATATCCTGTGTGGCAAGCCACAGCCTTCTATCAAACTAGGAACTGATTACATAACAAAGGAAATTCCAGTAGTTTGAATCCATACAAACATTCAAACATTTTTATAGCAGCATACATACATTCCTGAAATGTTCTGCTAATGGTAAATCTGTGCTTTACAAGATGAAGAAAGAAAAAAGAAAAAAAAATATAAAAATTAGCCAATACCAATTAACAAATAATAAAGTAAGGTCCAATGTCCAGGGAGGACAGGAAAAACAAAACAAAAAAAAAACTCCAGAGGGCTGGAGAATAAAACAAAATCTACAGGGGTTCCAATGCCATGAGAACGCCCAGCCCCCAGTAGGCATTCTACTTAACATAAATGATCTCAATCAGTCCTCATGGTTTTCAGGCTTCACGTGGAAGAATTAGATGATGATGGTCATGTGGACCTCTGGCCTTCAATCCATCAATGTAGGGACTGCACGGTGCTTTGATCAGGTGGTGGTGGTGCAGATCGCCACCACAGGAAACTTGGAAGAGAACAGCAGAGAAAGTAAGGGTTATTACGGATTTTGGAGCCATGAAAAAACTTTTTTTTTTTCAATGCTTGAGATCATGCTGATTGAAATTCTATCCTTGTTAGTGGTGTTCAGTTTTTTCTAAGATTTATTTTATTTTCAATGCCACCATTTCGTGGTCCCTTTGTCAGAACACTATTCCTTTTTTCTAAGGTCACATTTCCTTGATGTCATTATTCATGACTAGATAATGTGACTGTATAAAAGCCACTAGTGTATAGTTTCCTAATCCATTTTAGATTACAGATGGCCACCTTTTGATTCACTATTGTTTTCAATGAAATAGGTTTGCATATGGTTTACATAGTGTCTTGGGATGAGTTGCACCGGGCAGTTTAAGCTATCTTCATTGCTCTGCTATGACTGTCAGCTGAAATAGTTTTAAAGAACTACTTTAGAACTTTTAATAGTTTAATTAAAAGAAATAAAATTATTCTCTGTCAGGATAAGTCTGGAGTTTGCATGTTCTCCCTGTGTCTGTGTGGATTTCCTCCAGGTGCTCTGGTTTCCTCCCACAGTCCCAAGATATGCAGGTTAGGTGCATTGGTGATTCTAAATTGTTCCTAGTGTGTGCTTGGTGTGTGGGTGTGTGTGTGTGCCCTGCGGTGGGCTGGCGCCCTGCCCAGGATTTGTTCCTGCCTTGCACCCTGTGCTGGCTGGGATTGGTTCCAGCAGACCCCTGTGACCCTGTGTTAGGATATAGCAGGTTGGACAATGACTGACTGACTGACAAGTCTGGTAAAACCTTTTTGAGTCAGTAATCAGGCAGGAGAAAAGCTTGCCCATCTGCATCCTTTGTTTTTCTTGCAAAAACATGCTGAAGAGGGAGCATCCGTAACAGCATTCTGCTACAGCATGACCAAAAAATACAGGTAGAGGGTTATATTTATAGACAGTTGAATTTGTATAACAGTGCTGAATTAATGCTTACATACCATACTCTGATTGGTTAAAAGACATGTGGTGCTTTAGAACAGAGAACAGCCAGCCTAAAATAAAAGTCTTTCTCCATTATATTCTTGTTCTTCAATATTACTTGAATTTAGCTCTTATTCTGTCATGAAACTGTGTATGTGCCAGCTAGCAAGTCTTACTAGGTGCATGAAAAAAAATATGTCAACCAGTTTCTTGAACCATCCCCCGGGAACATTAAGTTTGTTTACAAATGTTTATAAACCGCTCAAAAAAATTAAAGGAACACTTTAAAAACACAATAGATCTCAATGGGAAAAAAATCATGCTGGATACCTATACTGATATGGACTGGGTAATGTGTTAGGACCAAAAGGATGCCACATTGTTTGATGGAAATGAAAATTATCAACCTAATTATCAACCTGAATTCAAAGACACCCCAAAAATCAAAAGGAAAAAATGATGCGGCAGGCTAGTCCATTTTGCTGAAATTTCATTGCAGCAACTCAAAATCGTACTCAGCAGTTGGTATGGCCCCCACGTGGTTGTATGTATGCCTGACAACATTGGGGCATGCTCCTAATGAGACGATGGATGGTGTCCTGAGAGATGTACTTCTACATCTGGACCAGGGTATCACTGAGCTCTTGGACAGTCTAGGGTGCAACCTGGTGGCGTCGGATGGACCAAAACATAATGCCCCAGAGATTTTCTATTGGATTTCAGGTGAGCGTGGGGGCCAGTCAATGGTATCAATTCCTTCATCCTCCAGGAACTGCCTACACACTCTTGCCACATGAGGCTGGGCATTGTCATGCACCAGGAGGAACCCAGGACTCCCTGCACCAGCAAAGGGTCTGACAATGGGTCCAAGGATGTCATTCCGATACCTAATGACAGTCAAGGTGCCGTTGTCTAGCCTGTGGAGGTCTGTGCGTCTCTCCATGGATATGCCTCCCCAGACCATCACTGACCCACCACCAAACTGGTCAAGCTGAATAATGTTACAGGCAGCATAAGGTTCTCCATGACTTCTTTCACGTCTGACACATGTGCTCAGGGTGAACCTGCTCTCATCTGTGAAAAGCACAGGGTGCCAGTGGTGGACCTGCCAATTCTGGTATTCTATGGCAAATGCCAATCGAGCTCCACAGTGATGGGCTCCACTAGAGGATGTTGGGCTCTCAGACCACCCTCATGAAGTCTGTTTCTGATAGTTTGCTTCTGTATAAGTTACTGTTACACATGTAAATATCATATCCATCATGAAAAACAATAGTTATCAAACAAATGGTACATTTTGCTTGTGGCAAGAGTCTTCTAGTTTAAACTATATCTTCACCTTATACTAATGTATTTAAATATTTTACTGTGTTTCTATTTCTGTTTATGTTAAACTCTATGTTATTCATTTTGTTATTGAAATCAATAATCAACAAAGCTTAAATTGGACTGACTTTAACATGTAATGTTATAAGTGCTAGTAATGAAGTTTTAAATTCTGATTAACAGTCCAAATTACATACAAACATTAATCCTTAAAGGTGACTTGTCTTCTCAAATCAAGTATACATAGGCCTATTAAAAACATTTGTCCAAAATATTTACTCTTACACATTGCCTTTATTCCAAGTACTAACTATATTATACTAATCACACTTTACAAGCTGTTCAGTTATATTACCCCAATTGCTATACAGGTTAAATCCAAAACAAGTTAAATGCATAATAATCATGCATCGTTTTTATCAATAAAAACAATATTTACAAATTCTCAATAAGCACATATTGCTCATGAAAAGAGTTCATTTGCCTTGCTGTGCCTACAGGTAAATAGTTTTTCCTCTGATACCATCCACAACTCCATGGTTTAAATCCTCTTTGAAAGATGTTGCTGCAGGAAAATAGATGTTAAGGTGTAATTCCTATTCATTGGGCAAGAAAGATTCAAATACCTGGTCAGCAACAGTAACATAGTATCAAACAAGTGGACAAAAGCAAGGTTAGAGTATTAATTTTGAGGAGGAAAAAGAAAGAATTGTCTCAACAATAGAACTCTCAACAAGAAGCAAGCATAGTTAATGGGGAACGACAGTCTTGCAGATTAAAAGTGTGACATTTCTATAAGTCAAGTCCTCCTTTTGTTAGTCAATCCCGCCTTTGTACAGCATATCTTAGTATTGAACACTACCTGGACTGGAAATCAGTGTTCAAAGCCAACTACCATGCTATCTCACAGAAAATATTTTAAATTTAATTTAAAATTACTAAAAGAACTTACTTCCATTTGAGTATAACCAGACTCACTTTAAACTTTCACATACTGCATAACATACTCAAAATTACTTAAACTATCTTTAACACATTTAAACTTACTCAAGTTTTATTATTATTATTATTTAGCATCTGCTATTTAAAGCATTTACATAATTTCATGTTTACATTTACTTCACTCCACACAAATAATGTACAAGCCTGAACTTTCATTTCCTATTACAGGGCAGCAGTGCTAGTCACCATACTATCCTTATTTAAGTTACCTAACGACGCATGTAAAGCATTTAAAAAAACCAGCCATAATATATATATAATAATATATATATTGTGATCACTGTCGCAAGTGGATGCGGCCACTTTTCAGAAACTCTCTCTTAACAAGTATTTCATACTCTTACAGTTCCTCTTTGTGCGATCAGTTGCTGGCTTGCCACTTGACGTGCTCCTCATACGGGACTTCGAGCATTTAAGACTGTGCTGCGGCCGTCCTATGGTCTCACTCTCATTTCTCTCTTCCCCCAGACTCCCTCTACTCTGATCACTGCTTCTGAGCCACTGTACTGCCTTGATGAGGAAGACTTTGCGTTCTTTTGACCAGGAGTCAGGGCTGAGGCATCATGTTTGACAGCTGTTCTTTGTGTGGCTGAATCGCTTCTGAAAGAGACTTGTGTTTGTATCTGCCAGAAGAGCAAAAAAGTTTCTTCTCCTTGGAAATCCTACTGTATTCTCCTTTGCAACTTTGTGACCCATGCTTGACAATATATATGAACTTTCACATTTGGAACCTATTTAATAAGTCAGCAGACACACACATACTACTGTAGTATTACCTAGGCTCAATACACACACACACACACACACACACACTGCACGTACTATAAGAATCATAGTATATTCAACCTTGCAAACACACCAGTAGAATTTTTACTCTTGGAAGAAATTATCTTCTTTTTTTAATTATCAGAAGATCATTTTTCCTTAAGACTTGATCAGAGTCTGAAGGAAAGATGTTTTGCTCATTTATAAACATTTTAACAAGCAAAAGTGGAGATGTTTCCATTTTACCAAAAATTACACATATTCAAAACTCATTTTAGCCCAAATTAATTCAGAGCTCTGGAAATT
Source organism: Polypterus bichir lapradei (assembly GCA_026402145.1). Classification (NCBI taxonomy): domain Eukaryota; kingdom Metazoa; phylum Chordata; class Cladistia; order Polypteriformes; family Polypteridae; genus Polypterus; species Polypterus bichir. The sequence goes on along the minus strand of JANRMT010062791.1, from coordinate 42,996,967 downwards.
TATATCAGATATTTCGAAATTTGTGTACACAATACATTTTCAGCAAACACTTTGAACATCCAGTTACATTTACATTTACATTTACAGTTACAAGTACATTTCAGACAAGGTCCCATTTACACGTCATTTCTCAGGCATAGAACACCATTTTCAAACCATTTTCAAACCAGGCATAGAAAACCATTTTCATGGAACATTCTTTCAACATGCTTGATCGCTCAAAGTATTTTTCCCTCAACCATGCCACTTTAATAACTAAGGAGCATTTTACACCTTACATTCTTTTCATACATTGTCTTGATCTTTCTTACTGTCTTACTGCAATCTCTCCTCACATTCCGGACTCCGCTGTGCAATTAGATCAAATATTTTAAGTGTTTATTTTAACTAATCCCCTCATTACAGTGTGTTAATAGTATCTTCCATCTCACCATACTGTACTTCCTACTTCATCATCAGTATACTTCCTCCCACATTTGAAACACTGTTGCCATTGAAAACACCAGTCTAAAGACAGATAACAGACATCCTTCCACTGTACAATATTTTCACTTCCTGAAACTTCCTTTGGGCCACCAGCCATTACTCTGTTCCCCAAATTTAAGACCTGTCTTCTGCTGTACACATTTATTATCATCCTTTGACTTTTTACTATTTTAAAGCCCTACAACCTCAATTTACACACACCATCTCTCTGTTGCAATAGTCACATATTTATTTTCTTTTAATTCGCTGGATGTTAAGACGTCTATTTATTTACACACTCTGCTCTGCAAACAAATCAAGAACGAGTTAACTGTCTTTATCTTTATACTCCACTCATATTCACTTTGTTGATTAGAACAAAGAGACACCCAACTGCCTCTAATGACGCAACCTTCAAAGTTGTAACAAGGACTCTACTCAGCCATAGAGAGAACACATTATCAGTACACATTAAACATCCATCCATCCTTCCATTATCCAACCCACTATATCCTAACTACAGGGTCACGGGGGTCTGCTGGAGCCAATCCCAGCCAACACAGGACGCAAGGCAGGAGACAAACCCCGGGCAGGGCGCTAGCCCACCGCAGGGCACACACACACACACCAAGCACACACTATGGACAATTTAGATCACCAATGCACCTAACCTGCATGTCTTTGGACTGCGGGAGGAAGCCGGAGCACCCGGAGGAAACCCACGCAGACATGGGGGGAACATGCAAACTCCACGCAGGGAGGACCCAGATTCGCTTCCCGGGTCCACATTAAACATAAACCTTACAAATCTGTATTAATGACAAAACTCTTACCTTTCAATCTAAGCCCTATTCTATGTATTACCAGTTACAATTTCTACTTACTGTGTAAATTGTTCACTCTTCAATTACTATACAATTATGTTATTTTACTTTTTAACCCTGTTCTATTTATGGGATTCTCCCCTCCTATGGGTTGCAAACTCTTAAAGCATTTCAAGTGGGATTCAGTAACACCAGGTAAGACCACAATTCCTACTACGTGTGTGAAGTGTCTTTCACTTGTTGCAGTAACACTGCCAACAGCATTCAGCAATTTTGTAGTATTAACACACAGTAACACTTCTAGTAGCACTCAGCAAACCCTATTTTAATGACCAATTCTTATTTCAAAACAAGCTAGCTATTTTATAGGATGACTCTCTACTCCAGACACAAAACACTCCTATTCTAACAGCTTGGGGCTGAACCCAGTGCCTTTTCACAAAAGAACAAAGTTTCTCCTACCTGTCACAGGTTCGATAGTCACATTCCCCAAAAGAGCTGAAACAGATGGGAACGGCTGGTCCTAATTTTCCTGCCCTACATCATCAGACTCACTTCCATTGATATTCCAATCTGCTGGGTAATGTTGGGTGCCAAAATTGTGGTAGAAATCAAACATATTAATTAAAGAAATAAACTTATCCTTTACCAGGACAAGTCTGATAACACCTTTTTGAGTCAGTAATCAGGCAGAAGAAAAGCTTGTCTATCTGAATCCTTTATTACTCTTGTAGCGACACACTGAAGAGGAAAGATCACATCAGTCTGTTACAGCATAAGGGGAATGGAGAGGAAGAAGAAAATATAAAAAGCAGATCGAAAAATAGAACTTTGCTCTTCTGCCTTGCAATGCATGAATCCATGTAATCATCTGTGACTGAATAAAAAGCTGATTGATCTGAACTATTCCTGTCTTCTTTGGAAATTTCCTTCAAAACATTTTAAGAACTGGACAGATAAGAACAAGTGAAAAGAAATAATATTGTGAATTATGTACAATGTCCACCTCCTCTGTTGTACCTGTGGGGAAACCCTTTATTGACCAAAAGCACTCCCAGCTTGTGTTTTACATAGGGCTTGAAGTGGGCTAGGACCCTGTACCAGCAGTTCCCTGTTTCTGCTTGGTGAACTGTAGCGAAGTGGCACTTCTCAATCTGATCTCCAAGGACACACCTTATTTCTTTACAATATTGCATGTATTTTATCACCAAGCAAGCCCCCTAATCCCCCGTTCCTTGAAGTTTATGTATATAAGAGTGCTTGACAATCCAAATTGACTTGAACTTGTATGGATTTTACCGCATCACTGAAAATAAGAAGAAGCTGACAGAATAGGGAGTACTGGGTGTACCCAAGGAGGCCACTTGCTAACCACATCTTCTTTGAGTTTCGTCTAACTTTTCTTTGTCCCTTTTACATCTCATTTTCCATGCAGAATGCCCCATCATCTCTTTTTCCTGTACAGGGCAGCTGCCCTTCTTCAATCACCGGCAGCCCCTAAGTGATTACAGGCACAACTAGTACAGTGGCATTGTTCTGGTTGTGACATGCATTTGCATGAACATCATGCCTCATTTCTCTGTGTGATCACAGCTGAAGCAAAAAATGGGCGTGATGCCTAAGAATGCACAACTACAGCTTTATTACAGACAAGAAATAAAAAAAAAGTCATCGAATGTTCTATAACGTTACCAAATTTATTTCAAATCAATCAAAGTGTTTTTGAGGTCCTGGAGTATTTAATTTATCTGTTGGGGGGTGTATTTCATAAAGTAAACTGATTTTATTAACAACATCCCTTAAAAAATCAGAACTGTCCTGCATTGTTTTTCAAACGTCTGTCATTAGAATTCTATAAATTGGTCTATTCTTATATGTACTGTCATCATGGCTGCTATCCATGACATGAGAACAATGGAATGGCTTGCAGAATACAAGTCTTAATTACTACTACTTAATTACTACTAATTTATATAGGTAGGGCACATCGGTAGTACACTGAAAAATACTGTATATTCATAGATATTTTCCTAAAATGTATTATAATACTACTGAAACAGATCTAACTTTTAATATATCTTATTGCTTTATAGACTCGTAGTCTTCTTACCTGTCCTGGGATACACCAACCATTTGAAAATCCAAGCAAATTATACTACATGCTGCCCTCTTTCCAGTGTATTATTAATCTCTGACCCTTCTTAAAATGTTTTCCTTCTCTGGCAAATCTATTCAGCTCACTCCCGACAAGCATTTCTTTTACTTTGCCGGAGACAGATAATGTCCTTGCTAGTAGAAGGTAATGAAGAGGATGAAGCCTAATGATTTGGGTGTTGCATTCTAATACTAAATATCTAGATGTGTTACAACCTACCAGATGACATCCATCAGGCCCTGTCAATCTCAGTTTTTTAAAATATAGGCAGTATACATTTTTTGCAGTTGTCTCATGCATTCCTTCAGCATGTTAAATTGCAAGGGGAAGATGAGAACATATCAGTCCAATGGAAATGACGCAAATTGTTATTACATTTATATTTCTACTTCTGCTTCCCCTGTTTAGCTCTCTCTCAGTCTTAATCTGTAAGCAGATTCAAATTCAGGCATTCATTTTTTAGCCTTTGTCTTTGTTCTGGTCATAAATTTTAAAAAGAAAAATATATTCTTAATATATACATGTATATACATACTGTATATTATGATAAAAGGCGCTATATTGCGCCTGACCCGGCACAGACTGACCCAGAGGCACGTTTAAAAGTATGCAGACTTTATTTTTCTTCAGCTGGAGGGCACGTCTTCCCCATACTCCCTCCAGCCACAACACAGTCCCAAAAGCACTTAAACAAGACACACAACTCTTCACCTCTGGCACCACCACTCCTCCCAGGCAACCTCGTCCTCTTCCTCCCGATTCTGGCTCCTGAGTGGTGGATGCTGGCCCTTTTTATAACCCACCCGGAAGTGCTCCAGGTGCTTGATCAGCTGGTGCTAATTGCACTTCCGGGTGGGGCTGTAGAGGTGTCCAGGTTGGCTCCGGGATCCATGCAGCCCCCCATCCCGGGGGAAGTACTGAGGAGCCCATGGCTGCTCACCCGGAATATAAGTAGAAGAGGCGTCCTGGCTGGGCATGGGACACAGCTGCCCGCCATAATATATACATACACGTATATATATATATATATATATATATATATATAAAGGATCACTGCTGACACTGAAGTTTCTTTAACAGGGTGAGCTTTAAGCCATTATAAAAACAAAATGAAAATCAGAACTATGCTACTGTATGAAAACATTAAAATGCAGAACATTTATAAATACATGATGAAGGAATACAAGTTACCTTATCTCACATTACATTAAATAAATTTGTAGCACTCATCAGTCACTAAATGAAGAAAATTAAAAAATGTAAACATGGATTTTTTTTGTCTATTCCCCTTTTAAAATCTATCTACCTCTGTTTAATATGTTAGAGTATTGAGCAGAATTTTGATAGTTCTTGTGAGTATGCCACCGTGACAGTTTACTACAACCTGTCCCTGTGAAGTAATTCATGTGGTACTGCAGATAAAAAGTATCAACATAAACGACCAATGTTTAATTATTAATGCTAAAGGAATAAAATGGTGCCTGGATTCAGTAGTAACAAGGCTTGGTGTCAGATGTCTTTCATTTTGCTTTAATGCAGATCAGGAGCCAATGAAAAATACTTTGTGCAATACTGACTTGATTACAGACTTTCCTTAATTTTGTCTGATGTAATTTTTCATGAAAAAGATCAGAAATATTATCAATAAAAGCATTCCATTTGGTGCCTTGTCCCCCTTACACTTACCACTTTATTACTCATGCAATAGTTGTCAGATGATTGATAGATATGGAGCTTCTACATATACAGTTTTGCTTATTAAGAGCCTGATGATTAAATACAGTATTTTTCAATAGGTTTTTCTTCATCAATAGATAGATAGATAGATAGATAGATAGATAGATAGATAGATAGATACTTTATTAATCCCAAGGGGAAATTCACATAATCCAGCAGCAATATACTGATACAAAGAAACAATATTAAATTAAATAGTAATAAAAAAAAAAAAAAAGCAGACAATAACTTTTAGTAATGTTAGCATTTACTCCCCCCCGGGTGGAACTGAAGAGTCGCATAGTGTGGGGGAGGAACGATCTCCTCAGTCTGTCAGTGGAGCAAGACAGTGACAAAAGTCTGTCACTGAAGCTACTTCTCTGCCTGGAGATGACACTGTTCAGTGGATGCAGTGGATTCTTCATGATTGACAGGAGTTTGCTTAATGCCCGTCGCTCTGCCACAGATGTTAAACTGTCCAACTTTACTCCTACAATAGAGCCTGCCTTCTTAACAAGATTGTCCAGGCGTGAGGCGTCTTTCATCTTTATGCTGCCTCCCCAGCACACCACCGCGTAGAAGAGGGCACTCGCCACAACTGTCTGGTAGAACATCTGCAGCATCTTACTGCAGATGTTGAAGGATGCCAACCTTCTCAGAAAGTATAGTCTGCTCTGACCTTTCTTACACAGAGCATCAGTATTGGCAGTCCAGTCCAATTTGTCATCCAGCTGCACTCCCAGATATTTATAGGTCTGCACCCTCTGCACACAGTCACCTCTGATGATCACAGGGTCCATGAGGGGCCTGGGCCTCCTAAAATCCACCACCAGCTCCTTGGTTTTGCTGGTGTTAAGATGTAAGTGGTTTGAGTCGCACCATTTAACAAAGTCTTTGATTAGCTTCCTGTACTCCTCCTCCTGCCACTCCTGATGCAGCCCACAATAGTAGTGTCTAATGATTGTTTTCCAGTTAATTCATATTTTATCAGTTCTGAAGCTTACCTGTTGATTGCCCTTTGTAGTTATTTGAATTAAATACTATTCTATTGTAAGATTACTCATTTTAATCCATCCATCCATTATCCAACCCACATTATGACAAAACCATCATGAAAAGTGACACTTTGAAATAAATAGAGCAGGCATTAAAAAGACACATTCAGAAATGTGCTTTTTGGAAAAATTTAATTTTTAAATAAAAACAATCCTTAAAAACAAGGCCATTTTGAAATAAAGCCTGCAAAAAATAAAAGATGATACTGTGTTTCATAATTGGGTGACTTGTACTTAATTCTAGATTTTTTGACAATACACCGAGTCATTTATATATATCATTGCACTTTTTCATGTGATTATTTATACCACGGCTGCCATTTTATGTATTTAATTTTGGCAAAAAACTGTATTCTGTACCAGTTCTGTACAGGTTAAGTCTTCCCAGTATGTTTCTGGGGACATGACAGGAAACTAGACTACACGAGGAAAATCCCTTTGAATAAAGGTATGTGAAAAATTCAGACTGACTTTTTAAAAGAGGTAATTAACTAAGCCTTGCACCTGGAGCTGTGTTATGAGAGAACATTGCTAACTTTAATAAGTGTAATCGAAAAGTAAATATTGCATCATTACCTATGAAATTGTTTATCTGTACTGAGCTTTTCCTATGATGCTATAATAAAAGGAAATGAATCATTTGTTATGTAGGTATTATTTTTGTTTGCATTTCTTCTTTTTTAATGAACCCTGATAAAGTGTATTTGATGTTAAAATGTCTTTTATAAGATAACTCTGAAGAAGACAGAAAAAGAAGAATTAATACTTCAAGTAATCATTAAAAACCAAGAAGCGGAAATGTTTTAATTTTACTGTATTGTCAAATTATTGCATTAAGGAGCCACTACATTATATTGTTTTATTTACTAAAATATTTTAAGTAATTTGATAGTTAATCACATTATCACATATAAAGGTTTTGAACAAACCAAATAAAAGCCCATCTCTGAAAGGTACTGAAGATAGCAACAATTTGTGTATTTCCAGAAGTCAGACAAGATAATCAAAAAATCATTTTTGGCAGAAAAATTGTGTCCTTGGTTTTGCTTCTACGATTAGACCTTCAGCACAGTTGTCAAGAGTGTATGTTTGATACTTGTTTGTATTTTCTTTTGATGATCATTTAAAAATTGGGGCTTTGCATATTATCAGAACCTCGGCAGCAGCATACAAAAAAAACACCTTGTTCAAAACAGCAGTGCTTAAAAAAGATGACAGAATTACCTTGAACCAAATTATGTTTTCTAAGAAGCAAGAGTTGATAAATATCACTGGTATTTATTTTTAGATAATGAAAAGGCTTTCTAATTGAAGAGAAAGTGCAATTACATCTTGTTGGGCTTTAAAACTGGTAAAAAAAATGCGAGGATGATTATGTTGGAATGCTTCTTGGCAAATTGGAAATGTAATACAGTATTTGAAATTACAATTAATATATATTGGCAAAAGGCTGAAACATTTTACATTATCTGGCCATGGATGGTATTTGAATAGTAAGGACATTCCTGATAAAAAGATAAATGAATGTGCTGGAATTTATTTAATTTTGAAAAGATGCTTTTATAAGATAATACCAATTGAAGTAAAATTGCCAAGTGCAAACAAACCCAGTCATTTCAGACAATTCAGGTTTTATATCTATACATTCACTTTCATAACTAAAAACATGCTAACCACAAAAAAGTCTATTAATTCTGATGAAAGAAAGGTTGTGATCATTCAGATTTTCCTTTAAAATGATGAATACTCCTTTTCTGAAATTAAAGTGTACATCTATTTGTTCCAACTTTTTAATTTTTATCATACTATTTTTTGTAAGGAATGCATATACTGTATTTAGTTACTGTGTCGATTCTGTTTTGTTTGCTAAATGTTTCTGTAGTACACTTAAGAAACTACAAAAGCAAGGCTCTGCATTTACATTCCATTCCTGAGAAAAAACATGACAGAAACCTATTTATGACTCTTTTAGAAATGTAATAAAAATGTTTTTTTTTCACAAATACAGTCAGAACTAAATAGCCATACTTTTGAACTGTAACAATTAAACCTTTTGAGTTCATTTTGTATTCCATTCTTGCCGAGGATTAAAATCCACTTTCAAAGTGCCATTAATTTTAGAGTCATTGACCCTGATCTTTATGCTTTGTAATTTTTCAATACTATGAACAGTGTCATTTGTTACAAGCATATGTTGATATAAAGCACTTATTCTGGCTAGAAATCTTGATTTTTTAAATAATACACATTATGAAACAATTGAATTCACATATGGAATAGTAGTCTAGAATGTTTTCTAATGCCCATATACTGCAAAAAGAAAAATCTATCTTCATAGAATAAAATCTAACCCATATCCAAAAATGTATAAAGTAGCTGAAGTTTCAATTGCCATATGCACTAAGTGAACACAATGTTGTTACTCTATCATGAAATTTGACCAAGTCTTTTTGTAACAATATTGTGCCATGTTGAGATATATGCAATTTAATAAATATACAGTACTTCTTTGGTTTTAATTCAAAGCCTAATCCGGTGATAAATCAGGGCAATAATATAAATAATAAAGAAATTCAGTTTAAATTTAAATAGCACTTCTTAGGTCACTAGATGTGTAACTGTAATTGTAAATGTCCACTGACTGTGGGCCCCCCAGTGATTTATTTTTTCTGGGCATACTGTAAATTGATGTTTTTGATTCCTACTGTCAACTTGTCATTATCATCATTTTATATTGATTATATCAAACGTTTGCTCTGTTTTACTATGCATGCAATATTATTTTTGTGCTCATAAATGTAAATGATGAATTTTTCATTTTTTGTTATTACCTAATAGCTGGAAATTTGTGCAAGTGCTCTCAGTCTGTATTTAGTGAATAGTGCTATATAAAAATGAATCGAATTATGTGTTTATTAGAAAAAAAAAATGATTGGCTAACTTCTAGTCATTTCATATGGCAACTGCCAAAAGGAAGTAACTGGAAGCATTTAAAATTGAACCAGTTATGTGCATAAGCATAAGAAACAATCCATTAAAATTATAAATGAGATATGCCCAGGCACGCTAATAACACATGACAGTAAAATAAGAACAACGTTCTTGGATAATATAAACCTCAAGGTCTTCTGTCTGTTGTAACAGACCAATTTATAGTTACATTTCTAATGATCAAGGCCTACTGACCACCCTCCACCTCCTATGTATTTAAAATATCCTAAGCACATTTTAGAGAGTGTAAAAAGAAAGGTAAATAGAGCATATAAGCTCCTTGCAGTCATAACTTGTAGTCAGAAGACTGGTGTTTGGTAGAGTTTAAATGGTGGGAAGAACAGAAGCCTGAGATGATGAGAATGGTGCCAGTGGTTACTTGGACGAGTGTACACTGCTGTTTAACTGCACTAGACACACAGGTGTTGTCCAAAGGGGCAGCAGGATGGATTGCTTTCTATTTTTATTTTAAATAATTTATTACTGTATTTAACCCTGTCTGGTGCAATTTATGTGTGTAGTATATCCACACTTTCATATAGGTATTTGCCTTTCTGGTCATTATTTTGTTTGTAGGTTGGGGCTAGAGATACTGTAAGTAACAAACCATCTCTGGGCCCCAACAACATTCTTGTGTTTACAATTCTAAGTGAAGTAATACTTTCTGACATTTGTGCAAAAGTTACTCTTAGCAAGTGTTATGTGAATTTGTGTGAATTTAATTTTACTATTGTTTTTGTTGTATTTGAAATCAGTGATGTACTGTTTCTTTAAATGTGCATATGTTTCATGTTCTTTGTGGGTATAGCCTGCAGAGGTGGGGCCACTCTAATGTCACAGCTATAAAAGGCTGAAAGCTGGCAAGGTCCAATAGTGGTGACTGAAGTGTATTGATGTAAGTACCTTTGTTTTTTTTTTTTTTGTTTTTTTTTGCTGATTGTTGGTTTATGGAATAGTGTATTTTGAGACTTGCTTTTTGATTGACTTTTAAGCAATTGTTTTCCACTAAGTTGAGCATTTTTGTCACTTTAGTTTTGTTAATTAAATCTGTATGTATAAAAATTCCTTGTTGCCTTTATGAGTGCAAGTCAGAGTTTTTGTGGTTTCTCTTCCATGGGTATCTTTGATAACTCCTGAGTCTCTTTGGTTATTTTTGAGAAGATAAAGCCAATTTTTGTTTTTGGGGCCTGCTCAGCAAATGACAGAGAGTAGTAGTTAAGGACTAGCTGTATCTGGGTTAAGCCACTTCCGGCAGACCAGAGGAAGTCCTTTCATTCTTTTATGATGATTTTTGGAAGGATTAATCCTTTTTGTCATGTTTTGGACTCACAACAACAAACTTCCTCTTATACTCCTATTCCATGAAAAAAACTAACTAAGCAACAAGTAAGTTTTTAATTTGCCACATAGTTTTAAACATATCTATCATGTCACAGATCCTTCATTTACTCCTCATAACTCAATCCCTGAAATCCTACAATAAGTCTAGATGGCTTTCTCTCAAGCCGTTATATCTTTTTCTTTTTGTAACAATGAATCCAAATAAACAAGAAAAATAAGAATAAAACCTAGAACCTATTTAAACTAATGTTTGCAATTTTCATGGGTTGGTAGAATACAAGAAAATAGCACATGCAAAGACTTTGTTCAGGTTAGAATGGTAGATTTTATATTGTAGCCAAATCGGATACCAAACAATAAGACAATTCAAATAATATTGATATACTTTCTAATAAGAATGCCTCCTTACCTTTTTGAAGGCTAACCTATTCTGTGATTCTTTTTTGCTGAGTGCATTGAAGACAAAGGTGACAGGGAATCAGACATGGATATCTGAAACTGTGAGACAAAAGTCGTAACTATTCTGCATTGGTGTACCTCCTCACCCTAGATGTTGAATAGTATCAGCGTACTAAT
>JANRMT010062791.1:42950642-42985744 GCA_026402145.1 Polypterus bichir lapradei | reverse complement strand
AGTCTTCATTTTTTATTAAACATAATAACATTTTATTAAGATGCTTTATTTGGTTTAAGTAAAGCACAAAACTCTTACTTGTATCCCAGTTATAATTTCTGTGAATCTTATTTTTCACTAGTGTACTTTTCTTTTAACAGTTGGACACTTCAAAATGCTGCACAGTTATCAAATGATTTTTGGTGGTTAGAAACTTTCCCATTATGTGTTTGTAGGTGTACTTCTTTATTTATAAAATAAACAGCAAGTATATTTAAGTCATGTGCAGTATATTGGAATCTTACTGGTAATAAAGTGTGAAGTGAAAAGCACAGGACAGTTTGAGTATGTGTATCCCTTTTACAAAAATACTTGACCTAGGTTGTTAAAGGTTTGAGCGACACATTTAAAAATGTATATACTGATTACATAATTAATGTATAATATAATTGTTAAACCTTATTTATTTATTGGACATACCAGGCAAATTACTTAATTTATAACTTAATTGTTTTTGCTTTATTATAATTTTTATTACACTGAAAATCCTGCCAATTTTGATTTTGCTTAATTGGAGAGTTCATTTTCTGTAATACGCAGTTCTTTTTAATAGTTTGCCTTGATTATCAATTAGTATCATTCATTCTTTGTGGCTTTCACTTCATTTCAATTGCACAGCCACTTGTGTATTACTTGACATAAAATTACCAATGAATACAGTCCCTGGGTGTGCGGCATTTCTACTTTGAAATCTTGTCAAGTAAAGCTGTAAGAATGAATACATGAAAGATATGCACACAACTGTCCTTGTGTTGCCTCTAAAAGCTATTTTTTTCAGCTGAGTTATTCTTTTATAATAAGTGGTTTTCAGAAGACTTAATCTACAGACTGAAATGTTGCAGACAAGATTCAATAGAATACCATTAAAATTATACTTTTCATCAATTTTTACTGTGGAAATTTTATAATCTAATTAGAAATATATTATTACACTATTTCCTGCCTTGCTACCAATGTTACCCAAGTGACCCTGAATTGGAATTTGTAGTTTTTGTGGAGCACTCATTCACATGCCCACCCTCACTCATATGGGATCAGTTTGGAGTTGGCAGTTAACATTCACTTCTTTGGGGCATGGGAAGAAAAATAATGTTAATCTAATAAAGAAATACAGTGATTAGTGTTCAATGGGTTAACATCTCAATTACTGCTTATGAGTTTACATAACAATATGCATGTCCCTGACCTTGTCAGATCTTAGAAGCTGAACATATGTGGGTTGGTCATTGCTTGGTTGGGAGAACATCTGGGAACCCTGAGTTTCTTTAAGCTTACCTTGACATGTTTTTAAAAGTATCTAAATGAGATATAGGGTCAGCAAAGCTATTAACTAATTAAATGAGTATTATGGACTGAATGGTCTCCTCCTGTTTGTCAAATGTCTTGTTCTTATATTTCTTTATATAGTGTATAAGATCATCTCTACTATTGGGTGCACAGCTTCTCTTAGGTTCAGTGTAGTTGTCTGTGGTGGTCAGGGCATGGAAATGTAAGAACTTATGGGACTGCTCGAGGCATACAGCCCCAGAGCTTCTACATAATGTCAGGGACACTGAAATTCTTGGGGTATAATGGGAAGTGGTTACTGACCAGGGTTTAAAAAGCTATTTTGTGAATGTGCCCAAAATGAATGCCAAAAGGGAAAAGTAAACCCTGCTCACAACATTACATTTTTACAAAAGTAAATACAGAAATTAAAAAGTTAGATGCTTTATTCATCCCCTAAGGGAAATTCAGGCACCTAGTAGCTCAATCTCATCAGTAAAAAATTGTTAAAAATATTATAAAAGCAAGGAAAACAAATGTAAATAAATAGTTAAAAAAAAAAATTAAAGTCACAAATATAAAAAAATGCCATAATAGTTATTCATAACTCAATTAATTCTTAATGGATAATCTGTTAGCATTTGTCAAATATTGTATTTAAACTATCATTGTCATTGTTGACAATGCTCCACTAATTCTAGATCTAAAATATGCTATAATTATTTCGGTTTCGAATCTGATATTTATATGGAACCTTATTGCCTCCACTCCAAAAAATATATATTTTATTATTCATTATTATTTTGCAAAAGGATTGCATTATTTAACTAAGATCTTTTTCTCCCTGCCACCATGATAGTCATGTACATGTTACTTCTATTTTCTAGTGACAGCTAGTGAGGGAGAGATTCAGCTAATGTGTACTGTGTCATCAAGTGACAATAACTGAACAGATGTTATAGGCATATATGTTTATTCTTGCATGGTCAGAGGAGTAAATTTAATCTGCCCAGTTTGCGGTCACAGATTATCCCAACAGCTCTGGGTACAATGCTGGAAGCAACTGTGGTGGAAAGTACACCAGTCATTTGCACAGCACAATCACACACACAGTATAATGTGTGCAATCCAATAACAGAAAAATATAAACAAACTTTCAGTTTAGTTTTAATATAGTTACAGTTGTGCTTGAAAGTTTGTGAACCCTTTAGAATTTTCTATATTTCTGCATAAATATGACCTAAAACATCATCAGATTTTCACTCAAGTCCTAAAAGTAGATAAAGAGAAACCAGTTAAACAAATGAGACAAAAATATTATACTTGGTCATTTATTTATTGAGGAAAATGATTGAATATTACATATTTGTGAGTGGCAAAAGTATGTGAACCTCTAGGATTAGCAGTTAGTTTGAAGGTGAAATTAGAGTCAGGTGTTTTCAATCAATGGGATGACAATCAGGTGTGAGTGGGCACCCTGTGTTATTTAAAGAACAGGGATCTATCAAAGTCTGCTCTCCACAACACATGTTTGTGGTAATGTATCATGACACGAACAAAGGAGATTTCTGAGGACCTCAGAAAAAGAGTTGTTGATGCTTATCAGGGTGGAAAAGGTTACAAAACCATCTCTAAAGAGTTTGGACTCCACTAATCCACAGTCAGACAGATTGTATACAAATGGAGGAAATTCAAGACCATTGTTACCCTCCCCAGGAGTGGTCGACTAACAAAGATCACACCAAGAGCAAGGTGTGTAATAGTCAGCGAGGTCACAAAGGACCCCAGGGTAACTTCTAAGCAACTGAAGGCCTCTCTCACATTGGCTAATGTTCATGTTCATGTGTCCACCATCAGGAGAACACTGAACAACAATGGTATGCATGGCAGGGTTGCAAGGAGAAAGCCACTGCTCTCCAAAAAAAACATTGCTGCTCATCTGCAGTTTGCTAAAGATCACGTGGACAAACCAGAAGGCTATTGGAAAAATGTTTTGTGGAACGAATGAGACCAAAATATAACTTTTCGGTTTAAATGAAAAGCGTTATGTTTGGAGAAAGGAAAACACTGCATTCCAGCATAAGAACCTTATCCTATCCATGAAACATGGTGGTGGTAGTATCATGGTTTGGCCCTGTTTTGTTGCATCTGGGCCAGGACGGCTTGCCTTCATTGATGGAACAATGAATTCTGAATTATATCAGAGAATTCTAAAGGAAAATGTCAGGACATCTGTCCATGAACTGAATCTCAAGAGAAGGTAGGTCATGCAGCAAGACAACGACCCTAAGCACACAAGTCGTTCTACCAAAGAATGGTTAAAAAAGAATAAAGTTAATGTTTTGTAATGGCCAAGTCAAAGTCCTGACCTTAATCCAATCGAAATGTTGTGGAAAGACCTGAAGCAAGCAGTTAATGTGAGGAAACCCACCAACATCCCAGAGTTGAAGCTGTTCTGTACGGAGGAATGGGCTAAAATTCCTTCTAGCTGGTGCGCAGGAATGATCAAAAGTTACTGGAAACGTTTAGTTGCAGTTATTGCTGCAAAGGGGGTTGTTGGGGGTCACACCAGATACTGAAAGCAAAGGTTCACATACTTCTGCCACTCATAAATATGTAATATTCGATAATTTTCCTTAATAAATAAATGACCAAGTATAATATTTTTGTCTCATTTGTTTAAGTGGGTTCTCCTTATCTACTTTTAGGACTTGAGTGAAAATCTGATGATGTTTTAGGTCATATTTATGCAGAAATATACAAAATTCTAAAGGGTTCACAAACTTTCCAGCACCACTGTATTTACTATAAATACTATTTTGAAACAGGGTGATCTGGCAGCACAGTGACTATTGTTCACACCTCAAATCTCGGGAGGATCAAGTTTAATTCTTAGCCATTTAATAGTGTTGGTGTTTCTGTGGGTGGATTGTGATACACACATGTGTCCTGGGCTCATTCCTGCCCTGGGCCCCATGCTACAAATATGGGTCCTTCATGTTTTCCTAAAGATTTTCAAAGGGCAGACAACATTGAATCCATAAAGATCTGCTGTATGTGAAAGCAAACAATACTTTCAGCATAAGTATAGCAGTAAGCCACCACTAATAAATAGAAAGAACATTGTTAAAAACATAATTGTATATTTCTCATTTAATAAATGATGTGAGATGCTGATATAGTAGCGCAAATGTATACTTTATGATGCAAAGATTCTTATAGTAATGATTTATACATATTTATGGTAAAAAACAGTATTTGAAAGAAATAATCAGAATAAGAATTTCCATAGTTTTGAAAACGGATGGATAATGATGGATAATTGTCAGCAAATGCAAAAAACTAGAGTAAATATAAAATATAAGATTATATTTTGCATCAACATTAAGTACACATTTACGATGAATTTTGTACATCTCAAAATTCACTTGTAGTGGATGGCACTAATTAGCAGACCCCCGCCATGTGCATATTGGCAATACTACATCATCTACATTTATTTTATTTTTAGTACAGACATCCACTGGGTAGTATGATGAGCCCACTGTTGTACCCCTTGTCCATATATGACTGTGTGGACAAACACAGCTCTAACTCTATCATTACATTTTCTGAGGACCACCACAGGCCTATTCACCAGCCTCAATGAAATAGCTTACCGCAAACAGATTTTAATTTTCAATTTTCAGTGCTGCCAGGACAACAATCTCTCTCTCTTAATGTTAGCAAAATCAAGCAGCTGGTCATAGATTTCAGGAAGTAGGAGACAAACCATACTCAAATTTTCACTGAAGGTGGTGATGTGGAGAGGGTCAGCACCTTTAAATTTCTTGGAGTCAACATGAATGATAGTCTGAAAGGGACTCAACACATCTTGGCTATATTCAGGAAGACTCACCAAAGGCTTAGGTGTCTCAGGAAAAAGCCCATATGTCTCCAGCTATTCCCACCAACTTCTGCTGGTGCGCAATACACCCTGGCCTGTGCCCATTGGCTTCAAACCATTTTGGAATGGCTTCTCTTCAACTCAGAAATGCAACCCACTAAACAGGATGGAAGGAACAGTCCAAAATATTACTGATACATATTTCCTTTATGTCTAAGAAATATATAATACCACAACATCAGAAAGGAAATCAGTATTATTAAAGACCCTACCATCATACACCATCATTTTCCTCCATCCTCTAACTGTGCCAATAGATTCAGGGACAGTTTTTATCAACAGTTCATAAAATTAATCAACAGTCATTTATACTGACACTATCAGCATGAGTGTTTCTTGTGTATATATATTGAATTTAACATGGGATGCTGAATTCATTGTATTTTTTGGCTTTTATTGTTATTGTTCTAATTTGTGGTAAACATGGAAGAATTTTGTACACATGACAGTAAGCTTGAACTTGGACTTAACTGAACTGATAAGCCTATGTATGTGTGTTTGTTTCTCCTTTCTATGCTCATTACAGTATATTTGCTTACTTAAAATATCTGCGTTAAACTGTAACAGATTTCTTTTTGTTTTGGTTACATCAGTTATTTGCCTAATGCTTTTAAAAATAAGTAACTACAGAACAGGAAAAATAAAGACAAGTAAATCAAAAAAACAATGAAAAACATAGCAGTGCATACAAAGTTGTGCCCACTGTACAGTGTCAATAGTAGGAATATTACAATACTTTTGTTAACCAACAAAAGTTGGGGAACTGTAAGTAAGGGGATCAATTTGCCAAGATGCTAAACTCATGAAACAAATGTAGCATGATTTTCTTAAATTGTTAAGCCTTACACCTAACAAGGAAAAGGTACATAACTTGCTTTTTTGTAATATTTAATTTGATTCAACTGGGAAATTCATAAAATCGAGTGCAGTTTCATAAGTAAGCTATACTCAAAACTTTTCTCTGGTAAGGGCATTGTGACTGGGTAAGGGATGGGGCTTAGGTCCTCACCATGTTTTCATCTCCTAAACAATTTTCATCTTCAAATGAGTTAAATGTTTATTGAACATTGGGAATTATTCTTTAATCATTTATAAAGAGTAAATAGCCTCAAATGGTCTCAAGACTGCAGGTAATTAGAACTAACTAAGGTTAAATACATTAATTTGACCTACTGATATTTAAAGGCAGTACCTAAGAAGAAGGTAAGGGGTTGAAGCTTTGAAAAATTATGAATCAAAGGAAATGAACCTGTACAAAGGATGCATGCAGCTTGACGATAAGCAATTACTAGCTAATAAAAGAGTTAGGACCCCAATTGGAGTGGCCTAGAACAGTGTATTCTTGTGTGAGCTGCTAACAAAAGTGCTCTTACTGCTCTGATTCTTTTCTAGTTTTTCCTATGTTAGTTAATTTGTTTGGGTCTTACAGGGTGGCTGTCATCAAATCTAAATCAAATAAAATCAACTGAATCAAATTTTACTACCTGACTTTTGAGGTCAACTATGACAAAGCTAATTAAGGTACTGGTCTTTTGTCAAATGTGTCAAGACATTTCTCTGCATAGTAAAGTATTGTTGAATGTACAGGCAATGGCTGGATGAGCAGCTGACCAAGGTTGTGGTGCATATGCTGAGTAAAGGGACTACTTTAATTAAACTACATTCATAATTTAAAATTTTTACATTTATAACTTTTATAGCAAATAGGAGAATTTAAGAAATACTGTACATGGTGCATAATATTATCTCTGACACTCCCTAATGTTTGATCGAAAAAGTGAGCCTGAAAAAATGTGCATTGCTCACCTTATCTTTGTGATAAATTGGAGTCAGAACTATAACAAGAATTGTATTTGAGGCTCCAAAAAATGCCTGCGTGGTAAAGGCCTTACCCCAGCTGTCCTAATCCCAGATCTCCTGGCCTGCCTGAAGCCTTGAATGCCCAAAAGATATGCTTAAAACCTTCCACAAATATATCAAAAGCTCACAAGAGGAGGCTGACCAAAAACACTGGCTTGTACATAGGAAGGCAACAAATAATCCAAACATTCAAAAATGCAAAGAAAAGCTTACCAGAGATGCATAGTTGAATTGCCAAAAGGCAATCCATAGGTAAACAAGTCCCAATATATAAATCCATTAACAGAATCCAATAACCAGAGCAAGATAAATCAACAAAATCAGAAATTCAAATAAGAAACAAATTATTTGTTATAATCCAACAGACTTCAATGTGCCATGTCTGAGCTCTACTCTGGCTGACCTAAAAACCCAGGGGGATGGCTCAAATATGGTAATGTCAAAAGCAGCAAAAAACAACAATAAAATATATAAACACATTTAATACCAAAACAATCTTATGTGATCACCATAAGTACCTACCTATATAAATTAGCTCCTGATAGGCACAGTAACATCACAGTCCTGGATCATAAAAAAAGTAAAAATCATAGAAAAGAAGCATGTTTATAGTACTAAAACACTATGTGGAACAAAAGAAACTACTGGATAATACAATAAAGTAAATAAATATGCCAAAGTGATACACCCAAGCTTTCTGATGAAATTTCAGAAGAGCTGGCTATCCTACCACACATTCAAAATATTTTTTCTAAGTAAAATGACTACCATCATATCATTGATGTCTGTGATCTTGCCAACAGTGTGACATTATATAGCTACCTTGTAATCTGAAAAAAATGGAGATGGATAGAAACAAAAAATGAAATTGATGCATGCACGGTTAATTTTTTTTACTTTCAGTTTAAGACTGTTTTAAAACTGTGCCGCAGCTGATGACTGCTATGACAGAAGCAAAACATTTATGTCTAACTGCGATTATCAAATGCACACAGATTTCATTAGCAGAATGACTTGATGGAATCATATCTTCTTGTAGGTTTTTGTCCAAATACACTTTGGTGTTTAAACTTCACATGTCTTTTTTCATCTTTGATTGGTCCAAAAGACCCATTATTGTTGTATTCTTCACCAGTGCGTCAGCATTGTCGTTGATAGTGACAACAATACTGTAAATGACATTTAGAATTTAGAGTTCTGAAATTAATTTAGGCATATCTGGTTGAAAAAGCACAATACCAAAAATAAACTGGGTCAATGTTAAAACTGTGGCAGAGATACACAAAACAATTTTACAATATAAACACTTGCATTACGTGGGTGAACCAAAAAATATCTGCACCCCGGATGTAGAATTTATTTTAATCAACTTTCGGAAAAGACAAATACATAATTTTTCGACATAATCTCCCTGCTCTTCAATACACTTTGTCCATCTGCCAACAAGCTTTCATATTCCTTCATTAAAAAATGTTTTAGGCTGAGTTGTGAGCCACAAATGCACCACTGTCTTCACCCTCTCATCAGATGTAAATCTTCATTCTCATAAGGGCTTTTTTGGAAACCCATGTCTGTCGTGGATTATTGCATAGGCAAACCCATGGCTGATTTGCAAATGATTTGCTACATCATCTACTGTTGCTCGTCTATTCAACAGAATCATTTCACGTGCACACTCAATGTTGCCATCAGTTGTGAACATGGACAAAGTATTTGATAAATATCAGCACCAGGCACACCCTCAGACCGCAAAAAATGAATCACTGCACATTGTTCTTCTTTCGTGTAAATCACAAGTGAGGCAGGCATTATTTCTCGCACCGCAGCTACAAATGATCTGACATAACATATTCACACCTGCACAGAAGTGACTGGGGAGACAGGGACCTTGTAAGGAAAGCGCTGATAAGCCAACAGAAGTTTTAATATAACTGGAGTGCGGATAATTTTTAACTCTCCCTTGTACTTTAGTTCTACTGTGTAGTAAGCTGATATTCTTCACTGAAAAGGATTAGCACCTTAGATAGGGGGCTAAAATAAAGTCACAGCCATAAACAACTCCCCTTCCCCCTCTGATATCCACCCTTTTTAAGTCAAACCTGAGCATTGCTTTTTACACCAAAACTGACATAGATAGTGCATATAACTTAATTTAGATTTGAGAAGGAGATGAGTCAAAAAAACTGTGTTCAGTATTATCACCAGGAACTATGAATAGGTTAGGCAAGCATTATGGAATGGCAAATATTCCAGCTGCAGCTTAGTTATTTGTAGAGGATATTTCTCTGCACCTTTCATGCATCTATGTAATATTTAGACTAAAGGAATTTCTGATATTTTCTCAGAATAAAAGTCATTTATTGCATTTGAGAACTTCTTTAGATGGCTTAAAAGCATAGCCTTCTTTCCTAGTGAAATATCTGTGCATTTTGTGTTTGGTATTATTTGTAGGGTATAAAACATCAAACAGACATTTGATGAAACCTATTAGGATTCAAATGTAGTGGTTGGCCTATCATTTTGTATATGAAGAAGTTTATCTAGTTTGCCTGCTTCATAAGAAAGTAATTTTTCTCTGAGGTACCTCAGAGTCACAAAAACATTTGAGTACCTTAAAAAAGGGTTTCCTCTACTCCCATTTTGTAATACTTCACTTTTTGGGCTTCACTGTGTTAAGGCGGTTTAAAATGTGTTCTTCATCTGGCTAGACTCCACATTCAAGGCCAACTACACAGCCATCCCTCATTTCTCAATAAGGTCAGATATGGTAATTTCCTTCCATACTTACTCCAACAGAATTTTGAAATGACTGTGCAGGATGGTGAAAATTATTTTTATAGCTGTCTCGCAAATTTTTTTATATTCCAAGGTATGATAGTGCTGGAGGACTTCATAGCAGTCTTTTCAGGGTCCACTGTGTCAATTGCTGACCTCACCTTAGCATTAATATTTTCTACCTTACTGTTTATACTACTAGCTTTATTAAGGTTAGCACTACAATATAAGTTAATATTAAGAATATTAAAGAACATTGAAGCTGCACATGTATCAAAATAATGATTTTTAACAATACTCTTCTCTTCAGTTGTAGTTATCGCTATTTCTGCATCAAATAATATGCGAAAATGGTCTGATATAACAATATCCATGACCTGTCTCATGTTGTAATCTTTTTGAGATCACTAAATTCAGTGTGTATTCTCCATTATGTGTGGGCTGGTTGACATGCTGACAAAGATCAAAAGAGTCCTGTAAGTTCATGAATTCTCTTGCTTTCAGGTCACACTGGTTATCCACATGAAAATTGAAATCGCCTACAATTAGGAACCTATCATAGTTAGTTATTATTATAGACAACAATTCTGAGAATTCCTCAATAAAAGATACATTATATTTGGGGGTCTATAAGAGGTTAATATGAGAGACACTCCTTGAATAAACATAACAAGATACTCGAAAGATGCAAAAATACTAAAACTGGCATCATTACAGTTTAATTGGTTCAAGTAAATACTTGTTAAACTGTGGCCTTTTTTGCCTTGGCGAACCGAATGAACAAAACTGTAATTTGGAAGCCACACCATCAGAGCTGAGCCATCTTTCACTTAATGCAAGAAAGTCTATTTTCCTATTACTGATAAGATCATTAATGTATAAAATCTTCCTGGTTAATGCTTTAATATTTAGTAAAGTCACATTTAAGGTCTCAGAAGAGCATGAATGAGAGTATTACAGTAGCTTGAAATGGTAATTAAGTTATTTTTGTTCGTGGCACTCCTTGTGAATTTTTTATTTAATTTGTTATTATAGTTCTAATACAGTGCACATCTATAGTTGAACTCCATACAGAATTATCACATCCTAACACAGCATTATAGTAAACATTACAACTAAAATGACATAGTCAAGAAAGACCGATAACTTTTGAAATATTGTTGGAGAGGACTGGACACTGAATCTGTTTGGGTGTATGCCATTGTGTCTGTAGAAAAGCGGTCTCTCCCAGAAGAGGTCCAAGTTGTTTTCCCTCTCACAAAAGGTTCACATCCATGTGTTTAGGACCAGCAGTCAACTGTAGGTTTCATCTGATTTATGGAGCGTTGGAAGTTGACCTGGGACTGCAATTTTTACAGTTGGGTTTCTCTCCGTTGTGGCCTTAATGAGGGATGTGAAGTCCGTCTTCTGGAGTTCCAGCTGTCAATATTGAATGTTGTTGATGCCAGCAAGGATTACAGTTCTCCTGCCCTTGTGCTTCAAAAGGACTGTTGGGACTCTTCTATCTAAATCTTTAACTCATGCACCCTGGAAACACGACACAAATGTTTTACTGTTGGGTAATAGTATATTTAGGTGGTGGAGCAAAGACGGTCAAAGCAGTTGTGTATGGCGATGCTAGAGTGAGGGAGTGGAAATGACCTGGGCTTATGCCCCAGTTTCCATTATAAATGAGGCAAGCTTTCTGATCCCTGAGATGCTTACATCTGGCAAGGAACTGTTGAATCTGTATCTCTAAGGAGTTCAGTTCTTCAGCAACATGTTGAAGCTCACGGTCAGCTGTGTTGAAAGTGACATCACTCAGAGGTAGAGAGAAATCTACTCTAACTTCAGTTGCTAGTTCCCATAAATAAAGTGTGATATTAGATAGTTAACATTATTTTTATTCAGTAATGGCTTCAGCACAAATTTAATACATAAAAGAATTTTATAGGCAAAGTGCAATATATACAGTATCCACTCTATGTCTCTGTTGGTTTTCTCCATTTATTCTAGTTTACCTCCAACATCAAAAAGATATTAGTATTAGGTTAGTATAGGTGTGCTTTAGTGGGCCCAGTGATAGACAGTTGCCCTGTCTATGGCTAGTTTGTGTCTTTTTGTTTCAGATACTACTGCAGATAGGCCTCAGCCTCATATAAGCCATAATTTGTATTAAATATGTGAGAAAATGTTATTTTTTTAATGTACTACAAAAATAACCTAATATAATTTTTTAAATTCTTTGAAAAAAAAAAGTAGGATAAATTTGTTATTATATTGTTATGTTCTCAGATATGTCCTTCGTGCCACATTTCAATCAGCGGTACAAAACTTAACATTGTTTCATTATCAATTTACAGTATCAAATGAAATAATGAACATGTTGCCATTACACAGCCAGTTTATGTAAACAAATAGTGAAATTCATATGTATTGTGTACAAGGCTTAAATGCATACTGGTACCTCCTGATCTGCCCCCCAATGAGAAAACGTCCCACCACTCTTTGATATTATATACCTATATCTGCTTGCTTGAAACTCCAACCCTCACTTATGGTCACGAGCTGTAGGCACTGACCGAAAGAACTAGATCACAGATAGAAGCAACATAAATGAGTTTCCTTCGCAAGGTGTGTAGGCTTATACAGTACATTAAGGAGAAGGTCAAAGTAGAGCTGCTGCTCCTCTGCAAAGGAGCCAGTTGAGGTGGTTTGGATTAGAATGCCTTTTGGAATGCCTTTCTGGGGAGGTGTTTCAGGCATGTACAACTGGGAGGAGACCTCAAGGCAAACCCAGAACAGATTCCATCTCTCAGCTGCCCTGGGAACACCTTGGTATCCCTCCAAAGGAGTTTGAGAAGGCAGTAGGGAAAAGGGATGTTTGTGCATCTTTGCTTAGACTGCTGCCTCCACAATCTAGACTTAGATAAGTGGGAGGAAATAGATGGATGAATGCAAAATTACCAGATTTTCTGTTTATAGCCTTTGGATTCTTTCACAAAAATTTGTAGATGTTACAATCGATCAGACTAGACATTGAGATGAGGAAGACGTAATGCTTGTAATGTTTTAGAACAGTTAATAGACAGCAAACTGATGTACAGAGCATTCATGTGGAAAGTAAACCATGTAGGGCAGTAGCAGTAGAGTACTGTATGCTCAAAGTGTTAAACTGGCACCCCGACCCTGCTAATGAACGCTTCACTTACACATGAAGTTAATCCTAATTTGCTTCTAATGGATTAGTTATTTCTTTAGTTTTTTTAGGAAGGATATTTTTCATTTGAAATTGAAGTGTTATTTTTTAGCTGTATTTAAACTCTTTTTATTCAGCTTGAGTGTGTAGACAAGAGGAGCTTAATTGCTCTCCTACACTGATGTAATGGCTTTAGGTTTTCACCACAAGTCTCTTACATTTTTTCATTTATTTCACTGACTAACTTATCATTTACTGACCTTTATGTGATTTCCAAATCTGAAACGACAAAATTAAAAGGTGAAAGCATAAAGTTGAAGGATAGATCACACAGTACACTTATTTTGAAAAGGGTATTGTAAGAGCTAGCTGTTACTAGTAAAGGGCTGAGAAATTCAAGCCTTAATAGAGTAATCCTTTAAATATAGTTAGTCCCTGAACTTTCCTCTCTATTCTTTGCTTATCACAAAACCAAGAAAAAGTAAACAAAAAAATAAATACTTCACACAGATAAGCAATTGGAAGTAAAAGCAAATACTTATACATAAATAATGTGATTTTTACACATACAGTGAACACAATAAGGAGCAAAATACAATAAAATGAACAAAATCATAAGATGCAGCTCTTGACAGTCCTTGATAAACAATAGTAGAAAATATGCCAGTTTATGAAATGGTCTGTTAAATGTAAAATACAAAAATAAAATTGTGCAGTAGAAAGAAAAAGATACAGCTCCTTAGATCTTTAAACTGGATTAGTTCTTGCTAGGCCACAGTGGGAATATTCCATGAAGTGTGCTTATGAAATTGAGATTTAGCTGAGTAAACCTTGCTTGAATAAGTCCTGTTTTCCAATCAAGGCTCAGTCGGTTCCATGAAAGCATGAAGTGTTTCCAATTAACTCAAGACAGGCTTAGGCAATCCACGATTATGTGCACTCTCATAAGATTTAAGCAGCCCTGACAACAGGTCGTCAATAACATTATTCATAGTTCAGAAAGCACAGAGGAAGGTTCAGTATCTGAAGATTAAGTACCTGTGACCTTAAACATGAAACTGAAGCAATGAATGATGTATTTTGGGACAACTTTGAAAAATTAAGAGTTTTATTTAATTGAAATAAAACAGAAGAACATGTAACTAAGACAGTGTCGGTCTTTTCAGCTGTTGATTCAGAAATAATATTTGATCTATAATAACACAAAAAGAAAATCCATCTGCTATTAAGAAAGCTAGAGAGGTTGTGAGGCAATCTATAGCACACCAAACCGTGAATTTTGCATTGCATAATTACATATTAATGCCATTATTTTCATAAAAAATGTCAAAGTTTTAGTGTGTAAACCATACTTAAAATGCTTAAAAGAAGTAGTATTTGGTATACTTCCGAATTGTGAATTTAGCAACCAAAAGGAAAACTGTAGCTTCTGCCACTGGTGCAATGCTCCGATGTCACTCCTGCTGAAGGAGTTTGCTTTCATTAGAATGTCAGATTGGACAAAATATCTGGCCATACACGTCAATGTCATTTAGCGACCTGTGCATTGATGCTACAGAATGATTTATATAAATCTATTCAGTTTCAAATTAATTTGTTGCTGCTATTATTCACACATGAGTGCAGTCTATGACATCTGGAAAGCCTTAATAACATTATCTTTGGATAAATGTATTTTACGGAGATTCACTTAGTAAAAAAAAGTCAAGTTGATGACTTTGTAATGTGTGTCTTCCTTCAACTGATTGCATGTAAAACTGTTTTTTTTTCCAGTTCTATAGTCATCTGTGCTGTCCTTTAACTATGTGGTAAAGATAGTCCAAGATCCCTCATTCATCAGATTTTCAAGGAATCAACATGCTATGGATGAACCCACAAGGTTGCTGAAATCAAATCATCTTCTTATGCATTGAATGTAACCACAAAGCTATGTGTGAAAATCATCATAACGAGGACTAGGGCAGACTTGAAAAAATTTGTAATGAGTGTTTCTATTTTAAGGGCATGTCCTTAGTTGCAGAACATTTTGCATTTTTATTATTTTGCGAGTGGGAAAAACAACATGGAATATTATGCAATAATAAATAGGTTGAATGCACTTAATTATTGAGGTATGCAGTGGAATCTATTTATATATCTAACTCTTTATTATTTTAACTAGGTGTCTTACCCCCCTGCTCGCTTCGCTCACCAACGCCCCTGGCCTGCACTATGCTCTAGCCACTTTGCGTCTCTGCCACTCATGTTGTGAAGAGGGGGGCTGAATGCACCCCAAGGAGATGCAGTCGCTCCTCCGAAACCCCCTCTTAAATGATGATACAATGGGAAACAAATACAGTTTTTTTCGTACCTACTCTTTGCTCAATCAGCTGCTGCTGCTGCTGCTGCTGTGCTGCATGATCTGTATCTTGCGCAGCGCTTCAAACATTTAAAAGCCTGTACAGAAGCTGTCTTTGTCTTTTATTTTCGGCCCCACGCCCGATTTAATTTAAAATAATTTAAAAATGGAATAAGAGTCTGAAAATCTAACAACATCGCATTAAAGTTTGATAAATTCTGAAAACAATGATACCAAACATATATATGTACAGTAGGTTTTAAAATAACTAATATAAATAAATAGATTTAAAGCATGATAAAAATGTCACATAAAATCATTGCACAAAATTGTTGCACTTTTAGGCTTAGGATTTTGTATATAAAGACTAGATATGTACATAAACATTCTATCGTGGCTTGTATCAAAAATGAAAACAGGCTTTCTTTGTGGTATTTATTTATGCTGGTGGTTTAAAAACTCGTATGCAACAACAGGACCACACCAATGCTGATCCTTGAAGATTTTTAAGTTTGGCATTTTTCCTTGTACATTATATATCTCTGCACTACATTAGTGTTAGAGGTTTACTGACTCAGAATTGGTACCATTTCAAATTTAACATTATGGAACACCCTTTTTAAAACTTTTTTCTTATTATTATTACTTTATCATTTTCTTTTGTCTCTCACTGACCAAAAAGACAATAGAGATGAATGGCGTAATAATTTAAAATATGATAAACTATTCTTCTTCTCTTTTTATAGTAAACAGTAAAATTTTTACTGTTTTATCACTTTACAATAAAGGTCAAATTAATTTAAACAATAGTGTCACTAAGAATGTGGCAACATTAAATATTCTACAAAATTCTGTCACTAACAAAACAGATAGTAATAAATGACATAATTTAGATGTTACTTAGGTTTGGATAGTTATAATGAATAGTTTAGGTTATAATGCTTTACCATTTTCCAATGAACATAATTAAGTAATTTAAATCAGAATTCCGCAACACTAAGATATGCTACAAAAAAAACAGAAACTGACTCAGAGGTTTTGTTTCTCATCGAACAGGAATTTCATGAACTCTTAACACTCTGCTAAACTTCATCTTTAGCCAGGCCATGATACTTAGTTGCCTGGATTACCCATTGCGTCTTGCCCTAACCCTCTTTGGTGGAACTGAAACCAGTTCAGATAAGCATGGTGTCTTGATTTAAGAGAAGCTTATTCACTAAGGGTGCTTAGTGGAATACACCCCTGGTCTCTGTTGTTATTGTCTGCATTTCTCCTGCTAAGAACAAATAAGCAGTTCCTCATTTGAATTTTAATTGGGAAAAAGCCCTAGAAATCCTCTTCTTTACAGACAGACTCTGTTAAAGTTCTGCAATGTAATAATATGCTCTCACTTTCTGCTCCTCTCTCTCTTCTTCCTTTTTACCAATAAAAGATACCAACTACAGTACTTTAATTTATCAAATAATAATTTGAGTCACACTCACCAACACTATCGCATAAAGGGCTTATTTGTTCCTAGTAGTTTATATTTCTTGAACTTATTGCTATAATTCCATGACAGGCTTCTGTATTTCTGAAGTACTCTGTACTTAAACCAGGATAACTATTCCTAATCACAACCCTCAGCTCACTTACAGCCATCACTCTCTCTCTCGTCTATTGACTCTGTAAGATGTATGTTGTTCACGTTTAATTCTGGCAACCGTTAGCACTAATAGAAAGGGAAGGCAATGTGTTCATTTCTAAGAAAGAATGTATTTATTAGGCATGAGCAAGTGCAAGCAATGGTATAAATCAGCAAGTGAATAAGTAAATAACTAACATCAGATTGTATTCAGTAAGCAACTTTTTTTAGCAAAAAGAAATTCAATTTTAAAAAAGTTTACTTGATAAAAAAAGGTCTTAGCGTTCAGGAAAGTTAGCGCTAGTTAGAGGGTGACAGCGTCATTTTTCCAAAGCTCAAATGGTGTAAGTAAAGGCACAGAGCTTGAAAGTAAGGAAATAATAAGAGGGACACCAAGTTAGAAAAACAGTTAGGGAAACAAGCAAGCAAAGTAAAGTTTAGAATCTTTAAAGAAAGACACACAGTAGGTAGTCAAGTATTACAGGAGCTTAAGGAGGCAACAAGTGTCAAATAACTGCAGTAGCTTTGTAATCTGATATTTATTTGTTAATTTTAATAAATTAAGTAATTTAAATGTAATAAAATAGAGTTGAGCAGTTAAGTAATCCAAAGCCATATTTTGAAAATGAGCCCAGTAAAATGCAAGTTTTGTTTGATGTTTTGAGTTTTTGGAGAGATGACAGCAGTTTCAGCACCTTGAGCTCAGGGTCATTGAACTGGAGGAGGAGGCGGCCGGCACTGTGTTGTAGTAGAGAATTGGTGGACCTGACACAGGTGTCCTTTATGGAGATGGTTTGCATCCCTGAGGTGGCACATGAGGAGGCTCCAGTCCAGACACATAGAGTTAGGTGGATCACGTTCAGACATAAGCCAAAACATAACTCAATGAATTGTAAGCAAAGTTGTGCAAGGATCAAAGGAAGAATTTCAATAAGTCATGTTGATTAGTCTTAGTCTATATTTGACTAAATTGTTTAGGAAGGACAGACAAAAATGAAAATGTTGGGGGGGGGGGGGGAGGGAGGATTGCCATTTATATAAAACAGATTTTATATAAGATGAGCCACATCTTAGTGAGGACATCTGGATCGAGCTGTAAAGTAATAGGGATAAAGACCTTATTGTTAGGGGTTATAGACCCTCTCCCCCATTCATACAGTATTTTCAATACACAATATTTTACAGATATTTTAAAATAACAAGTTTATTATAGTCATAGGGGACTTTAATTATCCAAGTATTCACTGGGCAAACTCCTCAAATATTGGTGTGCAAGAGCAGTAGTTTTTAGATGCAATCAGTGAGTGTTTTAACACAGTATGTTAAACCACCAATTCAGAGGGAAGCCTGTCTAAATTTAGTATTTTAAACAATCAGGATAGAATTCAGGGTGAATAGGTGATTGAACCACTAGAGTCAAGTGACTATGGTATTATACAATTCTCAATGTTCACAGATTACAAACACTAAAATAGTTCATTTTAATTTTAGTAGGAAAAATGTTTACAGGTGCAGCAAAGTCTAAAATGGATAAAATGGGTTAAACTTTAAGTGTGGAGATAGTCAAGGAGCAGTGGAACATGTTTAAAAATATTTTGCATATAAATGCAGGACAGGTACATACCTAAATTTGGAATAAGTAGGAAAATTAAAAAAAAACTTCCATATATATAAATGAAAAAGAAACTGCAAAGGAAAAAAATCTGTATAAGGTGTATAAGACTACTAAACCCAATGCAAATCATAGGGTATATGAGAGCAACCTTTAAAAAGGATATTAGGAAAGCTAAAATACAGTTAGAGAGATATAGTGCATTGCAGTTAAGGCAAAAGATGAGCCAAAGAGATTATTTCAGTATTTTATTAGTAAAAGAACAGTCAAGGAGGAGGTGAAGTGTATCAGGAATAGTAAAGGAGAATTAAAACATACAGGCAATGAAATGGCAAATGCTCTTTCTGAAGTTTTTACAAGTGAGGAAGTGGATAACCTTCTAGAAGTAACATGGACTACGAAGGAGTTGTAGAGGGAGAAATACTTCTCAGATTAATTAAGGATGAAGTCTAACAAATCACCGGGGCCTCATGTATAAATGGTGCATACGCACAAAAATGTTGCGTATGAACGTTTCCATGCTCAAATCGCGATGTATAAAACCTAAACTTGGTGTAAAGCCACGCACGTTTTCATGGCAGCTCCAACCCTGGCGTATGCAAGTTCTCCGCTCGGTTTTGCAAACTGGTGGCACTCAGCGTCAAAGCAGTGCTTTTGTTCCAGTGTTATTTCCCTTTCTTTTTTAGATCCCTGACACGGCTTTATAAATACACTGAAATTAACCGCATATTGTTTATTTGTTTAATGCATCTGATTGTAATTAATCTGTAACAATATAATGGTCCACAGAATGGTCAAACTATTCTAAATACCATCGCTGCTTTAGCGTTGTTACTCTCACTGCACCTTCTTCTTCTTTTTTCAACTTCTCCCATTAGGGGTTGCCACAGCGGATCATCTTTTTCCATATTACTCTCACTATTGCACCACTCGGAGTATTAATATCACTGTATCTGAGTGGGGAATCACAGCTCTACAGCAGCTGACTGGAAAGAGAATTATCAGTATACAGCATCAAGCACATGCTGCCTCAGCCATGCTGTCTATTGAACTGCTTTCAAACAGCAAACAGTTCAGAGCCTTTCCTCGCGGTTCAAAAACAGTTTTATCCCAAGAACTATAAATGCACTCAATCAGTCCATCAAGTGCTCCTTGTAGAACTGTTTGTACTTATAAGTACAATTACCTCACTCTAAACTTGCAATACAGTTATAATATTGCACAACCTGAGCCACTTTATAAAGCGCGTATTTACATATAATGACAATATCATTTTTAAGATGAAATGCAGCAAAATATGTTTATTATATTGCACAGATAAAACTTTAACTTCATTTAAATAATCTATATTGTTAATAATTAAACATGGCGCTAGTGCTCCGTTCACGGATTGTTCCTGCCTCGCGCTGTATTCTTCCTGGCACTGGTGCGACACTGGAAGGACAGATGGATAGAATAATTAAACATGTTCTATGAAGATATTTCAATGTTCCTTAAAAGTTTTGAAGAATCTGCGTTCTAAGCTTACAGATGGCTTAACGTCTATTACAGAGCTGATTGTGTGGTGATTGGGTATTTGAAGAAAGAAGAGTAAGGACAGGAACTGGGGGTTAGTGCATTTGAAAGAGACAGTACTGCTGCAATAAATGATTTCATTGAAGGTCTTGCACAGCGCAGCAAGCATCTTGCGTGAGGCATCACTGCACCACTGTGTTCCCATGTTTAATAACATACTTTAACTCCTATCATCATGAAAATGATATCAAGTATACGTCTCAGAATTTTCATTATTCAGAGAGCTGTAATATCACGAATGTAATGGATTCTGTGTCCTGTCGGAAGGAAGAGAAAGCCTGTTTAAGAAGCACGTACTGATTCACACACATAGAGCACATAAAACATCAAATACAAAACAAAGCATTTAACGTGCTACTTTATTTACGATGGGATTTGAGAAACTAGTAAACTAAACGATTTAAAGATGAAGTTTATGATGTTCTACTTTAATGACAAAATAAACTACATGATTAAAGTGGAAATTTCAAAATTAAAGTTGACATTTCTTGCTTTTTTGCCACTGTGTGCCTATTTTTTTTAACTGTACCCTAATAAGCATTCATATGACACTCAGACGGTGGGCTACGACTCACCTTTTCACAGTGACTTTGATATCTGACAACTTCTTTTTTATTTTGGCCACTGTGCAACTTTGTGAACTTGAGCTTTCGAGTTTCTCCGACACTCTGTCACTCGATCAACTTCCTTTTGTTGTTTATACCACTGTTTAAACCAACAAATAGTAAGTTTTTCCTTTCCTTGGTTTTCGATGAAATTCTTCTATTTCCCCCCATGCTTTTGCCATTGCCTTTTCACAGAATGCTGAGCCTAAGGGCTATTTATGTTGATTTGCATATTCAAAGAGGCGTAATTGTGGGAGGAGTTGGGGTGGGGCAGCAGGCGCGTGCATGTGTGTTACTTTTCACACTGACCGGGATTTGTAGTGGAAGGACGTGGAAATTGGCAAACACACAGATTTATGCATCTGGATTTTTTTGTGCATTTGCACATTTCCGCTTTTGTCCTTATGCCATGTTTTAGTGTGAATTCTACGCATGGCGTTATGCATGAGGCCCCTGGTGATTTCTTTGATTTCAGCCTATGTAATCTAAGCAGTACTCTACAATTTTCAAATCACTCAGTACCTACTTAGCAGTCCCTTTGACCACTGGGAGGTTGTCCACTTCCTCACATGTGAAGATCTTAGAAGTTTAGAGCATTGGCTGATTTTGCTGTATGTATTTTTAAATTCCCCTTTATTATTCCTAATGAACTACACTTCCACCTTAACTTTTCTTTTGCTGTTAAAATACTTAAAGAATTTCTTAGGGTTATCTTTCACCTCATCTGCTATATTCCTCTTGTTAATGGTTGCCTTCGTGCTCTTATATGCTCTACAATTCACATTGGACTTATTAGTCTTACAGGCCTTATAAGTCTTTTTTTCCTTTGCACATTCTTTTTCAACTCTTTATTAACCTACTGCAGGGTTTTTGTATTTCTACTAATTCCAAATTTTGAGATAATCCTGTCCTGCATTTTGTGTAAAATGTTTTTAAACCTGTTCCACTGCTCCTCGACTGTTTCCACACTTAAAAGCTTATCCCAGTTAAACCCCTTAGGGTCAATTTTATGAATGTTCCTGAGTGCTCCAGCAGGAGTTCAGGCTTGAATTCAATCAATCATCTCTGAGACATGAAAATAGTTGTTTTTCATCCAACCTGACTGAGTCTGAGAGGATCTGTATAGAGGAAGGGGATAATATCCCCAAATCTAGGTGTACAAAGCTTGTTGCATCATATTCATGAAGACTTCAGGAAACACTCATTGTCACAGGTGCTTCAATATTGTATTGAGTGAAGGGTCTCAATATTTGTGTCAATGTGAGGTTTTTTGTTTTTTTTTTTTGCAGAAATTTCTAGAATCTTCTTTTCCCTTTGTCACCTATTGAGTACTGAGTTAAAAAAAAATAATTTAAATGATTTTAGATTAAAGCAGCATCATAACAAAATGTGTAAGAAGTGAGGTTGTCTGAACACTTTCTGAAGTCACTGAATATTGTTCAGGATACATTCATGTTAATCAATTTGAACTTGCTTGTGTTTTCTGTGTATTTAACCTGATCTATTGTTTCATATGTGTACATCATGTGATCTGTAAAATTTTAGAATTTGTTTGTTATCAGTATTTTTGCTACAGTACTCTGACTGAAGAGCACTGTACCAAAACAAAATAATTTAAAATGCATTGTGTGGATATTACTTTTTATATAGCTATATTTATAGTAGCTGCTTGACAAAACTTAAAAGGAAGATTTCACTAGATAGGATTCAAAAGGAATTATTTTGCTTACATAAACCACATACATAAAATAATTTATTTTTTCTTTAGTTACTAATTCTACACCCTGTTAAAAAGAAGCTCACAAAAGTCTGTTCACTCATTATACATTTTTAGAAATTCTTAAAGGCCCACTTTTGAAAGGTTTAAGAAGTACTCTTAGTATTTCTTAAGAAATAATACAACACCAATAAAATCTCCAAACAGAAATAATTCTTTAAGGCAAGTGCTAATGTAATGACCAGAGAGCAGGCACCGTGTTATTTCACAATTGTGAAATGGGATTATGGTACTAAGGTCAAGGATTGGTTATTCTAAAATAATTGAATCTTAATTATTCATAGTTTCTAGGAAACTGTCCAACATGTAAGCTTTGACTAAAAATTCTAACCTTGGCAAGCTATTAATGTACATAAATTGTTAATTATATAGTGAAAACAACAAAGCATGCTATATTACCGAAATGTCTTATGCAGTGAATCGGCCTCTGTGCAGCTAGAGAGTCAACACTGATATATTTTAAAAATACATAAATATTACCATTACTGACCTGTAATTACCTGTTTCTAAATCACTAATCTACCCCACAATACATTTCAAGGTTACTGTATATTCAGGCAACACACACATCATGTGTTATCTAAGCCATTACAAAAGAATGAAGCAATTGCAAGCTATTTATTGTTCTAAAACAGTTAATCCAAAAAGTATTAGTATGTGTTTGAATGCCTGCTGCATATTAATGTGGGTTTTCTCCTTTAAATGTCTGTGTTTTAGCAAGTCATTCATAATGTCCAAAGAATAAAACAGTTTCAGGAGGTCTTCTTAAGTCAGGAAGTGGAAGAAAATAACAATGAAGCCATTTGAAAAGATTTTTTCCAGCTTCATTATCAAGTAAATTAAGGATAGTCCTCCCAAAATAAGACAGTGTCCCTTAATGAACTAAGCATGCTGCTGTCCCAGGTACAATATATATGAGATTGTGATTGCATATCAACCTTGGACAAAGTGCCAGTGTCCTTGTGTTTTCTATTCTTCAGAGCCACAGTGTTGCTCATTAGTTCTGTTGTTCTATTGTATGATGACCTATACAAACACTGGAAGGGTGATATACTGAGTACTTGATTCCCCAACATGATCAGAACGCTTTGTTTGAAGATTCTCTACAAATTGTTCCTTTCTTTTTATGCTGTTCAATTGTAGCCTTGTTTCAAAACACGCTCTGTCTTTTTCTAATGTTAATATAACGGCCTCATGGCACAATCACCACCTCAGGATAGCCTGATATCTATTTTTGTCACAAACCAAGTAAACAACAGATATCTAAAAAGACCTATACTGTGGATCATTAAAGCAGCCACAAAACCTTTAAAACATACATATTTGCAGTAAATTCTAAACATCACTAGTGGATTATTAATAAACAGAAATTTAAAAAATGTATTAAGAGTAATAATAAGATCATTATTAAGTACTTTTATCATCTTCTTCCCTTCAGTGAAATATTTCTGAAATACTAAAAATAAATTCTTTAAAATCACGGATTTTATATTAATACAATTTAAAGTTACCAATTTACCTATCCCATGCATTACTGACAAGTGGGAAGAACAATAAAGAAAATCCATGTTGACATGTGGAGAACATGCAAAATACACACAGTCTGGATAGATTGGAATACAAACCTAGATCCTGTAAAATATAGTAGCGTTCTTAGGCCAAACCTATTTCTGAGGAAGCCTCGGACTGTCAGAAAGTGCAAGGCTACCATAATAGTATAGCATTAAGTATCTTAGAGGTACCTCTGAGCTGCTGGAGACTATCAGAATGTGTGCATAGATGCCAAAGAGCTTTGGGTAAGATCCTGGCCTTTGAATATCTCACATAGGGGAATGTGTGGCAGATGATGTTACCACTGACTCCAGGTGAGCAGTGTTAGGCAGAGTGTGTATATGTGCCATCTTGAAGCTGGCAGCTCAGACTGCATGGAGATGTAGAACATCATAGTGGTTTTTCAAAGTGGTTAAAAACAGAGACAGTGGGTTAGACTACAAAGGCATCAATTGTCCTTTTAAGGAGTGACTACTGCCAACTTGTCAGTGCGCTAAGTCCACTCCTTTATCTCTTGCACCACCAGATGGTTACTATATAAATATACAACAGAATGCATCAAAAGGATTGTGGTACCGCCAAATAACCCCATTTAATGGCTGTAAAGTGGATAAAAATGATGAATGGAAAATGCATTAGCAGTTATTCCAGATCTTCACTGTGGTTTGTTGGTCCTTAAAAGGTGACTACTTTCTACATGACTTGAAATTTATAATGGAAGGAGCACAAAGAGAGAGATGGAAAGATGGGTAAAGCGTCTTCTTCTGTTATGTCTTCTGGGGTTTAAGTAGAAAGGAAAGTGACTAAGCTGCAGTGTTACTTCAAAATCAGAGTACTCTTAAACTTTTTTCCCTTTTTTTTTCTTTAACATCATACCCTTGTTCTATTATAATTGGACTGCTTAAAATTATATAATTAGACTATTGTATTTGGACTGTATTTTCGCAAGATATCACAGTTTTAACCTTCTTCACACCACTGATGGGGGGTTCATTTTGCTCTAGATGTGCTCCTTCTCTTGGCATGTCAGAGGACTGGGACTTTGCAAAGTGTGGCTGTGCTATTTCTATTTTATCCCTTATACCCCAATAACCGTTAGTGACAACATAACAATACACTTCATAGCAATGGTTTCAATCATGAATTGAAGAGAAAGAAAGTATTCTAACACTTAACAAGTCTAAATGCCAAGATAGTATTTTTACAGGAGACTCACTTATTAAGCAAGGATCCGTTTCAGATACAAGGAGAGTGGTCTGGCCAAGTTTTTCACTCTAGCTATACAAAGAAAGCCAGGGGTATGGGACTCTTAATACACAGAACTATCCCATTTGTAGTGTTAGATGCAATATCTGATTGTGAAGGATGATATGTCATGTGACGGGCAATTTATCTAATACTAAAATGATTTTGATTAATATCTATGCACATAACATAGATGATAAAGCTTTCTTCCAAAATGTATTTGTATCTATCTCTAATGTGAGCACTCACAAAATTATAACGGCTAAATCTAGACCTGGATAAATCCTCAGATACAACAGTGATAACATCTAATACTACTAATATAATTACACAGTTTGTAATGGATTATAACTTATCCGACCCATTGAGGTTCTTAAATCCTTACCTAAGATCATACTCCTTCTTCTCACCCGTATATCATTGTTACTGAAGAACTGATTTTTACCTCATAGACAATAATTTTTTGCCCACTGTCAAATTTTGCAAGTATGATGCTATCATTATCTCTGACTATGCCCCTCTGATCATGGAGCCTAAATTACTGCATCTTACATAATCATCTCATAGCTGGCATCTTAATCCCCTGTCATTAGCAGATGAGAACTGTACAGAATTTTATATCCAAACAAATTGATTATTTTCTTCAGACAAATGCATCTTCAGGGGTCTCAGCAGGTATTTGCTGGGAAACTCTGAAGGCGTTTTTAGGAGGACGGGTTATTTCATCTTTATTTTATCTTTCTCACAAAAATAAACTGGAAACCAAGAAGGCATCTGAGTTAATCAGTGAAATTACCAGAATAGATCTAGAATACTCAAGGCCTGTAAATGAGGCACTCTATAGGAAAAGACACAATTTAACCTCTTGACTACTAAAGAAACGGAACAGCTTATGTTTAAATCGCGACATCATTATTAGGAACACAGAGAAAAGGACAATAAGATCTTAGCCCAACAAATCCACAAGCAGGAAGTCCGTAAATCAGCGTTTCTCAGCCTGTGGGGCGGGGTGCGTGTGTGTGAGATATCTAAAAGGGGGGCGCAAAAAAATGGAATCGAAGTAGAAGCTATTTATTGAAACAAACTCATTTATTGAAACTGTTTATGGTAGAAAAATCACACAGAGTATGTTGACTATCAGCTCTGCGGCATTAGTGTAAATGACTGCAAAATCATTCCGCATGTAGGGGACAAAATGATGTAGAATACCGGAGTTGTGGAGAAACTGTGAGAAAATAACGGAAGGCAAACGCTGATCTCTGAAATGGTAAACTTTAAAATTGTTGCACCCTTGGTAAATGGAGCGAGGTACGCAATTGATTATATGTTGTCTCATTTATTCATTCTGTTTTTTTCTAAAATGTGAAAAAATGTAAATTTATATTTTTTACGGTGCTTGTGATGGTATAACAACATTAATTAATAAAGAATGTAAAGTTTAAGATGTGATTCTCTGCATGTCAATTCAATTAATTGATGGGCTGCTACAATTAGTGGTGTCACTTGTCGTTTCAAGACTCATCTAGACACGTGTATAGGCCTGTCCACCCGTAAACAAACATCATCATTCCTCTTTCTTACCATTAACTGTAACTTCTGTAATCGCTAATATGCCAGTTATTGTTTTTAGAAATAAGAAGTGATAGTATTCGCATGAGTATTTATAAAATTTGTAATAAAATTTTTATTATTATAGAATAGAATAATTTAAAATGTGGAATTATTAAAATTACTAAAAAATTTCATCAAATTTAATGAAAACCGAAGAAATGTTTGAATTTTACGTATATTTTATCACAAGGATTTTACTTTTAAATGTGTCACATGGGTGACTGTATATTTTGATAATAAAGAAATATTAGCGATGCCCCAGTCTGATCCAGACTTGAGCATTTCTGCCAATAGTGCATTCCCAAATAAAAATTTTGTGTTGTTGGATAGATCTCCATATAATCAAGAATATGAAAATGTGCATAAAAACTTTAGGTGGGCGCCATAAAAACTAATATGAAAAAATGGGTCACACATGGAAAAAGGTTCAGAAACACTGCCATAAATCAATAACATAAATTAACAGCTCAGACAAAGATAAAGTTATTGACAATAAAAATGTAGCTGACACATTTAGAAAGTACTATAAGTCCTTATGTTCTATTCAGTTTAAAGAAGATAAGACAGAATCTAATAAGTTTCTTGATTCATTAGAGATACCACAGCTAGATGCTATAAACTCACTTCAAAGTGGAAAAGCAGCCATCCCTGATGGCTACCCAGTGGAATTTTATAAAAAAAAAAATCTCAAATAAGTTAGCTCCACTATTATTAGCAATGTTTATAGAAGGTAAAGGCAAAAAATTCTACCTCAAACTTTTTGCCAAGCATTAAGTACCATCTTTCCTAAGTAGAACAAGGGCTTACTACAATTTGCATCAAACAGACCAATCTCTCTAATCTAATCTCTCTGAATAACGATGTTAAGATACTCTCCAAATTTCTATCCAGAACAATGGAGAAGGTGCTTCCTTCTGTAATACCACATGACCAAGCAGGATTTATTAAACGCAGACACTTAACTTCTAACCTTTGACGTTTGTTTGTTTAATATAATATTAGATTGTTATATCTAATTTTCTTTCCCTTTAAGGGACAGACCTTCCATACATGTCCAACAGTGAGGAAAGAGCACTGCCTATTGCTCCATTGTGCCAGTCTGTTGTTGATTAGCAGTATTCTTAATAGCTTTGTAAACTAATTTATTAATGCTTTCAAATTAACTATATCACAAAATGTAAACAATGATTAAAAAACTACTGTTTAAGCCACATTACTTTGCATTTAAGAACTAATGTTGCTCATATCACAGATAACTATGTGTATCATAAGTGTAGCTATCAGTGCTCCCAAATGCAAAGTTTTTACATTTTGACCAGTGGTTTGTTAAAAAAAAAACAAACCATTCTGAAGATTTAGTACTGACTTTTCAATTGCAATTAATATTTTTATTTAGGAATTTTCTCATTAAAAAATAAGGCCCACTTTTAATATGATTAAAATGCATAGGCCAAATTTAATATTGCTTTGCTGATGGTTAAATATAAAATGAATATGACATTTAGAACTTTTAGTAATGAATTATTTAATTTACTATGCACAGTAAACATCAAATAGAAACCAATTACAATGGATTATTGAATTAAGTATTTAAGCATTGTCAATTAAACTGTTTATAATATATAATATGTTGGAAAAAAGTTGCTCCCCAACCATTTCCAAATCCACTGTTAAAAAAAATCAAAGCAAATTAATTTCATATTAATTCATAGAGTTGGGCCCCAGCTTTGTTTCTGGAGCATGTGCAGTTTCCCAGTTCTTGAGTTTGCTATGTTTCCTCTTTGAATTTCCATTTCCCCTAAAAGCCCAGTTACATGCTGCAGAATAACTGTCACATCAAAATAGTGCTTCGCTAAGTATGTCCTTGGTTTAGGGTGTTCTTTGTGATAAAATGGCACCAATCCAGGGACTGGTCCTACCTTTTGTTCTTTTTTGTCTTGCTCGAGGTCCAGCTTTAAATAGCTATGATATGTCAGTGAAAATTAAATGAAGTACAGTAAGAAAATGCATCTATGTTACACAATAATACATAAATGACATAACTTTTTTTGCAATCTATATGTCACATGCTTAAAAGTTGAACTTTGTACACTGTGATCTGGTTCACTTAATTACTTCATTAAAAACTCAGTTTTTGTGTTGCTGCAGGCACAATACAGCAAGCTAATGTAGACGATGATGCTTTTGTTCAGTGTTTGTAGAAAAGTCTTATAGTAAGTATTCAAAACCTGTAGAATCATAAAATAATATATATATATATATATAGCAGATACACTAAAATGTTAAGGCATGGAACATTTTAACCACAGACACAAAAATGTGTTAGTAATAAACTGTAGCCATTCTGATGCCCAGCTGCATCACAACCTGTTAGCATTACAAGTCTGGTGTCTTTCAGAGGGCAGGTTGTTTCTATTTCAAAACAAAAAAATCTCTTAGTAACGAAAGGATTTGGTAACCATAACTACCACTATTTAAAAGCAAGTGCTATCCTTTCTGGACAGCATGAGGACTGTTTTTCAGCCTTGTCTAAATGATTTTATCAGGAATATAAAATACTTTTTTTTTCTCTAATCTGAAAGAATACAAAGTCCTGAGAAATATAACTTTCCAGATGCCCAGACAGACTTAATGCAAAGTTTATTTTCAGCTGTAATTGTTATTAGTTTAGGTCAATTTGTATCTTAATACTTCTGTAACAAATAATACTCCAATATTTCAAACTGAAAACTTCATAGTGCAAAAAAACAAGTATGATTCACTTCCACATTACTGTATATTAACACAGAAACCACACAAAACCACTTTCCAGGAGGAAGAAACAAAGGACCCGTCTACTAAATGATCAAACATCAAAAATGCAAAGAAGCAAAGTAAGTGCTTTTTATTGACACCCTTTCCCACTTTGCATTCATAAGTAAGTACTTAATTGAAGTCCTTAAAGCACAATTGGGGCAGCATGCTTTCACTTCTCAATAGTTCTATGACAATTACATTTACTTCACAGTACAGACTGACCCAGCATTTTAAATGTGTATGGTCCAATATTATTAAATGTTTTGGCATGTGCATCAGACTTAGCATAGCTCAACAGCCGCTGTACATTAAAGAGTATGTAAGCATTTACTGGACACAATACAAAACTACTAAGCTATCTTCTGTTATGTGGGTGGCAATGTGTCACAGTGAATAAGATGCTTCTACACACCTTGTGATAGAAATTTAACATCTTATTAAAGAAAGAAACATCCTCTAACAGGACAATTCAGTAACCAGGCAGGAAAAAAGCAGTTCATTGTATCTTTTAATTCTCCTCAGCAAAATGCCTTAGAGGGAGCATTCTTTAAAAGCAGTCCGTTTAAGCATGGTCAGAAAAATAAAGAATAGAGGTTCATTTTATAAACTACTCAATTTGCAGTGTCAATCAATGAATACATTTCACTCTGGTTGGTTCATTGGTTTACACCCAAATGATTTATAAAAAATAAAAATGTATTATATTATATTCTGATTCTTCTTATACCTTTGAATTGCGTCACCACCCTTGAAATTTCTGTGCATATAACAATTGTCCATTCTCGTTTAAAGGACATCTGCTGATTTCTTAGTCATCTCTTAATCATCCTTTAGTACATTTTTTTATATTACATCAGCCTTTCTTCTGGTACATTATTTACTTGACCATCTCAGTATTTTCCTAAACCAATTCTTATATTTCAGTGTACATTTTGTTGTTCACATGACCTTTATCTGGTTTCCTGATGTGCTCGAACAGATTTCTGACATTTTTTAAGCCTTTATGCTATTTCTTTAAGATGAATGCTGTGTTGCCCTAAAATTATTCTTCCACAATCTCTAGGGATACAAGCTCAAGACCCAGCAGTGGAATAAACACATTTTCTGAAAATTCATGGATTTCAGATGTCTTAAAAATACATGGAAAAAATATATTCCTTGAGCCAAGATGTAAGAAAATAAAACTGTAGCTATTTTTGTAAATTTACTGACAATTCAAAACGATGATATACTGATCAAAACAACTACTCAGAATATTGATAATTTTCCTAGACCTATTTATTCAGTCAGTCATTTTCTAACATGCTTAGTCCTGAACAGGGTCACAGAGGGTGCTGAAGCCAATCTCTGCCAGCATAGGGCACAGGGCAGGAACAAACCCTGGACAGGATGCCGATCCATCGCAGTATGCACACACAACCACACATTAGGGCAAATTTAGCATTGCCAGTTCACCTAAACTGCATGTCTTTGGACTGTGGCAGGAAACTGGAGCACCTGGAAGAAACCCATGCAGACATGGAGGTGAACATGCAAACTCAGGTCTCCTTACTGTGAGGCAGCAGCACTACCACTGTGCCACTGTGTCACCCCAGCTATATTTAGCCATTTCTAAATTTGTATTTGTGCTTGTATTTTGAAGTACGAGTCCCTGTCATGCACCCCAAAACACAAGGCTAAGTTTCAGTACTATAGTAAAACCAGCTCTATTCAGCTTGAAACAGGAACAGCACGGTTATTGTAGTGGGATCTACCATTCTCCTCTATACAGACACAGCAATCAGCAGGGTCGTGGCCAGGTTAGTGGCCAAGTAATCCTGTTCCCTGCATTTATAATGTTCCTTGCATCCCCCTGTCAATGGCAAGCGCTTATAGTGCAACCGCAATCGACTCGAATCTGCTTTAGCTGCGAGCTGCTACAGCAGCCCGTGGTTGCCCGGGCAACTGATAACCTGTCTTCCAGAGACATGGCAATTGCACTTTGGGACACTCTTCGACGTGTCATCCCGTTGGGGCGAGTCCCAAAAGAGTTTAGAAATCTTACAGTATATAACCAGAAAAAAAGCAACAAAATTAACAATACAATTAGGACCCATTAACACACATGTCTCAGGACCCAAAGATCAATACACCAAATCTAAATAGAACATAAGGTTACTAGGGCCACATTTTAAGTTAAGTATCTTGGTAATCAAAGAGCATATTTCAAATAACCTACTTTCCTGTT
Organism: Polypterus bichir lapradei; assembly: GCA_026402145.1. NCBI lineage: Eukaryota > Metazoa > Chordata > Cladistia > Polypteriformes > Polypteridae > Polypterus > Polypterus bichir. The sequence continues at coordinate 42,953,719 of JANRMT010062791.1, read as the reverse complement.
GCTTGCCATCCCCTCCCCCATACTCCTTTTCTCTTTATTCTTTATTGTTTTTTTCTGGGTTGGGGTTTGTGTTGTTACTGGAAAACATCTACATTGTTGTAGATGTTGTCCCAGAAACATACAGCAAAATATGCTGAAAACAGCAAGAAAAAAACAATGTTCAAAATAAGATTCATGAGGTTGGAGGAGAAAAATTCATTCAAATTCCAAATGTAATCAGATTTTTTTTTTACTAGTTTTAAAGGATATGAAATTAATGGTCCCTGCTTTTTAATCTCAGAGGCTGGTACAATAATATTTTCTCATGACAATCCATGGAACTGCACACCTTGCCAATCTCCATCCCTACTCCAAGTCAAAAAGCCAAATAACAAGAGAGCACCATCTAAAGTTGTTCTTCATGCACATGCCTAGTGTGTTTCTTTTATTAATACATTAATGAATTCTTACCAAATTCTGAAAAAATTCTGAATGAATCCTCATAAAAACAAATTGATTCAAAATCATCTAGAAAATTATTTTTCTACTGAGTTACAGAAGGAGGGTTAGGATTCTTCCATTTGAGCAGAATAAGACTTCATGCAAGTAGTGTGGTATAACATATTATATCAGATTTTTCATAGTACAACATTTAATCCAAATATTTCTGTTAAAGCATTAGTAATTTTAAATTAAGTATATCCCAAAGGTAAACTTTGTCCAAAATGGTTTTCTTGTGATATTTCCAAAACGTTACCTAGTAATTCAGGCAGTTGATAGTATCACTCATAAGTCTGATCTTGCTCTTGGTACATTATAGACAATTTTGTACAAGACATTTATGAATGATAAAACAATTTTTAATTGAATAATTGCATGCTTGATACATATTGAACTATAATGTATTTTGTGAAGTTTGGCTGAATCCCATTTCTTTTCTGAAATTTCAATTGAAACATCCCCTTCCCCTAGTTCAAGAAGATCAAAGGGAAATTTCCTTGAAATTTTTTGAAATGCTCCGAAGATGCTTTCTGCATCTTCATCCAAATTTGCCAGCACCAACTTATGGATAGATATAAGGAAAATAGATTGCCTTGATGAAGTTTCACATTTATACTCTTAATAAAATAAAATGTGTGTTGCTAGAATATTAAATGTATGCAAAAACTGTTTTCAAAGGGCACAAATATGTTATCAATATAGAGATCTTTAAATTTCATGTCAAGTTAAATTGAGTCTAATATCTTAAAGAAGAATTTGTCAATATATATTAGAGTGCTCTGAAAGGGATATAGGAGCTTTGGGAAGATAATAATAATAATAATACATTTTATTTATATAACGACTTTCCCATGCTCAAGGCACTTATTAATTTTGGCGATGTTAATTCTCCCAGCAAAAGTAAGATGAAGAGAAGGTCCTCTGCTTCATTAATAATTTACATCATATTACTGAAATTATGTTTAAACTAGCAGAATACCCGCGCTTCGCAGCGGAGAAGTAGTGTGTTAAAGAAGGTATGAAAAAGAAAAGGAAAAATTTTAAAAATAACGTAACATGATTGTTAATGTAATTGTTGTGTGTGTATATATATATATATATATATATATATATATAGCAAAATACATATCTATATACATATCTACATATATATATATGCATACCTATCTACATCATATATACACACACATATACATACATACATACACAGACACACACATATATATAATTTGTGTGTATAATATACACATCATATATATATATACATATAAATATATATACATATATACACATATATATATACACACACACACATATATACATATATACACATATATATATACACACACACACATATATATACACACAAACACATATATACATATATACACATATACATATCTACATATATACTGTATATACACACATATATATATACAAATCTACATATATATATTAGGGGTGGGACTCGATTAAAAAATTAATCCAATTAATTAGAGGCTGTGTAATAATTAATCTTGATTAATCGTATGTAATCGCACATGTAAATTTGCCCCAAATCGCAAATGTGTTTTTTTAATTTAAAAGGGTTTTAGTGGGCGACAGAATCAAATAATAGACATGGACATGAATATTGTAAACTCAAGCTCTTTTAATTTCTGAAAAAAAAAATGCTTTTAAACTGCATTTGAATTCAAAACAGAAACAAAAATATCATCCCTGGTTAAAATTGGGCAGACTTAAAAATAAAGTGGTAGTTTAAGTACTTTAAGTACATTTTCAGAATGGTATTGTCTTTAAATAATAATAACCAAAATTTCAACAGAAAGTGCAGTTTTTCTTCTTAAAAAAATAAGTCAGAAACATAAAAGGTAATTTGACCAACTTAATCTTTAAACTCTGAGTAACCTTAGCCAAAATTATTTTGTACATTAGGCTAAAACAGTGTGATCATTGAACATTTTGTAATTAGATGTAATTAGAATTACTAACGGTCACGGAACTCCAATGATCCCCAGTAAGAGCCACAAAGTCCGCTTTTTGTAATGCATCTAATTTTGTTTGGTTTTCACTGTGCACAAAACCATGCTTTTATCAAGGCTTCGCTCGGGTAGTTTTTTGAAATTAAATTTTCCTCCGATCAGGAACGCGCTTCATTCCGAGTGTAACATTTTTATAGCTGTGATGTGTGCACCAGTGTAATCGATGTACCAGGAAATCATGCATTGACAAAAGTTCCCCTTTGCTTGGAATTGAAAATGTGATTAAATGCGTTATTTTTTGTTATGGAGTACATGCATCGAAGCTTCTCAGCTGTGCTTGTGCTAAGAATAGGAAAGATTTTAAAAATAACGTAACATGATTCTGCGTTAACCGCATATTTTTTCATACGTGTCAAACCAAGGAAATGCGAGGTTAAAATGAACCGAGAAGCACGCGTACATACTCAGTACATCCCCTCTCGGGAATCGAACCTCAGATGTAGGCGACAGAGGCGAAGCCTCTACAATTACGCCACGGTGTGTGGCTTATTTATTTGAGAGTATGTAGTAGATAGATAGATAGATAGATAGATAGATAGATAGATAGATAGATAG
>JANRMT010062791.1:42918683-42947284 GCA_026402145.1 Polypterus bichir lapradei | reverse complement strand
AGAAGGCTGAAATTTGGCAGGCTCATTCCTTACAGCTTACTTACAAACATTAAGCAGGTTTCATTTCGAAATTCTACACGTAATGGTTGTAACGGTCAACAACGTCCGCCATGTTGAACTTTCTTATTTATGGCCCCATCTTCTCGAAATTTGGTAGGCGGCTTCCCTGCACTAACCGAAACCAATGTACGTACTTGTTTCGGTGGTATGATGCCACTGTCAGCCGCCATATTGAACTTTTCAACAATCTTTGTTACTTTTGGGCCCATCTTCAAGAAATAAGGCCGTCCGTCGCTCCGGTCTCTATATTCCCTTCCTTGCTTCGCCACGGGATTCACATCTCCCTACTGATAACTACAGTCTTTTTGTTTAATCCACGGCTTCTCCGCTGTTTTATTGTTCATTTATTACGATTATAGTTATTGTGTAGGTATTTTAGACTTACTTTACATTGCTCAGGTACCCATTTCCTTTATCATTCCAACCCCCATTAACATGTCTATCGAGGTGATCACCATCGATCAAAGAACTGTCACTTACCGAGTGGTTTCCATGCCCGGAGATAGCACCTACCTTTTCCATTCTCTTTGTTACATATTGCACGGCCATATCAGGCTCACTCTTGATATCCGGAGGAACATTCTGTCTTATGTATTGAATGACTGGGACAAGTTCGGGGTGTGGACTGATGACGGTACAGGAGATAATTAGACTACACAGGAGCACTATAAGAGTGAAATGCTTAAGCCCTTCAGCTATGGTTCTGCATGTGAGTTGATGGCTGCCGCTGAATTGTTCGGTTGTCGCTTCAAGTGTACCGAAATAGCCAAATATTTTACACCTTTCGAAACCGCCAATGCCTCTTAAACATCTTAGATTGACAGGTGACGATTTCAGTAGTGGACACTTTGATGTTTATGAATGTTTAAACTCTCAAAAGCTGGATGTGATTTTATCGATGAAACCGGTTGTGTGCTTACAATGCTTGACAGATGCCAAATGTCACTTCAACACAACAAATCCTGCAAATACTGTCGTAACTGAAACAAACCATGAAACTCAAACCGATTATGACAGCAGCAATCCAAGCTGTGAGATTTGAGACAAGATTACTGTTCACATGGCCAACTGTAAGTTACATGCTCAAGAGTAAGCTCAGCGCACAGCTTGGTCATGTTACAACCGGAGGGCCGAATTGACAACATGGTATACAAAGAGATCCTTAACAAATAATTATTGGCATATTTTCCCTCAGTTTAAAAAGGTTTAATTTTCTTCTTAATAAAAATTTTAATGCAGTACTTCACCGCTGCGAAGCGCGGGTATTTTGCTAGTATATAAATACGCACTTTATGAAGTGGCTCATGTTGTGCAATATTATAATTGTATCGCAAGTTTACAGTGAGGTAATTGTACTAATAAGTACAAATAGTTCTACAAGGAGCACTTGATGGACTGATTGAGTGTGTTTATAGTTCTTGGGATAAAACTGTTTCTGAACCACGAGGTCCGTACAGGAAAGGCTCTGAAGCATTTGTCGTATGAGAGAAGTTCAAATAGAGCTTGGCTGAGGCAGCGTGTGTTTGATGCTGTATACCGATAATTCTCTTTCCGATCAACTTCTGTAGAGCTGTGATTCCACACTCAGATACAGTGGGATAAATACTCTGAGTGGTGCATTGAGAGGATCAATGCTAAAGCAGCTTTGGTATTTGGAACAGTTTGGCCATTCTGTGGACCATTATATTGTTACAGATTAATTGCAATGAGATGCCTTAAACTAATTAACAATATGCAGTTAATGTCAGTGTATTTGATAAAGCCACGTCAGGGATGTGGATCTAAAAAAGAAAGGGAAACCACACTAGAACAAAAACACTGCTTTGACACTGGGTGCCGCCAGTTTGCAAAACTGAGCGGAGAACTTGCGTACGTCAAGCATTTAGCTGCCGTGAAAATGTGCATGACTTTGCGCCAAGTTTAGGTTTTATATATCGCGATGTGAGCGTGGAAATAGGCTTACACAACATTTTTGTGCGTGCACACCGTTTATATATGAGACCCCAGATGTTTTTAAATGGTGGAAACTGGAGACTGTAAACTTTTACTCCCATTGCATGGACAACAGACCACAAAAAACTATTATTTCTTCTTATTTGGGAACCGGATTATTATCATCATCTTCCAGGATTACCTTAAATATGTTCACCACAACAGTAACCAAGGAGACAAAAATGGACAGAAATGGCAGTGTCACTCTGTTTTTTAAACCATTTTCAAACTTTTGAATAATATGTAATCAGCTAATTTCTAAGTAAAGAGATATTACCCCTCACATTGAAAATATATCAGTATGTGTTTCTCAATTTGTTTACATTTAAATGATATCACTTATTATTTAATGTTCTATGAATCTAATATGATATATTTGATTATGAAGCATATTTTTCAATTAAATTGCTTATGTTTCTTTTGTAAACTTAACATTATTAACAGTAAAAGAATAAATTCTGAATGAATATTGAATGTCTTTATTTTTCCTTTCATATTTTCTTTTATACACAGTTCAATACAATTAATTGAGATATGACTTGTATATAATTTTCTGTTCTTTTTTCACACACTTCTTTCAAAAGCACTAAATTGAAGGTTATATTTGAGCACATTCTCATTACAAATGCTTTGTTACTATTCACTCTTATTGAATTTACAGAAAGCTATTTTTACACATTATAGCATCTTCAATAACAATTATGGATTTTTATTGACCTCTTGCCATCAATATCAATAAATGACCTCTGTTTAATTCTAACAGTGTTGTATTTTCTATTCAATATTATGCAAAAAACATGCTGGAATGCGTACAAATAATACATTTAAAGTGTGTGTGTGTGTGTGTTGGGGGGTATGTGTTCCCAATTAGTATAAGGTTGCCAGGGGCAAGGACAACACAAATTTGGCACAGAACAAACCCTGCTTCACTTTAAAGGCCATTGAAGATTCAGAAGTGAAGAGATACCATGAGCCACTAGAGGAAGTTCTAGTCTAGTGTCCCTTGAGTAAATGTAAGGCCACCTCTCTGACCTCAAGTGACATACAGAATGTGGTTTAAAGCTGATCTAACCCCAGAACCAACAGGAGAGTAGAGTTTAGAGGGGCAAATGCAAATACTCAACCAGCATGAGGACAAAATACCTAAAGAAATAGAGTAAGGTGGGATTTGAGAAGGAGTGTTCTTTTTGGTACTGGAATAATGGGAAAATGGACCAGTCAATTCATTAGACTAGAGGTCAACAGCAGTTTAGGTGGCCTCAGAAAGGCTGTAGATTTATAGTTTTTTACCTGCTTATTTGTACTTTGTGGTCTTTCACTCTTCATTCCTTCCTGTGATTATTTTTTTCTTTATTAACAAGCTATTTCAAGCAAGACCCTTGACGTGCAATTGCTTTGTACTGGTTATGACGTTAACTTGCATCAAGCACTGCAAGCCAGTCCACCAACTTACAGGGAAAACTTTGGGATTGATTGCAGGATTGGCACTCCAGCCACCATAAAAAAAACTCACACTGTTCTAGTGTGGTGCTGAGGTGTCACCTACTGCACTCAGGTCCCAGTCCTGGTGGTTCGTCATGTGATCGTTGCGGTAACTTGTTATCAATGCATGCTCAAAACCTCTCTGTGCCATCTCCTTTAACCAGTCAAAATCCTTAAGAAAATAGGCATAGCCTCTAATTTTACTTATTTTGTTATTAACTGAAGCATATTAGAAAAAGCTCCAGACAGAATAAAGGGGAGAGAAAACAAAAAAATGCAAAAAACAACCCAAAAACAAACTGAAACAGCTACCCTTGGAGCCCTGTGCAGATTGCACTCCAAACCTGTGGTTTTTCTTTTAAGGAATAAGGATCTTAAACCTTCTCCCTGGCCTTTCTGCTTTGTGCCATTTACTGTTACCATCAAAAAGCACTAATGTGTACCTTTTGAAAAGTGACCTCACTTTTTATAATACATCATGTAACAAGGCTTTTTATTTAGAAGAAGTAGGGAAAGACCATTTTCCAAAATGGATAGGTATAGTGTCTGTTTTAAGAGTAATGCCTCCTCTGTGCATTTAACATGCTAACCCTGTCACATTTCATGATTTTTCCAAAAATGTTCAGTCGCAGACATCATTTACATAATCTTAACAAGTCAGAGGCAGTCACAGGCCGATCCCATGATAGTAAGTCTTTTAGTCTGACATCAACAATGACTGAGTCCAAATGGTCTATGTTTTGCCCTGAGAAAAATCAATCTGTTTGATTTTGTTTTAGGTCATAAGGGTAGCCTCCGTGTATGTGAGAGCTTATAATCAATGAACAATCTGCCAGAAGTACACTGCAGCTACAAAGAATAAGGAACACAGGTGTTTTAGACCTCAAAAGCAGAAATGAGGCCTTTCTGTCTGATGTCTTGTATTTTACATATCACAACAACTAATACTGTATATCGCATAGTTACGCGATTTGGAAAATTTGACCTCTCTTAAAAGAATACATGGATAAGACTCAAGCAGCTCAGGTTCGATATTATAACCAAAACACCACCCTCAGAGAATTCCATCCCGGGGATCATGTTGTGGTTCTTGTGCCTACTTCTCATTCTAAATTACTGGTGCACTGACAAGGCCTGTATGAGATTAAGGAAAGAAAAGGACTTGTCAATTATTTGATAAAACAACCCAATCGTCAGCCAAGTAAACGGGTATATCACATCAACTTGTTGAAACCGTGGAAGGAAAAGGAAATATTACACCTCTCCGGTTAATCCTGTTCCCTTTTCATTAAAAAAAGTACTTAATCTTGGACCCAATCTAACTCCTTCCCAAAGACAGGAGCTAGAACTAGCAATCTTGACCGTCCCGGAGGTAGTAAGCGAGCAACCTGGACGAACCACACTAATTGAGCATGATATTGTGATAGACCTGGGGGTAATCATTCGGGAACACCCATATCGCCTTTCCAAGGCAAAGAAATATTGAGTTGGAAATCAAGCGTATATTGAAACTGGGTGTGACAGAAGAAAGCCACAGCCCATGATCCAGACCAATTGTCTTGGTTCCAAAACCTGATGGGACTTGGAGGTTCTGTATCGACTTCTGAAGTCTCAGTCAGGTCTCTAAATTTGATGTGTACCCAATGTCTCAAATAGATGAACTCCTTGAGCAGCAAGAGAACACACAGTTCTTAAATACTTCGGACTCTGCCAAAGAGAAAACCACGTTTAGCACTTCTAGCGGACACTGGCAGTACAGAGTTCTCCCATTTGGACTGCATGGAGCTCCCGCGACCTTTCTACATCTGGTGCATAGGGTGCTTAGACCCCACAGTTCATATAGTGCCGCTTATCTAGATGACATCGTCATCTATTCCGGCACATGGAAAGAACACTTACAGCAAGTCAAAGCTGTTCTTCTATCACTAGCTAAAGCCGGCTTATGCCATCAATCTGAAGAAATACTTATTTGTTTTGAACAAAGCCAAATATTTGGGCTACCTGGTGAGTAGGGGAACAGTTAGACCACTGTTCAAAAATCGATGCCATCTTAAAATGGCCCCGTCTGATAAACAAGCGGTAGGTCCAAGCCTTTCTAGGAGTAGCAAGTTACTACCGCTGGGTTGTTTATCACCTTGGACCCCTCTATGCTAATGCCAATTCCTTTCTCGTGTTTTTGACCTTGTGGTTCAGGATGCCTGACATGATGGGTCTGGGCCTTTCATGTCATACACATGTGTTAGGGAGGCAGCCAAAGGGTCCAAATGGGAGTGAAGGTATGGGGGCTTAGAAACAAGCACTAATGCCTTTTTCCTGATGACATCACTTCCAGCCACCAATGTTGAAGTCACTTTCGTTTCCTCTGCCTAGTGACATCATTTCCACTTCCTCCAACAGCCATTTTTAGTTCTGTATTAAAAGCTCCATGAACCATTTGTCAATTGTCAAATGTATTTTGTCAAAAGACCTTTTTCTTACAAGCAATTCTCATCTGACCATTCCAGACATTATACGGAGAGGCTTCCCCAAACCTTTATCTTTGTTTTGTCTTCTGCTTTCTTGACAAGCTCAAGGTGAGATGAGACAAATGTTTTAGATAAGAAGGAAGAAGTCACTTTAGTAAACTTTGTTATGTCCTCACACATTACTGAATATTCAAAGAGTACTTAGATTTTGGAATTAGATATCTTTTTCATTTCAAATTCAAAAGTATTGTCACATGTGCAGAGTGAATTCATACTTAAAAATCTGACTAAAATGTAACACATTGCTACTTTTTACCTCCATTTCAATAGAAGAAGTAATGACAGATCGCAAACATTTACTTTGAAGTGATGTGCAACTAGTACTACATAACATAATATGGGAACTCGTACAGAAGCGGCATTGCAGCACTTACTGAAGCCTATTTCCCCAGTTTGCCCATGAGCTTGATGTTAGCACGTTGTTCGAACTGCGACATTGCACCAAATGACTATGCACACGTCTAACTCAAACGGTAATTAAAACAATACTACACGCTAATCCAGACCTGTTGTAACTGGTCTACAAATGTGCTGCACTCCCCTCCTCAACAATATGTGTGTAATCTGATTTTCAGTGTCACAGAAGTTACAGCCTATCTCAGCAAAAAAACTGCCCTGGATATTGTAGAATCTAATCACACACACACATTCATACAGGGTCCAATATGGAATCCCCAATTAACCTAGCATGCAGGGCTGGCTCCAGGGGGTATTTTAGATGAGCTAACCCCCCCTCCAAATATTATGTCAAGCCCCAATACCCCCATACTGTCGGGTATAATTGTAGGATTTTGATGATTAATAATCAATAAAACACCCACCCAGGGATGCCAAATTAATTTGAAAAAAGTGAAAATGAATTTTAACTTGTCTAACCCTGGGACAGAAGATTAATGCAGGTAATGGGGTGTAGGAGCTCTGTTTCACCTTCAGCTGCAATGCCAGAAATATCAAGAAATCTGTACAATTTATGAACAAGGTTCATAAATTGGTTAAATTCTGCATTAACACTTTCACTTCCTCTGTTGTGATTTGAAACATGGCTGAAATAAGCAAAATAATCTCATTTTTTATAGCATAAATATAAACAAAGATGAATATATGCAAATATGTATACTGTATATGTATATAGAAATAAGCTAACAAAACATAAAATTACGAAAGCTTAGTTTAACATTTTCTCTACCATAGAAAAAGGCATGTAACCTATCAATTCTATCTCTTGGCTTAGATAGAACTTTCCTGTCTTATAGGAAAAGGCACATGACTTATAAATCCTGATTTTTCAATTCATGAGGTTAAGAAGGATAAATTCTCTAGCTGGTTATGAAGTTTATTTTGCCAGCAAGTGGTGTTCATTTGCTCATAGCAGATAGCCTTTTCCCTGGCTGACAGACCAACCCCTCCCCCACCACACAGAGTTCTCTAACTCAGTGTGTGTGTGCATGAGTGCATGTATGTGTGAGGTGCTGCTCTGCTCTGTTCTTTCATATAGGATTCGGGGTGAAAATCTTATAATAGCCAGAACTTATCCTTCAACACCAACACCATAGTACATTAGCTGGCTTTGGCCTGTCTGTTGAATTACAGTTAAAAGTTCTCAGATTCAATATAATTATGGTTTGAGGTGAATGATGCTTGGTCCCTTTCCTTGTCAGACTTCTCCAGACATGTAGAAGGTCTTTTCAGCATGCCTTCTTCTCTTTGTTCAGGAGGTCTCCTTCTTTGCCTTTGGTTGCATCTACTGCAGTTTTCTCTTTGAGAGGTTTACACAAAGTGTATTTGGATGCTAGCAAAGTTTCACCTGCTCAGTCAACTTATGGTCACTTAGTGACCATCATTATCAAGTTGAAAAAAGGTGGTTTATGTGCGGTCTCTCTCTCTCTCTTGCTCCTGTCCTCACTGTCCCACAACAAGGTTGGACTAATGGCATACTTGTCCAAACTCCAACACAGACAAGCATTCCACTGCTTTCAGTCCAGCACAATTGCCCCTTTGGGGTAAAGAAATTGTTTCGAACTTTGTTCTGGCCACACTCTGTCACTTATTGGTTTTGGCTGTGGGCTGCCAAATTATGGTCAGTTTCTGGCAAACAGTTTGCTAAGCCAGGATTTGGGTTCCAGACTGGCAAATGGATAAGGTCAGTCTATCCTACATAATGTTATTTGTTGGATTTTTGGGTCTTTATTACATCATAACCTGTCCCCACTCAAACCCACCCCCAGATGTATCTCACATGCCCCCTTTATATTTTGGTCAGGGCAGATTCAGGCAAGTCCATTGGCAGAATGTAAATGAATAAGATCATGTCAACGAGAGCAGGCTACTTGGGCATTAAAACTAAAAATGAGCTATCTTGCATTCCTAATACAACAAGAATGACACTGCTAATGTGGTTTGGTACTTTATTAAGGATGAGTCATAAGCTATGGATGCTTTGCTAACTGACAGTTTCTTTGCAATCTTAGTTTGAATGGCTTCTGCAAAGATGCAAGCCAACTGTTAATATAAAAGCATCTACAATAGAAATACATTGTTAACCTGAAAAAACAGATTAAAAAAAGTGTTAATATTTGGCACAACCCTGATGAGCTTTAAGAGCATGCTATTGTGTGCTATTGTGTAATCCAGAATGAAAAGAGTATGATGGATTTTTAACTGAAGAGTATGCAGTTATTAGCAGAAAGCAAAATATGTTCCAGAGCTTTGTAAAACTTTAATATTTTGAATGGTTGCTTGCAATGTGTAACCAAATTATTGATAAATGAAAGAAAAAATGCATGAATTAAACCACTTAGTCAAATCCAAGATTATAATATTACAACTGAATACTTAAATAGTTTTAATTAAGTTATGTGATTTTGAACATGATTTTCCATATGAGGGTTGTAAGGAGACAGAAACCAGCCAGGCAAGAACCAACCCTGTACATGAGCTAACCTTTTGCAGTAGATACCCCTCATACATGGCCAGTTGAGAGTTGGCAGTTAACCCAAGAGTGTGTTTGATAAATGTGAGGAGCACACATGGGAACTATACGTGGCAGTGATCGGGCTGTGGTCTGTTTCTAACTTATTTCAATAAAGCAGCAGGTGACATTTTAAAATTTTGAGAATTATTTGTATTAGACACTTAAGTCAAATAGTAATAGTAAAAGCATTTTATTTTCCTCTGCTTTTATTGATTACAAAGCCTGACCTTGCAGTTTCCATATTTCACTACCAACAATACACATGCAGTCTAAAGCAAAAAAAAAAAAAAAAGATTAAGCTGCTCTGAGGGTAGCACTTTGTTCATAATTGGATGATTTTAGTGTTTATTAATGAAAAAATATAAAAATAAATCATTCATGATGTTATAAAATATATAATTCATATTATTTGTTCTTTTAAAGTTCTTTCAAAAGTGGATGTGACTTTATTGTTAATTTTAATAGGTAACTCTAATAGCTGTATCTAACAGAGGGAAGACAGAGGCAAAACCTTGAAGCTTTGAGGAATTTTTTTATAAAGATTTTTTCAATAGATATTTTTCAGGAAAAGCTTGATTGACCACCTTTTGAAATCACTTTTAAACTATAGGCATAATTTACAATTCTTAATAAGTGTAATATTTAAGTATCACATTATATGGTTATATTTATAGGAGTGGCTACATAGTTAGGATAACCCTGAGTGCATCATAGGACATGTTTAAGGGATAATATTTTTCAATTGGCCTGATAGAGTTCTTCAGAAAGAAATTTCTAGGGATGTGGTGGTCTAATTGGTCCAGCATTTTATGTTGCAATTACAACACTCACCAGTAAAAGTGAATTGAAAATAAAATATTATTTAATTCACTTAGTTTGTTTTTGGTAATATTATATCAGAGTTTTTAAAACAAAGATGTTAATTCCTTAATTTAATTTTCATATTACTTAACACTTGATATCAAAAAGATTATGCTTCCTTATTCAAATATCAGCCTTTGATGTAAAGGACAAAGTCAAGACAAATCATTGCAGACATTTTATATTTTCACACAGAACATTTAAAGAAAAATAACTTGATCACTTTAGAAAAACAAAATAATAAAAGTATCAATCACCTTAGTTTCATATTTGTGCAGTCCCATTAATTAACACTTTGTAGAAGCAATTTTTGTTTTGCTGTTTTTTCATAAATATCAAATTGGTGCACATGGATTTTCAGATTTTATCCAGTTGACTTTGGTGTTATTCAATTATTCCTATCAAGGCCACTAATCAATGCCTTTGGATTTCAGAATTTTATATCTAGCAGCCTTTTAAGTATCATTTTTTCCCCACTTGGAGCAGCTACAGTTGATTTTTCATTTGTTTTTCATCTCATAGTAGTACTTAAAAACATGTAGCAATTACAAAAATATATATGGTGTAGAATAGTATATAGCAACATAGAAAGGAATGTTATTCAAGGGTAAGAAGGCACTTATGTTCCTCTTTCTTTTTCGGTATTTAACAGTGTAAATCAGCTAACAGAAAGAATTTTAATCAGTCAAAAAATTTTTTCTAATTCAGGTTTGACATTAATATGGTGTGATATGGGCTTGAGGATTATAGGGCACTGCAAAAATCCCATACTTAAAGACGGGGAACAGAAGTCTCCAGGAAGGAGTCATTAGGTCCTGCAAAATCTTGAAGAGGAGTAGGTAATGCAAGTGTAAGTGTTCACTGTCTCATTAAATAGGTCAGCTAAGGTATGGGTGAGCAATACATCGGAGACTCAGGAAACACTATAATTTTGAAGCACCATTTGTTTTAGGGTGACCATTAAACAAGGACCCTACAATGGCTGAAAAGTTTATTAAGCAACAGAGATCAGTGATTGTACAGATAGGAAGTGGGAAACAAAGGGATTTTGGTGAGGAGGAACTGTGATATGACACAAAGTTCAGTGAGTATGTAATAGTTTTAATAGTATCCAGTAGTTTAATTATTGTTTCATGAAAAGGTCGACTTTGAGTCTTCAACAGAAAACATGCTTCAATTACCTCAGAACATGTTTTGAACAATTTTAAATATCTTTGTTCATGTGTTTTCATGGTAAACATTTTGTCCACCATTTAAGATGGTTCAGCCGTTTTTGTGTTATTAGCGAACAAACAGACAAACATACAGAATTCCAAAGGGCTTCCCATTTTATTTATATATATATGTGTATGCACACACACACACACCAGCTCACGCTCCTAAAACTCCATAAATTTTGTATGTTGAATTGGTTTAACAGTAATGTACATGCAAAAATTTATAGACATCCACTCTGCTATTTTGGACGAATGTGTGGTTTTTGTGGTGTTACAATGCTCCAGTGAAATTTTAAAATTCCATATAAGTGCAAATTTTAAATGGCATGAACAATAATGTAAATACAAAATTTCTTGAAAGTAGATAAAACCTTTTTTGAGTGAGTCATTACTATTGACTGAACTGTCTGTATTTTGATTTGTATAAAGAGTTATACGCATGCAAAATTTCATTAAGATCAACTCAGCTGCTTTGGAGTGATGCAGAGTTTTTGGGTTGACCCATCTCCAATGACAGTTTTGAAATGCCATATAGCCTGTATTTTAGGCTGGACCAATGGCAAAGCTACAGTTCATGAAAATATTAGTTAAAACCATTTCAGCAATTTTTGTCACATTGGTGAACAAACAGACAAGATGTTATTTGTGGGTTGAAGTGAGCTCCTTGTATGTAAAAAGGATATATTGTATAATATCAAACAAAGTTGAAAAAATAAAAAGACAGAGACTACAGTACTATGATTTTATTTATATAGTTTGATCAAATTTATGCCAGAAATGTAAGTCCAAATATTTAATATTTTTAGCTCTATAAGATATATATACCTGTAGATAGATAGATAGATAGATAGATCATATACTGCATTCATGCTGTAATATACAGTAGATGGAATTTGTTGCACATAAGCTGTATTTTATCTGTGCCATTTATCAGTTTAAAAAAGATACCATAACCTAATGGATCTATTCCATATGTACTGTAACCTTCAACAGTGGAAGTCTCTTTTATACTCTTAGTCACTTGTCCATAATCACAGTTGTGTTATTTTCAAGACAAAAGTAATTTTGAAAGAATACATTTGATTTTTTCTGGTTATCTAAAATAATAACCAAGAACTCTTCAACCTCAGCAGAGGTGACTGCAGAAGACACAACTCTCTTCCTGCTTCTGTCTTGACTGTCACAAAACTTTACAATATATGTTGTAGAAACTGATTAATGTTTAAATACTAGACATGCTAGATGGGCATTGTTTTTTTAAGTAGTTTTCAGGAATTATAGGTCATTCTTAACTTTATTATTTAATTATTGCTACAGAAATGGCTTATACAGATATTATTAACTGGAAATTCACTGATTATTGTGCATCAGTGTATTAACAGTACAGAAGAAATATTTAAAAAATATTCATGCTGGCAAGAAAGTGAATCATATCCTTAGAAGATTGCACATAAAATGTAGCAGTCAAAGGCTATGAACTATTATTCTGCTTTTCCTTTATGTCTATTGCTTATTTCTAAACTGTCCTTGCACACATCTGTCTGTTTATTTTATTGTATGTTTCTATCCTTTCAATAACTGTATAACCTATTTTTCTAGGAAAATTTTCAAAAACCTTCTAATTTAATTCCTCCTGAGTAATTATCTATAGCTACAGATTTAGTGGCCATTTCAATTGATGATATTTCAAGTTCAAGTTCAAAGTCATGTGTGCATAGTATGTAAAATTCCTACTTTTCTGTCTCCTCAGATCAGCTGACAATAATACAATACCAACAAAAAGACAAACATACCAAAAGAGTATAACAGCATGCAACACACATATATATAGCATATATAATGTATATACATTTAAATATAACATATATTTGTTTAAGTCTTAAGTAATAAATATTTGTTTATATTTATGCTGTATATATGCAGTAGTGTAATACATACATACACAGTATATCTTTAAGTTTTTATAACATATGTTGTTATAAATGGCTGGGAAGAAGGTGAAGAATTCATTTGGTTACGTAAACTGACTAAATTCATACTTTACGCTTTGACACTGTTTGATATACTGTAATGTTCCCCTCAGTAACATTTGGGAGGCTGCAATAAAAGAAATGTGAATGGATGTACAAAGTCATCTCCTGATCCCTACTTAATGGCATCATTTTTTTTCCTACTTGTGTAGGTCTTGTGTGCTCTGCAGTTGAGATCTGAGTCTTAATTGTGGAAAATACCAGGGTCATAACACTCTGTTTAGCAAATTACAAAATTGTAATGCTTTATACTTTTACATCTTATATTATTTCTTCTGAGGACATCTTCATCTAACTAAATCTTCATCGATTAGCATAGGAGAAGGTAACGTTATCATGGAAGAGCTATCTAAGTGATACCAATTTTCACTGAACGCATATCAAAGTTTATTCTGCTAATTGGAACATGTACTTTAAAGTGAAGACTTCCAAGAGGTAATATACACGATCAGATTAAATTACCACTCTAAATATTGGCAAAGAATATTTTAAGATCACCTCGGTTGATTATTAGTGCATTTATCAGTGGCTCCTAAAAAAACATCCTTTCACAAATCATTTTGTCATAATAGAATATATATAGCTTGCCATTCTTAATAATTGAATATATTTTACTGCACTTAATCCGCAATTATTCAAGTCATGTGTTAACACCTTTTTAAATTAGCTATTCCAAATAATATGCGAAACATTTATTTTTCATTCACCTGTCAAGCATAATCTAAATGCATTAATATGGGGCTCACACTAGTCTGTGAGTATGTCAGTACAACAGTAACATCCATCACTAAAATGACTACCTTACAGCAAATCAAATCAAGTGACCTATGCTTAGTGAACTAGCAATGTTTCCCTGTGGTAAAGTGTATTTAGGGATCCAAGGCAGTGTGAGTTTTTAAATAAAAACAGCACAGCTCAGTCCCCATGGGTGTAGGTGCTTGAAGTTTTCCAAGATGCATGGCCCCAGAATCAATAATGAGAGAACCGGGTGGCCATGTTTACACATGAAGGTGTGATCAGCCCAGCCAGTTTTCTCATTAATGTTTGTGGGTCATTAGGCAGAGCTCACCTGCACCTACATAGTATATAACGAGCCTGAGCAAGAGCCTGAGCAAGATACAAAAAGATGGTAAAAACAGTAAGAAAAAGGATAGAAAGAGGAAAGAAGATCTGAAAACAAGGGAGACAAAAAAAGGAAAGTCGGGACTGTGGAGGAGCTGGTACTAGAGAGGAGTCAAGTTGTTTAGGGAAGACATGCCATAAGAGGCACTGGCACTCTGGGGTAGTGTCATTCCTGCTGAATGCTGTAGATGAACAGGAGTAACCATTCTCCAAGAGGTTTCACAGATGTGAAGGGATGGTGGTGTGAGGAAAGAGAATAGCTTGTAGGCCCCCATGGACACCGAGGGATGGTGAAGAGGACATGGGCCAATTATTGACCATCCTTGCTGGAGAGTGCCTCCTGCTTTCTGAGCAGACTGTAAAAGTGAGCAAAGGAAAGCACATATGAAGAAGGATGCTCTGAGGCTAGTGGGTTATTTTTATAGTACTCAATCCCAACTGTGTTTTAACCTGGATATTAACCATTGTTGGATTATTTATTGACTGATTTTAACCTTCATGAACAACAGTTTTATATCAATGATTATCTATTTATTTGAGAAGCACTGTACTTTGATTTGGACCCATTTGTTCACGAATAAAAAAGTATTGTAGACTTTGTTACATCAACATTTTCCTTGTTATGTCTCCTCATTTAGCCTAGTCCATCTTGGTCTATGTCTATTGATGACTCAGGGACATGGTTCAAGGAGAAAGTGCCAGCTGTGGGCAACCTGGGCATCATATACCCATTTTTAGTAAAAGATCTTTTCCAACGCATTCAACAAGTGTTAAACACAAAGAAAGGCAATAAAATGTATGGGATTACAAGCACACAATGAATGATTGAGCCAACCAAAATTAAATAGTCAAATTGTCTATTTATTATTGTTTTTATCAACCATTCTTGTGATCAACTGACAAGAGCTCCACGATTCACCAGCTTACTGGTTGGACACCAATGCTTCAGCATGTTTTTTCTATTAACTATTTTTAAAAGCACTGATGCTACAGAGGAATATCTGTATGAATAGATAGAGGGCTAAGTTCATTTTATTCAAATTGCCTAATGTGACACTAATTCATTATAGCTACAATCAGGTCTTCTAAAATTGTAATTCTCTGTACTCAACAACTCTTTTCAGGCTGAAGAGGTGTGAGTGAATCAGATTAATAGATACATAATCTATAGCACTGAGTGTCTGCATATAAGTTGAACTGAACAGAATTAACACAAAAAAGTTTGTTTAAATATACAATGCATGGTGATAAGATTTCAAGAATATTAGAAAAGTTTTAATGAGACAGGATATAGATATTTATACACAAACACATACACACTCTATATCACAAGTAAACAATTTATGGCTATGTACAATATAATTATGAATTCATCCAAAACTTTACTTTCAAAATTCTTTTTCATGCCAGTCCTTGAAACAAGTTCTGTTTGGCACTAGGCACAAAGAAAGGTTACATTTTGTACAATAAGTTGGAATTCTTGTGCTGCAATTGACAAATCATCTCCTGCTTTCTGTTAACGTTCCCCATATTAGTTAAGTGTGTTTTTATTTATTTATTTTTATTGTTGTTGTGTTTTCCTTACATTTTATAACTGGAATAAATTAAGTACATACATACATTTTCATACCAGCTTCTTCCATTGCTGTGTTATGAGGAAAGGGAAAATGCCTTGGCATTTGGCATCCCTGGACATAGGGCAGCCAACAGCCCAGGACAGGCCCACCCCCAGAGCTAGTCCCACACACCACACATTCACCTGAGCCACTGGTGTGTTGGTGGTGGTTGTTGCTGGGTCTTGAGCACATGAGACTTGTTCATGGTATAATCTTAAAGGCATCAGCTGAGCCGTACAAAATTTTTTATCTCATTTCTAATCATGCTTGCTTCACCCAGCGTTCGGTTCAACCCCTCCCACATGCCTAAGGTCACCCTTCAATTTTATTTCCCATTTGTAATTGTGCTCCTTTCTGGGTGGAGGGTGGTGAAGCAAGTATGGTTAGGAATATCACATGGTGCTGTAGATTCCTTTGTTCGAAGGGGGTGGGGAAACTACATTGTGCACAAGTCAGTAATTGTAACGGGCTTTTTTCTCTCTCATGTGCTTTCAATCCAGCGACACAAGCAGAGTGATTCTGTGACATTACATTAAAGGGGGTGTCCACACATGTAACTTTGAAAGGTGCAAGGACAGGGTAACAGTACTCACTGGTACACTAAAAAATGTTACCACTACTCTAAGTTATCCATGCAGGTGGCACAATGGTATCTTCTATGGCCTCCAAAGCAACCAAATTAGGTATGGGTTAGTTTGAACAAAGTACTAGAAATGCTTTGTACCAAGCTAATTTGAATTTTTTATAATGTAATAAATGTATAATAGACCACATAACATAAACATAAAAGATAAATATAAACATAAGTAGTAATTTGCTTCAACACTAAGTATTGCTTTTCTGTGTGATTTTATTATTAGTTAGAATGTGGCAAGTACTGCTATACTTCCAAGGTGCTTTGCCCATGGAGAAGACGTCTGACATACTGAAAGCCTTTGAATCATCAGATTTTGTCATCATATTACACAGCCCTGCAGAGACTCTAATATACAATGCCCAGGAGTAGTTGGAGGGCCAATTGGCCTAGGTCTAAAGGACTTTGAAAATGTTGGACTTTGTCTATGACTTTCTACAGTAACCAACCATGGAACACATGGAGGTTTATTTTCTCCAAGGATAAAGCTGACTAGAATTTTTGGTTTCCTCTCAAATGGACATAGTTCAACGATAATATTAATGGACATAAATTGTTAGGATTCATTTATGATAATCAGTTTGGAATTATGCTTTGATTTATTGAACTAGGTAGAATAATTTCTTAATTAAAACCTCCCACTTGTGTCCTTGACCTAGTCCCAACAGGAACTTTTAAAGAAGTCTCAAATGTGACATAGTGCATTTGGCATAATTAACTTGTCATTAGGTGTTCTCAGATTGTCTAAAGACTACAGTAGTTAAATCCCTGCTCAAGAAAAATAATCTTGACTCCTCTGTAATTGACCACTTTAGACCTATTCTAACCTGCCTTTTTAAGTAAAATTCTAGAAAAAACAGTTTTTCAGCAATTAAATTAATATATAAATAAACATTCTATTCATGATAAGTGTTGGTCAAGTTTTAGAACAAATCATAGTACAGAAACTGCACTTCTTAAATTAGTAAATGATATGCGAGTTAGAGTGGATGAACACTACATATTTGTTCTTGTTATCTTAGACTTGACTGCAGCATTTGACACCATAGACCAAAGTATTCTAATAAATCACCTGAGTCAATGGGTGGGCCTCTTGGGTGGTGTCTTAAACTGGTTTTAGTCTTATTTAGCAGGTAGAATATTCTTTGCTAGCTGTGATGATTGTAGCTCAGAGTTCCATAATATTGAATATGGAACCACACATTTATTTTAGGACCGTTTTTATTTTTATCTATATGCACCCATTAGGGCAGATTATCTCACAACACAAGATGAACTACCACAACCATGCAGGTGACATGCAGCTTTACCTATCTACAGCACCTGATGACCCTGGCACTCTGGGTTCTCTGATCCATGGTCTATCTTCTATTTCTGAATGGATAAGCATTAATTTCCTCAAGCCAAATAAGAAAACAATTGAAATCTTAATCATTAGTAAAACTGGAACCAATTTAGCTTTTAGAAATAAACTTGATCCCTTAGCATTAAAAATCAAGGTAGAAGTAAAGAATATAGGTGTAATCATGGATTCTGCCCTAAACTATATAGAATACCCTGATATTCTCAAAAGTGTCTCCTCTTGAGTTTCAGCAGAGGTCTCAGCAAAGTCACATAAAGGCGCTCAGATTTTCTAAGTAGTGTCCTGACATTTATTTTTGCAGTTTGTTAAAGTATTTGCATGGTGTGTTCAGTAATATACAGTGAAGTGTATGGAAAGTTGATTGCGGTAATAAAACACTTTACTATGATTACAAAACTGTGGTCCCTGCTTCTGAATAATATTATTAGTTACTCCAATTTATAGTGCTCCAGTTAGATAATACTCATACTAGAAAACTGGCAGACTGTGGTATAGCAGTTAAGACTTTGGACTTCAAACCAGGCAGTTGTGGGTTCAGATCCCACTACTAACACTAAGGAAGTCATTTCATCTGCCTCTGCTCCAGTCAGCAAAAAAGATGCAACAAATCATATCTCAAATGTTATCAGTCACCTTGGAAAAAGGCATCAGTCCAATAATAAGTAAAACAATGAAGTCTTAAATGAGATTGAAACAAAAGTACAAAGAGATCTCATAAAATCTAACATGCTTTTCAAACCAAATTCTAAACGTTGACTCCTTTTACCTCTGTTGTATCACATGCCTCATTTTTGTCTAAAGGTATTTCTCCTAAGGAGTTTTAGGAGAAACATCTGTCATAAAGTTAATTCTTAAATGAAACATAAATGAGCATTTATTGATCAACCTTTGAGCAGTAAAATTTTCCTATGGGCTGTGTCCTTTAGAATTTACTTTAAAATACTACTAACGGTATATAAAGCCAAAAGTAATCTAGCTCCTTCCTAGATCTTCTAATAACCGTCTGCTTATTAATCCAAAAGCCAAGCATAAAAGAAGTGGTTAGGCAACCTTTTGCTGTTATGCATGACAAATTTAGAACACTTTGCTAATAAAAATACATCCGGCTAATACGGTAGATCATTTAAAATAAAAATCCTAAAAAGTGACTTTTTTTAACTTGGCTTTCACACAGCTACATTTTAGTACTCTGAAATCTTTATTAATGTTTACTTTTCTCCTTACTTTTCCTGTTCTTTTTTGTTGGCATACTGCACCATCACCACCTGAATAAGGTCCTCGGCAGCCTAATGTAATGCTTGAATGCTTGAAAAAAGTGGATACCCCCGACTTGTCACATGGCTCACTGTATGCAATTCTTGAAGCCTAGAAAAAAAAACTACTTAAGAACATTTATGTCAGGTAGATTTCCCAGTTAGGATTTGGTGGTCTTTTGGCCTGAAAGCCCTACAGATTTTGTTTTATTCTTCAGCCTAACTATGAGATTTTGAGATTTTAAAATCAATTCTACATTTAAGGATTTCTTTTAATTTATATATTTATCCTATTCAAGTATTATTTTTTGTATAATGCTTATTCATTACTTTTCTAAAGTAATTAAATGAGTTTTTCTTTGCGTGTTAACTATTTCTCAGACTTTGAGCCAAACCTTTTGTATTAAAATAAGCAATAGAAATAAATATTGTTGTCGGAATGTGACTGAGAAGATTTTCATTTCTAATACTGAACTGCTATGAGTTATTCACTTTGGGTATTGTCACACTTATAGTTTTTTATAACCATATATTTCTTTGCCTTTTCATAATATTTCTCATGAGTTTAACTGTATATGTAAAGCATAGGCTGTGTATAGTAAATGCAAAAATCACTTTTTAAAATGTGACCATAATGCTTTCATGTCTTTATACTGCTGAACAAGGGATGAGAAAAAAATTATACTGTGTATCTTGAAATGGAATATAAAAAAGTTAAAATTCACCCAAAAATCTCTTATTTTAGTTTAAATAGATCTATGAAAAGGATCCACCTGCATGTTAAAAAGATGCAAACCAAGTTTCCAAAATATTTTACTAAAACGTGTATACATTTTAATAATCTAAGTACTAAATAACTGTACATTATTAATTACAATTTTCTGTGAACACACATGTACTTTTGTTGCTATTAACCATTTAAACTCCTTCTACATGTCTGCTTGTGAGGGTCCATCTCACATAAAGTTCATATCATGTCTAAAAAAATCCACCTATTCCCTTTTTGCGTTAAAAATTTACTATTCCCATGTATGTAATTCTTTATAAAATGAATGACCTTGCTGTGCTTTCTATTAAAACGTATTGTCATTCAGCACCTACAGTACATTCATTCAGTTCATTGTTTTATATTCTGATTTGTTGCCAAGACAGTAGCTGGCATATTTTTAATTTACCTTGTTATCTTGTTTTTCTTTGTACTAAATTCTTGATTTGTAAAGCACCTTGTAATAGTGCTGGCTTGCTACAACAGAGTCTGAGTATGAACAAGTCCCAGGTGCAAACCATGACCAAAGGATAGGTCCTAAGCTACTAGACTAAAAGAAATTAGTCTTTTTGAGTTAAACAGAGAAGATTTTGTGGAACCTAGTCTAAGTGAATGGAATTATCCAACACTTCAACAAAATGAATGTAGGATTTTCCTTCAGTCACAACAATAAAACATGTACTCAAGGACAGAGGTGCAAATTAAAAGGAAATCAGTTTTCTAAAAACAATAACCATGACTTTATACAATTAAATGTAGCAAATTTAAATAAACTGATCGTGTTGTTGAAGAAGACACTCTAACACCTCAGCTAAAGAAACAAGCTAAATTATGTGAATTACACAAATTATATTTTCCATAATCATAATTTTTTTTCTAAATTAACATTTTACAGAAATTATTTAAATTGAGGTGTATAAAAATAAATGAAAAATAATAAGGGATAAATAAATAAATTTTAGTTATATCTTTGATCTCCTTTTACTGTGGCGTATCTATCATTTATAATATAATACTTATTAGTTACTGTTGAGCAAAGTAACAACCTATCTTTGCACTGTACGTATTATGGTGATTAGGCATTTCTTACAGTTCTTCAATTCCTAAATGCTTTATAAGGCATTTTGTTCAGCATTACACTGTAACTTAGCTTTCATCCCTTTTCTCCTTACTTTTGTAATATACAATGGCATGGCTCTGTGAGTCTCTGTGCCTACCCTGTACACTAAGAATCCCCAGAGGAGCAGCAAAAAATTAAAAAAAAACACAGATCTGGAACATGATTGACCGACACTACGTTTCTACTAGTCACAAATACAGAATATAACAACAGAGGAAAATTAAATGGTAGAAAGAAAATTAATAACCTAAATTTGGAATATTACTATTTACAAAATGATGTGTTGCAGTGCACCCTTCTATGCACAAACTACATGCAAGACAATTTAAAAATAGGTCACCAATACATTAACAACAACAATGCAAAGAGTTTAATGCAAGAAAAAGATACTTTAATAGTCCATCAAATGTTTAATTTATATTTTAATAAACTTTATCCAAAGGGACTGTAGAGCCATAAACTAAAAGTTGAAGAATAAATGATTGTCTCCTGTCTCTTTGTCAGACCAACCATCCCCAAAATTGACCACCAGAACAAAAAAAAAAAATTGCAGTCCCTCAAAGCTGCTGTTTTTCATTTGCCTTTTATTAGAAATGAACCAATGTTCATCTAATAGTATCCTGCAGGTGGGACAGTGTTTACAGAACACTAGAGATCTTGTACAACCTTTTCTCTGGAGCAGTTTACCTCTTCTTTCAACATTTATTGTACCCTGGATCTACTACAATTTGAATATCAGCATAACTGATCTATGGATATAAATATGGATGGATATAAGATAGATATAATCTTCCTCACCCTGTACACTGTTGTAGAACATCTGGAAAAGACAAATGTCTATGTCAGGATGATATTCATTGACTATGTTGAAGCTGATAGACCTTTGTCTGAGTAGCTCCATCAATGGTTGAGTATTTGAAATCCTGAAAAATGGGCCCCAGTCAGTGAAGATTAACAACAAGTACTCTTCCACACTGTCTGCTAACATCAGCATTCCACAAGACTGAAGCCTCAGCCCACTGCTGTACAGTCTATTCATCTATGACTGTGTAGGAAAGCATAAGGGCAACAGCATCATCAATTTCACGGATAGCACTACTATGGTCGGCATCATCAGCAACAATGATGAGGCTGCTTACAGAAGGGAGTTAAAAAAACCTCATTGTATGGTGCCACAACAACAACCTCTCCCAGAATGTCGACTAAACAAAGGAGGTCGTTGTTGACTTCAGAAGGAACAAAGGTAGTCATGCCCCACTCCATATCAATGACTCCCCTGTCAAGTCAGTCAGCAGCTTCAGGTTCCTGAGTGTCTAAATCACCAACTGCTCTTCGTGGTCTGTAAACACCACCTGCATCCTCAAAAAGGCTCAGCAAAGTCTCTTTTTCCTGAGGAGGCTAAAGAGTTTTGAAGTGGGATGCAAAACACTAATGCTTTGTAATAAGAAAGATTTCTGGAGTAAGTTGGATGAAGTGATGGAGAGTGCACCCAAGAGACAGAAGGTGGTGATTGGAGCAGATTTCAATGGACATGTTGGTGAAGGGAACAGAGGAGATGAGGATGTGATGGGTAGGTATGGTGTCAAGGAAAAGAATAAAGAAGGTCATATGATAGTGGTTTTTGTGAAAAAGATGGGTATGGCTGTGGTGAATACGTATTTTAAGAAGAGGGAGGAACATAGGGTGGTGTACAAGAGGGGAGGAAGATGCACACAGGTAGATTATATCCTATGTAGAAGAGTCAATCTGAAAGAGATTGAAGATTACAAAGTGGTAGCAGGGGAAAGTGTAGTTAGGCAGCATAGGATGTTGGTCTGTAAGATGACTTAGAAGTTTAAGAAGAAGAGGAGGAGAGTGAGGGCAGAACCAAGGATCAAATGGTGGAAGATGAAAAAGGAAGACTGCAAGGTTGAGTTTAGGGAGGAGGTAAGACAGGCACTGGGTGGCAGTGAAGAACTACCAGACAGCTGGGCACCAACAGCAGAAGTAGTAAGGGTGACAGCAAGAAGGGTGCTTGGTGTGACCTGGTGGTGGAATGGGCAAGTACAGGAGAGCATACAGAGGGAAAGGATGATGAAGAAGTAGTGGAATAGTCAGTGAGAAACAGAAAGTAGACAATAGCACAAGGAGATAAGGCACAAGGTGAAGAGAGAGGTGACGAAGGCTAAAGAAAAGGTGTATGAAGAATTGTATGAGAGGTTGGACACTAAGGAGGGAGAAAAGGACCTGTACCGATTGGCTAGACAGAGGGGCCGAGCTGGGAAAGATGTGCAGCAGGTTAGGGTCATAAAGGATATAGATGGAAACATACTCAGAAGCGAGGAGGGTGTATTGAGCAGATGAAAAGAGTACTTTGAGAGGCTGATGAATGAAGAGAATGAGAGAGAGAGAAGGTTGGATGATGTGGAGATAGTAAATCAGGAAGTGCAACAGATTAGCAAGGAGGAAGTAAGGACAGCTATGAAGAGGATGAAGAATGGAAAGGTCAGATGACATACATGTGGAAGGTGTTTAGGAGAGAAGGCAATGGTGTTTTTAACATGATTGTTTAATGGAATCTTGGAAACTGAGAGGATGCATGAGGAGTGGAGAAGAAGTGCACTAGTACTGATTTTTTTAGAATAAGGGAGCTGTGCAGAGCTGTAGTAATTACAGGGGGATAAAACTGATGAGCCACAGCATGAAGTTATAAGCAATAGTAGTGGAAGCTAGGTTAAGAAGGGAGGTGATGATTAGTGAGCAGCAGTATGGTTTCATGCCAAGAAAGAGCACCACAAATTCAATGTTTGCTCTGAGGGTGTTGATGGAGAATTACAGAGAAGCCCAGAAGGAGTTGCATTATTCCTTCTTTGTGGACTAGGAAAAGGCAAATGACAATATGTAAAGTATGTAAGAGCTGTACATGATATGCACGAGGGAAGTGTGACAGTTGTGAGGACTGCAGTAGGAGTGACGGATGCATTGAATGTAGAGGTTGGATTACATCAGGGATCGACTCTGAGCCCTTTCTTATTTGCAATATTGATGGACAAGTTGACAGACCAGATTAGACAGGAGTCCCCATGGACTATGATATTTGCTGATAACATTGTGATGTGTAGCGAGAATATGAAGCAGGTTGAGGAGAGGAATGAAGGTCAGTAGGAACAAGACAGAATACATGTGTGTAAATGAGAGAGAGAGATCAGTGGAATAGAGAGGATGCAGGGAGTAGAGTTGACAAAACTGGATGAGTTTAAATACTTGGGAATAACAGTACTGAGTAACGGCAATTGTGGAAGAGATGTGAAAAAGAGTGCAGGCAGGGTGGAATGGATGGAGAAGAGTGTCAGGAATAATTTATGACAGAAGGGTATCAACAAGAATGAAAGGGAAGGTCTACAGGATAGTAGTGAGACCAGCTATTTTATATGGGTTGAAGATGGTGACACTGACCAGAAAGCAAGAGACAGAGCTGGAGGTGGCAGAGTTAAAGATGTTAAGATTTGCATTGGGTGTGACAAGGATGGACAAGATTAGACACGAGTACATTAGGGGGTCAGCGCAGGTTGGATGGTTGGGAGAGGCGAGATTGCATTGATTTGGACATGTGCAGAGGAGAGATGCTGGATATATTGGGAGAAGGATGTTAAGGATAGAGCTGCCAGGTAAGAGGAAAAGATGAAGGCCTAAGAGGAGGTTTATGGATGTGGTGAGAGAGGACATGCAGGTGATGGGTGTAACAGAACAAGATGCAGAAGACAGGAAGATATGGAAAAAGATAATCTGCTGCAGCAACCCCTAACGGGAGCAGCCGAAAGAAGAAGAAGGACATTTGTAAAGCATTAATGGTTCGCAATCTTCTCTACTGTTCTTACCATCCTGCGCCAGCTGAGTTAATTGAACGGACTTATTACAAAATTATTCACAAAGAAGACAAAATTAAAAACAATTAAACATGAAAGAAAGAGATTAACGAAACAGTGCAATTAACAGAAATACTAAAATACAAAAATTAATAAAATAAACATGCAAATTAGAAGAAAACCATTTCAAAAGCATCATGTCTAGTATGTATTCTTCCAAAGATACAGAAGGTATCAACTAATACAGTACTTTTTTGCCTAATAAAAAATGCAGGTTGGAGTAAAGATATTAATTTTAGATCAGTGTTTTCCAAACTGAGTGTTGCAATTTGGGTTGTGGGGTGTTAATGCTATAATCTGTTTTACATTTTTTATTTCAATTTTGATTTTCAGTATAGAACAGATTTAAAGTATGGCTGGAAAACTAGCCAAAAACAAGATTTGAATTGTCATTAAAAAAAGTCATACATAAATAAAACATAATTTAAATATTCTGGGTGCTGCATGTATGTTTAATGATATGCACTTTTTATATGGCTTAAAATTAATACACTTTTTTGTTTGTGGTTCATTAGCACATAATGACATGCTCTTGACTCATGCAAAGTTAGTTAAAACAAGAAGGTAAAAACTGCAGCCTTCAAATGCATTTGACACTTAAAATGCAGTCCTTCACAAAAGCAGGATTGTCTCTGTGCAGAAAGTGATGTGATTAAAAAGAACCCCAATGAAGCACATTTCATGCACAAAAACCAGGAAAAATCACTTTCTATATGCTCAGTCACTTTAAACATAAAAAACAACAAAATGCAGTTGGTTGACAACTATATTGTAAAGGTGGATAATGTATTACATTGCAAATAAGCCTAATATTTATTCATCATTACACCTCATGGTGTGTTAAGCCAGCCCCTACATAACACAAACATAAGACACACTAACTCTGTGTTTCCTGATGTAGCTCTCAAAAACTGTGATTTTAAATCCATTACAATAATTTAAGGAAAACCAGAAGTATGGTACTGTAAAAAAATATTAAATGCAGAATGTCTGCAAAGAGTTGATGAAGAAATGTGAATTAACTTCTCTTCCATTTGATCTGTCATCAAAGAATTTGGTAAAACTCATCTGAGTAACTAACTGTAGAAAATCTTTCATTAAAGTGTGTTTGTACATGTAAATATAGTTTGCCCTTCCCTACAATCTTTCTAAAATCTTGCTACATTTGGTAATTAATTATAGAGGCTTATTATGCTAAATATTCTAAATAAACAGGATTCTGAGAAATTAATTCATGCATTTATTTCTAGTAGGACTGACTACTGCAATGCAGTGTTCACTGGATGTTCAAACTGTTCTTTATACAGCCTCCAGTTGATCCAAAATGCTGCTGCAAGAATTATTACAACAAGAAAATATGAACACATAACTCCAGTTCTTAAATCCTTACACTGACTCCCAGTTAAGTTTAGGGCAGATTTCAAAATCGTCCTTTTAACATATAAAGCATTAAATAGCTAAGGCCCAGCTTACTTGTCTGAACTTATCATGGCTTACAAACAGGGCGCACATTAAGTTCTCAAGATGCTGGTCTGCTTATGATTCCAAGGATTAATAAAATGACAGTAGGAGGTCGAACTTTTAGTTACAGGGCCCCTAAACTGTGGAATGGTCTGCCTGCTACTTTAAGAGATGCCTCTTTGGTCATAGCTTTTAAATCCCGGCTGAAGACTCACTACTTCAGTTTAGCATATGCTGACTAGAGCTGCTGATAAACTCTACAGACTGCATCTCTGTTGTTAGTCATTACCACTAAAACATAAGTAACATGATAATTATAATTTGTTATTAATCCTCACCTATTCTGTTTCTCTTCTTTGTACTCAAATGTGGCACTTGGTACCACGGCCCACCTGCCAAGTTGTTTTGCCTGCCTAAGATAAAGTCATCCCTGATGGAGGATCACAGGAATCGTGGGGTAGAGGGGTCCTTTCATTGGATTGGCTGGCCCACCGCTGTTTCAGCTGTGGAATGGCCAAATGGGGGAGGCAGCTTGAAAGCTGAGGTCTCCGGGACTCTAAGCAAATCCAAATCATATTATGTGATATCATCTACTGTTAAATTCTACTCCGTACTTCTAAAATTTTTATTTTTATACTGTATTGAGAATTTGTTCTGTTCTGTGTATTGTATTGTATTGTATTGTATTGACCCCCTTCTTTTTGACACCCACTGCACGCCCAACCTACCTGGAAAGGGGTCTCTCTTTGAACTGCCTTTCCCAAGGTTTCTTCCATTTTTTTTCCATACAAGAGTTTTTTTTTGGGAGTTTTTCCCTTGTCTTGTTAGAGTGTCAAGGCTGGGGCCTGTCAAGAGGCAGGGCCTGTTAAAGCCCATTGCGGTACTTCTTGTGTGATTTTGGGCTATACAAAAATAAATTGTATTGTATTATGCTGGGGTGTTGAGTAGAAATTGGGAAGATCTAGGGGTGTCACCATGAAAAAAAACACTGCTATAAACCCATAGTAGTGTATTTTTATGGGATTCTCACTGACTGGGGTTTACTGCGAAAACCATCATAAAGCAGCAGGTTTATAGTTAGTTTGAATTTTTTTGAAAGTTTGCATGAATATCTTGTGAAAATCATTTTAAAAGTTAATGTGTCAGTCTGGAATAATGATCACTCAAAAAAAAAATAAATGCA
Source organism: Polypterus bichir lapradei (assembly GCA_026402145.1). Taxonomy (NCBI): domain Eukaryota; kingdom Metazoa; phylum Chordata; class Cladistia; order Polypteriformes; family Polypteridae; genus Polypterus; species Polypterus bichir. Next base: position 42,919,723 of record JANRMT010062791.1, on the reverse strand, counting down.
AATTGTCATTGACAAGAAGGAGAAACCATTTAATGGGTTATTTAGCATTTCAGTCTCCAGATAGGATAAAGCCATTACCAGTGATCTCTCCCATCTTCGGCACTCTCAGTCTGAAAGGCTTTCTTTAGGCTGACAATACAGAGTGTACAGGGCCAGTAAGAATATATGCAACTGTATAAGTCTTTTGTACTCACTGCAATGCAATTATACAATACAATTCAAAGCAACATTAAATATCAAGTGCTTTATGGTTTTTGCCTGTGGTTTAGTTGAAAATACGTGTGGGTTTTCAATAAAGCATAGCCTACTGATGCTTAAACTGAATTGAACATGAAGTTAATTATTTTTTTTGCACCTGATTGTATTCTTACACTAAAACCTGTGATTGTTACACAAGGTGGAAGCTGAACATTACTAGCACTCAAAGTACTCCCTCACTAATTGAAGGGTAGAATTTAATGAATGACTTTAGTGTATGTAAAGTGAGCATATGTTTCATTGGAAGTGCTTCCTCACAATGCACTGTACAATAATAAGTCAGTTATATTTTTGTTGCGTTCTCAGTAAGGCTACAAGAAATTGCCACAGTGTGTAACCAAAAAGTCTAATTTAATTCAGCAATCTAACCATGCTTTCTAGACCATTTATTTTTATATAATGCATTATCATTACTTCCTAGCCCACAGTGCAGAAATAACAAAACCATTAATGTTATAATAAAAGGGTCACTTAAAAACAGGAAAATTTCAGATATGCAACGGCATCTCTCTGAGCATTTAAGAAATACTCAGGCTTAATTAGAGTTAGTATTTAGGTGGCTAATTGAATTATTTAAATAATGTTGTTGATGACTCATCTTAAATCTAACTTAAGTTAGATGGTTTATTTTGTCTGAATAATGTACAATATATATATAGCAAAATACCCGCGCCTCGCAGCGGAGAAGTAGTGTGTTAAAGAAGTAATGAAAAAGAAAAGGAAACATTTTAATAATAACGTAACATGATTGACATTGTCATGAGTGTTGCTGTCATATATAT
>JANRMT010062791.1:42886425-42918283 GCA_026402145.1 Polypterus bichir lapradei | reverse complement strand
GTCTCAATTTTGCTAAGAAACATCTCAATGATTGCCAAGACTTTTGGGAAAATACCTTGTGGACTGATAAGACAAAAGTTGAACTTTTTGGAAGGCAAATGTCCCGTTACATCTGGCGTAAAAGGAACACAGCATTTCAGAAAAGAACATCATACCAACAGTAAAATATGGTGGTGGTAGTGTGATGGTCTGGGGTTGTTTTGCTGCTTCAGGACCTGGAAGGCTTGCTGTGATAGATGGAACCATGAATTCTACTGTCTACCAAAAAATCCTGAAGGAGAATGTCCGGCCATCTGTTCGTCAACTCAAGCTGAAGCAATCTTGGGTGCTGCAACAGGACAATAACCCAAAACACACCAGCAAATCCACCTCTGAATGGCTGAAGAAAAACAAAATGAAGACTTTGGAGTGGCCTAGTCAAAGTCCTGACCTGAATCCAATTGAGATGCTATGGCATGACCTTAAAAAGGCGGTTCATGCTAGAAAACCCTCAAATAAAGCTGAATTACAACAATTCTGCAAAGATGAGTGGGCCAAAATTCCTCCAGAGCGCTGTAAAAGACTCATTGCAAGTTATCGCAAACGCTTGATTGCAGTTATTGCTGCTAAGGGTGGCCCAACCAGTTATTAGGTTCAGGGGGCAGGATATTTTTTTTTCTCCCTAAATAATAAAAACCATCATTTAAAAACTGCATTTTGTGTTTACTTGTGTTATATTTGACTAATGGTTAAATGTGTTTGATGATCAGAAACATTTTGTGTGACAAACATGCAAAAGAATAAGAAATCAGGAAGGGGGCAAATAGTTTTTCACACCACTGTATATATATATGTGCAGAAAACCACGCTTTTATCAAGGCTTCCGTCGGGTAGTCTTTTGAAATGAAATTTTCCTCCAATCAGTCATAGCAACGCGCTTTCTTCCAACTGTTACATTTTTGTAGCTCTGATGTGTGCATCAATGTAATCGGTGTACCACGAAATCATGCATTGACAGAAGTTTCCCTTTGCTTGGAATGGAAAGTGTGATTAAATGTGTTATTTTTTTTAACGCGTTATGGAGCACATGCATCGAAGCTTCTCAGCTGTGCTTGTGCTAAGAAAAGAAAACATTTTAAAAATAACGTAACAGGATTGTCAATGTAACCTTTTGTAAGTAGTGCCTGGAGAATTCAGAGTGTGGAGAAACTGTAGAGACAGCGTGTGTATTAACTTGTAGATTTTTCTGTGAGTATTTGGTGACAGCGTCACAAAGTTGGTTCCTCAAGACTGCGTTAGCTGCGGAGCTCAGCTCACAGCGAAATGAGGTGAATGGGAGGGGAGATGATGACGTGACTCTCCCACCCGCCTTAACTCTCAATCCCCCCACAAAGACAGTCTCTCGGAATTTGCATAAGCACAGCCCTTCACCAGTAATTTTAACTTACAAAGTGATCAAAACTCTCGTTTATATCCTGCGTCCTCTCATTAAACTTGTATCCCGCATTAGCCGTGGGCATGACAAACGCCAGCGGCGGCCTGTCTATGAACTTAATTTAAACTTTAGGTTTACAGTTTACACCGTGCTTTGTTTCTGAAGTAGCTGCACTCATGAATATGGTTCTATGTGTGACTCGCTCGCTTCTTATTGTTTCGCTGCCTTCTCAATTGTATAATGCATGTTTTCTTCAGCGCTTTTTGGAGCTCTTCCTTGTTTTCTAGGTACTGCGTGGACAGTCAGTTCACGTGATTATGTGGGAGGCGTGATGATGTCAGACGAAACTCCGCCCCCCACGGCCATTGAACTCAACTCCATTACATTATATGGAGAAAAATAGGTTTCAGCTATGTCCATTACGCGTAGAATTTCGAAATGAAACCTGCCCAACTTTTGTAAGTAAGCTGTAAGGAATGAGCCTGCCAAATTTCAGTCTTCCACCCACACGGGAAGTTGGAGAATTAGTGATGAGTCAGTGAGTGAGTCAGTCAGTCAGTGAGTGAGTGAGTGAGTGAGTGAGTCAGTGAGGGCTTTGCCTTTTATTAGTATATAGATATATATATACCCGCGTTTCGCAGTGGAGAAGTAGTGTGTTAAAGAAGTTATGAAAAAGAAAAGGGAACATTTTAAAAATAACGTAACATGATTGTCAATATACAGTAATTGTTTTGTGAGTGTTATGAGTGTTGCTGTCATCAAGGATTTGATTATCATTATTTCTTTCAATCAGGTTTGTATTTGTAGGATGTGTTGTGTTCAAGTTACATTCTGTGTTTGTCAATCGTTGTAAAGATAACAGGTTTCATTCATCGATTCGTTTCTTACTGCATCAATAAACAGCTCGTCTTCCTCTTTATCTGAGACATGACACACTGCATGCACGGGTTTTTTTTTACACTGTCTTCCTTTAGCGGGACATTGACTTTATCCACCGTGTGCTTTGTTTCCGCAGTAGCTGCACTTATGAATATGCTTATATGTATCAGACACTTCATATTTTTTTGCTGCCTTCTCAATTGTGTAATTCGGTTTTTGTTCAGCACTCTTTGGAACTGTTGCTTTTTGTGTGTGCACTGTGTCAGTTCACGTGAGCCGCTCACTGTACATGCATTGAAGTTTCCCAGCTGTGCTGGTGCCATCTCATGCGATGTCCACGGCTGGATTTAATGTTAGCTAAGACCCGGCACTTAAAAGTTTCTCTCGCAGTTTCGCTGAGTTTGTGTCAAACACCACCCTGACCATCTCATCTTCGTCTGAATATTTAGTGGCAGAGTGTTTCTATTGGATTGCCGCTGAGGGACGGCCTTATATGGGCAGGCACTAAATTACGTGCCTCCCACGGCCATCGTGCAGACGTCTATTATAGTGTATGGACGAAAAAATAGGTTCCAGTTATGACCATTACGCGTAGAATTTTGAAATGAAACCTGCCTAACTTTTGTAAGTAAGTTGTAAGGAATGAGCCTGCCAAATTTCAGCCTTCTACCCACACGGGAACTTGGAGAATTAGTGATGAGTCAGTCAGTCAGTGAGTGAGTGAGTCAGTGAGTGAGTGAGTGAGTGAGTCAGTGAGGGCTTTGCCTTTTATTAGTATAGATCAGCACACTCCAGAGACCTAATGTATAATGCCTTGGGTAGAATTCACACTAAATCATGGTGTATGGACAAAACTAGAAATGTGCATATGCACAAAAAAATTCAGGTGCATAAATCCCAATCAAAATGAATTTTAACACACATGCTTGTATCTGCAGCCTCACCCCATCTCCTCCCAGAGTTTCATCCTATGTGAATTTTCAATTCAATATAAATATCTCCTTCCATTCAGTGTTTTGCTAAAAGACATTGGCCAAAGCACATGTAAAAAAGAAGAATTTCCGCGAATGTGAAATGGAGATCCTGCTCGGTGAAATGGAGGCAAAGAAAAATGTACTATTTTGTGACTTAAGCAGTGGTATAAGCAACAAAAGAAAATTGGTGGAGTGGCATAGCATGGTGGAGGCACTCAATAGTTCAAATTTAGAAAGTCGCACAATGCCTGAAATAAAAAACAAGTTGTCAGATATCAAAGTTGACATGAAAAGGACACACCCTACTGTATGAGTCTCAACACCACTGGAGGAGGTTGCAGAATTCTGGGGTTCACATCATTTGAGCAGGGAGCTGCTGCAGTAATTGGAGCTCCTTTCTATTTACATAAACAAATGCATTCTCTGAAGGCGCTTTTACAGTAAAGTGTGTGTATTTGACCATTACATTAAGTTTGTCTGTTCAACCACAGTGTAATGAAATTTCAAATATACAAATAATACCATCCCATGGAGGTGGCATGGTGCAATTCATTAATGACTGAGAAATCTGATTGGTCAGACAGTTCATGTTGAAAAGCTCATGTGGCTAAAAACCTGTGGTTGGACAGAACTTGGAAAGGAACAGGTACAGCATAATTCCTCAAAGTCTGCCTTTGTAAAGGCGACCGCAGTTCAGCACACAGCTCCAAGAGGATAACTCTTGGAAATTTAAATCAACTTAGAAGCCATCATCATCATGGGACAAAAAAAATCAGTCAATGACCTCTAAATACGCACTCTCTGTAATTCTTGCATTTTCAATGTCTTCTAATAACATGGTAGTTGGAATAGTTTGGCAATTCCGTGCACCATTATATTGTTACAGATTGATTATAATCAAGTGCCTTAAATTTGTAAATAATATGTAATTAATTTTGGTGTATTTTGTAAACCCCATGTCATCGATGTGAATCTAAAAAAGAAAGGAAAACCACACAGAAACAGTAGAACTGCTTTGATGCTGGGTGCCGCCTGTTTACAAAACCAAGCAGAAACGTGCATACTCATGGTCTGAGGCTGCCTTGAAAATGTGTGTAGCTTTACTGCAAGTTTAGTTTTTATATATCTTGATGTAAGCATGGAAACGGGCATCCACCACATTTTTGTGCATATACAACATTTATACATGAGGTCCCAGATGTCCAAGCGTTTGGATAAAATCTCAAAACAAACAAACCATGCTTATTGTAGATAGTGAAAAGATTGTTAATTATTGTTAGGACCTCTTGCAATTCTTATTTCAATCTAGATTTTTCCTTTTCACTTTAGTTCTGCTTGTTGCCCTTTTTGGTACTGGGCCCACAAAATACTTTACTGACTATGCTTAAATCATTCCTAAAGACTCTTCCTTTCCCTCTCTTGAGACTGTCTTTTAAGTTCATTCATCTTGCCTATTTTTCTATACTACTGTTTATCACCCTACTTGTTAACTTATTTCATGTGTCTGGTCCTCTATATAACAAAAAATTTGTAAAGTTTGTGTAAAATCTACCCTTAACAAGTTTCCACTTGTTAAAGAATGTATTTAAAATAGCAGCCAAGATCCACTTCACTAATTTCCTTCGACATTTTAAACATTTCAATCATGTCGCCTTTAAATCTCAATTTCAGATCATTTCAAATTTAATAAATCTCCACGTCCTGGAATCAGCCTAGCTGCTCTTCTCTGAGCTTTCTCTAATGCTGCTATGTCTTTTTTGTAATGCGGAGACCAAAACTGCACACAGAACTCCAGAAAAGGGCTCACAGGTGAGTTATGTTCAGTAGCTTAACTATAAATTCATTTGAATTGTACCACATAGAATGTAATAATGTATATTCTAGTACTCTGTTGATACAGTGCATTACATTTTCTCATTTTTTGAAAGGGGTAATATTTTGCCATGCATTTCAGCATGATTGTATTGCTTCAAATAGATTTTTTAAAAGAAGACTCAACAATACAAGGAAAATTAAAATATTTATTTACAGCTTGAAAAGATTTCACACAAAGGAACTACATTTCATTTATATAAGTCAAAATGTTTTAAAAGAAAAGCTTGATTTTAAGTGTTAACTTTAATTTTCAAATTACTTTTATTTTCAAACAACAGTTCAATACAAGGTTTTCTGCTGTGCTGTATTCTAGTAAAATATGGAATCCAAATGATTCACCCTTCTTATCTCTAGTAGTTCATAATAATAGATAAATACATTCTTTCAAATATCATACTGCTAAATCACAATAATTCTGCTTTTTACAGCTCATTTATTATCACTTGTGTTAAATGCAATATTATTGAGTTATCATCAGCCATTCTAATCCCAGATTAAATTGCATCCTAGTGTCAAAAATGTCAAGGACCTTCCTTTTATATTACCTGGCATTCCTTATGTTCCTAGAGTCGTCCTTTTCCCCACATCTCTTTGCCTTGACTATTGAATTATCTACATGAACCTTATTCACCAGGATGAATGACTTTGTGTAATTCCTTATCAACAATGAGTGCTCTAACACACAATGAAAAACTGATTTCTCTCCAGCATTGTGTTCTCCTATTAAGAAAAATATGAATACTCTCTGGGTGAGGTACTCAAAAGAGACCAGATGCAAGTGTTCTTTGATATGCCAAAGACAGGAAAAATTGAACAAAATAGGTGCTAAATCTGTAATTGTAAATCTATTAAATAGGGGATATTATAAAGTGCTTAATGTGGAAAAATTTAACATGACTTAATATGCTTTAATGAGAGGTAGAATCTTATAAATCCCTAATAGTTTCCTAATATTCTGTTGGTGGGTTTTTGCCTGTCACTGCAAAATTATCATATCATCCCCAAAGAATATAGAACAAAACATTATTGAGGGTACATAAATGAATCAGCACTGGGTATTTAAAGGTTTTTTTGAAGTGTTTAAATGGGTAATGATGTTGTGCTAAGCTCTTAACATACAATTGCATAGCATAATGATGCAAAATTTGCAGAAATAAAAATCTAAGAAAGAGTTTCGTATTTCATCATCAGCATAAAATATTTTGTCACATATAGCTTGTCTGACTTGGAAACACACAAAGTACTGTTGTGATAGCTGTTTTAGGCATTAACTTTAAATCTAAGAAGTTGTTTTTATGTGAAAATATAACAGGATGGAAAAGTTATACTACAAGAATCTGAAATTCTTTTTGCTTGCACAATAAAAGTGTATTAATAACTTGTGTAAGAGCGGGTGTTAAGAGTCCGCTACTCTCCTTACCAGAATTTGGCGTTGGTTCTTCTTGGCTTGCGGGCGACCTCGGTAGCGTAGCCGACTGAGTCTTTGATGTGTGGAATGGCACAAGGAGATGGCCACCCCAGTTTTGTGGACTTTTTGCCAGTTATATTTATTTCTTTAATAATACAACAGTGGAGATACAGCACTGAGCTACACAAGAACACTTCTCTCTTTTCTATCTCCCTACTCCACCCACCAAATTTCTCCTCCCTTAAATAATCTATCAATTAACTTTATTGGAATTTCCTGACATGAACTCCTGCTTACATTACTCCCTTACCCCAGAAGAAATGTCCTCATTTCAACAACATTTTTCAGAAATACAGTAAAAGCAACAACGATGTAGGTCAACCACTATCAGACCTCGCCTAAACAGTAATTAAACAGTAATAATTAATTAAAGGCAGATTTACCCATAAAATGAGAGGGGTGTTATAATAAAATCCAAAACATCAACAAGTAATGCTTACACATAAACAGTGTGTAGATTTAGCATAGCTCTAAACAAAATACTAACAATAGTACAACTTAATATAACACAAAGACCTTAAATCTTGCAGGCATGTTCCTCTGATGTGAAGGCAAGTCATTAACGCAAGGAGAAGAAGCTGATAATCCTGGACTACCTAAACTTATGTTATTCCTGGGTGAACTGGGTGGTGTGGGGATTGGGTCTGTTGTAGAGGAAGTACAGCCCTGGCTTGCAACAGTAGAATCAGGCAATTGTGCTTGTGATTGAAGCTGTGTAGAAACTGAAGGTACAGCTGGTAGTACAGGACTTGGAATAAGACATGATAAGTTGTTTAAAGGTGGAGGTGAAACAAAGTTTGGATGATAATGAGAAACCTAATGATGAGGTTTTGTGACATATCGCTTCAGTCGATTGTAATGAATAACTTTTGGTTTAGTCTGGGGTTTTGACAAATCATGGAGCTTAAAGATGACAGGAGGGTCGTTTTCAGATGATTGTAGAGGGCAAAGAATCACATAAGGGCCAATCCAAAAGTGGGGCTAATTTGTTTTGACGATGTGCTGGGTTATCTATCAGTACTAGGTCTCCAGTTCTGTACAGTGTGTACTTTACATGGCGATTGTAGTACAGCTGCTGCTGTTGTTGCGCTTTATTCCTAAATGCAGTTGCAGATCTGTAGGCATTTGTAAGCCTTGCTTTCAATGAGGCTACATATGCTGCAGGGGTGCCAGCTGTTGCAGAGGTGGAATAGCCAATTTCGTTGTCAATTATGTTAAGTTGAACTCTGGCCTCCCGCCCATGAGCCAAAAAGAAAGGTGTGAAACCTGTGCTGGCATGAGTTGTTGTGTTATATGCCAATGCCACTTGAGGTAAACTATTGTCCCATTCTTGACCTAAGTCAAATAGATATTTAGCCAGTTCCTCCTTTAAGGTACGGTTCCATTGCTCCATCGTATTGTGCATGATAGGGAGAAGTGTGGAGCTTGTCAATTGATAACAAGTTGCAAAGGTGTTTTATGAGGTCTGACTCAAATTTACGACCTTGGTCTGAGTGCAGAGCTTCAGGAATTCCATGTTATGGAATAAATTGTTCAAAAATACAATGTGCTGAATGCACTGAACTGAGACAGCAGTCTGATCTCTTAACAGATACAGGTTGGCAAATTTAGTATAAAGATCCATCAACACTAACACATAATGGTGGCCTTTCGTGGAAACTGACAGCTCTGTTATATCTACAGCAATAATCTGAAAAGGCCATTCAAGTGAAATAGAAACCAAAGGAGCCCGTGGACGAGGTACAGGGGACCACCTAGACTGACAAGCAGCACATTGTTGACAGTAATTAGCAATGTCCAAAGACATATAAGGCCAGTAAAAGGACTATGTTGCTCTGTCCATTGTGTTGGCCAATCCATAATGACCAGCTGCTGGGTGTCCATGAACATAATGGGGTACTTGGGAAATCAGTGAGGTAGGAATAATAATTTGTTTAACTATTCTGTGAGAAGGACTGTTGTATCCAAGCGTCGATACAACAGTCCATTATCTAATATAAGACGACTAAACTGTGACCATAGTTTCCTTAGATAAGGAGATGCATCATGAAGTCTCCAAAGAGGGGGTTGGTGTCCCCTCTCCAGCCAAGAGAGAACAGTTGTAAGATCAGGATCCTTCTGTTGCTGTTCAACAATGTTCCAATCCCCTTGTATGTGCACAAGACTAGTGGTTGAAACTGGCTGTGATGTACAACTTTGAGAAGCAGTGAGCTGAAGTTGAGTGAATGTTGAAGCAACATCAGTCTGGGTTAAAGCTGTTGCAGTTTGAGTACTTGATGTGACAGGTAATGATGACAGAGCAACCTGGGAAGGGTCAGGTGGGCGCCAAGACAGGGCATCAGTATTAAGATGTTTAGCTCCATCACAATGGATAACATGCCAGTCATAAAGGTCTAACTCGACAGACCATCGTGCTCTTCTTCCTGTGGGGTCTTGATCTAAAGGAAACTTTTTAAGACCAACCAGGGGTTTATGGTCTGTGATGATTGTGAAAGGATGGAAAGCTAAGTAATGACAGAAGTGACGGACTGACCAAACAATAGCAAAGAGCTCATGGTCAAATGTTGACCACTTTTTCTCTGAAGCTGAGAGCAAATGACTAGAATATGCTATTACATGCTCTTTACCATAAATGTGTTGTACTAAAACAGATTCAATAGCATGGAGAGAGGAATCAGTGTATAGAAAATAAGGAATTGACAGGTTGGGAAATGCCATGATTGGTGGGGATATTAAAGCCTGTTTTAGTGTGTGAAAGGTTTCATCTGCTTCAGCTGTCCAGATGAATGGCACACCTTTATGCGTAAGGTGATGCAAAGGCTCAGCGGTGTGGGCAAACTGTTTAATGAATCGTCTGTAATAGGAACAAAAGCCAAGAAAGGCTCTGACCTGAGTAGGTGATTGCGGGACAGGCCATGATGCGACCTTGTCTGTGTTTGTAGCATCTGGCTGAATGCCTTCACTCGAAATGTGGTGGCCTAAAAATGTGATAGAGGAGCATGCCAGATGGCACTTTGTGGGTTTGAGCTTGAGCCCAGATTCACGGAAACGTAGGAAAAACTTACGTAAATGCTGAAGGTGTTGGGAGAAATACTCACTCTAGACAATAATGTCATCAAGATATATTAAACATATGCTCCACTGTAAGCCACGGAGCACCAACTTCATCAAGCGCTGAAAACTTGGAGGGGCATTAGAAATACCCATTGGCATCATTCTAAACTGATAAAGTCCAACACCTGTAGAGAAAGCAGTTTTCTCCTTGTCTCTTGGATCAAGTGGAATTTGCCAATATCCTGCAGTAAGGTCAATAGTACTAAATATTCGGGAATCAGATAACCTATCCAGTGTGTCATCAACCCTGGGCAGTGGGAGAGAGTCTTTAACAGTAACCGCATTAAGGTGACGATAATCAACACAAAATCTGTGGATACCATCCTAACTAATACGACTGGAGCTGACCATGAGCTATGAGATTCCTCAATAATATTATGCTCCAGGAGCTTCTCCACTTCCTGTTGCAACAGAACCTGGATTGCTGGAGAAACTCTATATGGACGTAATTTGATTGGCTTAGCATCCCCCGTAAGGATACTGTGGGTGACCAGGTTTGTTCTGCCATAATCATAAGGGTGTGAGCTAAAAATATCTGAATACTGTAGTCCCTTAGTAATGCTTCAAGTTGTATTACTTCTGCTGAAGACAAATTCGTTTCAGACATGTCCACTTGTAGCAGTGCTTCGTTAGACGCATTACTAGCAGTAACTGCTGACACTAAGGTGTATTCCTCGTGTCCCTGGCCTGTGATGGAAAACAGTTAGCCTAAAGGACATCCTTCACTGAGGGAAACAGGGTCTGTGGATGGATTAATAACTCTGACAAAGCCTCTGCCATTGTTTACTGATGTTAATGTTCTAGCGACAGCTAATGACAGCGTAGGGGAGTGGTGTGGCTCTATAATGCCAACAAAATTATTGACATGGGACAAAGCTATGCAGCGTCCCATAACAAAGACTGCAATTGCCATTTCTGACAAAGCTGGGACAGTCACTGATGAGACAGTAATGGTGGCACACTGTACAGGGACAAGATGTTGAGGGGAGGAGACAGCCCTGTGGTGTCGTACAGTGACAAATGTGCATGTGGCAGGTTCAAGGTCACATGATGCTGGGTTAGAAAATCCCATCCTAAAATCACAGGGTGGCTGGAAGAACGCACCACATAAAAAACATGACAAAAGGTAATGTCTCCAATATGTACAGGGGCAGTAATAGATCCCAACATATGCAAGAATTGCCCAGTTACAGAGGTAGCAAGGGCAAATGTCTTACTGATGGGCTGAGTAGACAATGTTGGAATAGATCTGCGGCAGTCATCTGTGATAAGCGAGAGACCGGAGCCAGTGTCCACTAAAGCATGGAGTTCAGCTACAGCTATTGTGAGTTGTATAAATGGAGTAGGGCTGATGTGTGCATTTGAATCAACATTATGTGGGTGGACTGATACGTGATCAGAAACTGACATTTGGACCTCAATACCAGCTTCTAATAGTTTCCCTGAATATGTTTAGAGGAAGACAGAGTGTTGTCTGATGTGGAAAAATGCACCTGTCTTGTGGGAGGTGTGTGATAGCTATCTGAAGGATGTCTCCGGTGGTGGGACATAGTGGGTGAGGAGTATCTATTTTGTCTGTAGAGGGGACCTGATGATGGGGAAGAAGCTCTATGGGGTCTGTCACTATAATCAGAGTTAGAATTATGTATTGCAGCACGGGCTCTGCGCTCACCTGAAGGAGAGCAGACAGGTGAATTATCATAACAGTACCTGGAGGGAGAAAAATGATCATGGTGATCTGTTCGGGAACGGTAAACCCTTGGATGCTGAGAGGTTGGGATCACCATTTTGAGGATCACCATTTTTAGGAAAGCAGTCATCATCAGAATAGGTGTAACGACGAGGTGATGAAGCTCGGAAAGATGGTCTAGAGATGTCATCATAGAAAGAGTGATTTCTTCCTGCGTAGGAATTTTGGGTAGAATTGTACCAGTCCTGACAGTGGCACCGATGGTAGTTCCGTTGTTTTGAATGATGACCAGTGCAACAGGTAAGATCTGACATTCCACATGCATAAGATGTGTTCCTTATTCCTTTCACTTCGTGTTTAAGGTCAGAAAACTGTGTGAGTTTGGCCAGTCTCTCATTAGTATAGCATTTATTAGACTGTTGTAAGTCACGTATGTCACTCTGGAGATCAGCAATAGCAGCGACTAAGTCAATTATAGGATCAGCAGCACGGCTGTCTGCATTGTTTTGTGTAATAGTCACTGGCATGACATTTGAAGGGCAGCTATACTGAGAGCTAACTAAGCACGTTCACATTGCCTTGCTACTTTCAATGCAGCATCCAGTGTCACTGTGCCATGCTCATGGATTTTTAGTTGAAGTGAGGGATCTAATCCCGACACAAACCGTCTAAAAATTTCACAACTTTGAGCATCAGCAGTGTATTGTGGAAAAGCTTTAGTGACTAGGTTAGTCAGGTCTGCTGCATAAACCTCTAGTGGTTCTTCGGGTTTGCAAAGACGAGCATTCAAGTACGTTTGAAATGTGGCCAAAAACTGCTGTCTTCCAAAAACGGTGCTCAGTCTAGCTTTAGCCAGCTCGTAGTCAGCCTTTACATCAGGGGAGAGGCTCTGCCAGTATGAGAACGCCGCGCCACTGAGTTTTGTCGGGAGAAGCTTAGCCTTTTCTAACGGAGCTACTGAAACATCCAGAGCAACTTCTAATCGTTGTATCCCCGAAGTAAATGGCTCAACTCCATCGCCGGTGAAAGGTGGAGGCAATTCGACTCTAAACGGCAGTTGCATGTTCACAGTATCAGCGATAGCCCTTTGCTGCGGAATAACACCGGGTTGTTGCTCGTCATCCGCCATGTTTCAGAAAAAAATGCACAGTAGAGTGCAGCACGTAGCTCGACTTGTAAAACTGACACCAATAGTTACTAAAGTGTCCACAAGTAATAGTGGTAATATCCACGGCGTCTACAGAAATGCAAATTAATGTCCACAAACTTAACCAACCGCCACTTCCACCGGTGTAAGAGCGGGTGTTAAGAGTCCGCTACTCTCCTTACCAGAATTCGGCGTCGGTTTTTCTTGGCTTGCGGGCGACCACAGTAGCGTAGCCGACTGAGTCTTCGATGTGTGGAATGGCACAAATAGATGACCACCCCAGTTTTGTGGACTATTTGCCAGTTATATTTATTTCTTTAAAAATACAACAGTGGAGATACAGCACTGAACTACACAAGAACACTTCTCTCTTTTTTTTATCTCCCTACTCCACCCACCAAATTTCTCCTCCCTTAATCTATCAATTAACTTTATTGGAATTTCCTGACATAAACTCCTGCTTACACTTGGAAAAAACTACTTCAAATTTGGACAAAATTAGAAACTTTTTTCCTTTTTTTTTTGTTTTGAAAAATACTTAAAAATGCATGTTTTTTCTTGCTCCTTTCACGAAAGGTTAGGAAAACTACATAAAAATACTTGCATGCAAGAGCTTGTTTGCTGTACAGAGTTTGTTTCTGAAACAAAACACACATAAATGAATACAGGTATTTTCACCCATTTTAATGTTAATTTATCTTTTTTTTTCACTGTTGAAGCTGGAATACACATTTCACATACAGACAAATTCCATCCCATGTACTTTTGCACAGTGTAGAAGAAACTCTGAATTTCTTCAGCATGGGAAGGAAAAAAGTAGTGCCTTTTTCACTGCTTTTATACTTTATGCTATGGTAAAAATCATATTGACTTGTCACCAATGCCTCAATGTTTTTAAGATTTCCATTCTGTTTCCTACATACATTTCAATATGTAGCAACATACAGTATATAAAAACAACTATCACAGAAGCTAAATCTCTGCAAGCCTTTTGATCTACATATTTACCACCTTTTACCTGTTAAAACTGACTCCTCTTATTGTATACATATGTTTTTTTTTTTTAAACAAACTGCACTGATTGGCAAATTAGTCAGAAATGACAAGTGGATAGATCGTCAGTTACAAACTAAAACCCAAATAAACTTATCTTTGGAAACACATTATTACTTACAACAGGAATGTACATAGATGTATTAAAAACATATTGTATTGTGATCCCAAATCTGAAATATTTGTATACACAAGATGTTAGGGCATGCAGACACAGTGGCTGTTCTGGGTCCAAAAAATCTTGCGTGAAGTGTGTTAAATTGTGTGTTGTGTGTATTATGCTATGTATATTAACCAGAAAACTTACTGTCGGCATACACTGCTTTACAATAAAAACAGCTTTGCCTGAATCGGCTCTCCAAAGAAAGATCAGCAGCTGCCATAAAAAATATGAAGAAAAACAAATGTTAAGGTAAATAAACTGATGTCCACATCAGGTTTAAGAAAAATCCAATCAAGCTGGCTCCTTCTATCCTTCTTGCAAATGTTTGCTCACTAAAGAATAAGCTATACCACCTCAGAAAAGAGGGACTGTTCCATTTTTATCTTCACTGAAACATGGCTACATAATAATAAAATCTGAAGCGGCCATTCAGCTGGATTGACTGACCATTTTCTGAACTCACAACATTGCTTCAGCAGCTGGTAAGGTGCACAGAGGTGGTCTGTGTGTTTATTTGGATAACAAACTGTGCAAGAATGCTGCAGTAAATTCATGCCACTCATCTCCAGTGCTGGAATGTCTAACTGTAAACTTCCATCATTTTTACCTGCCATGCAGAAACAGGTAGTGTGTTTGTCCACTGCTAATGTGAGAAGAACTTACCTGAATATAAACCCATGCAAAACTGTTGGATCAGACAACATACCTGGCCGAAGAAGTCTTCTGTATCTTGCCTCAATGACTACTTTCCTATAGCACTCACACCAGTCATCATGAAGGGCTTCAAGAGGTTAGTTTTGGGCTACCTAAAAGCTAGACCTACCACATCATATGACCCTCTCCAGTTTGACTATCACACAAACCGTTGCAAGTGTAATAATCTGTCTCAATGTAAACAAAATCAAACAGATTGTTGACTTGAGGAAGGTACATGCTGCCCATTCCCCACTGCACAAAGGGACTGCAATTCCCATTATTCCCAGTCTCCCAGTAGATTAAAAGGTGGCCCCACCTCTTTGGGAACCACTCACAAAAGGGACCCACAAAGGACATGGCACCAAGGATATGGTAGAACAAGCATTAACACATAGAGACCAAACAGCAAACAACACTAATTAAAATGCATAATTATACAAATAATAAACAATAACAACATAAAATATAATAACCAAAGGACCAAAAACAAACAAAAGGATCATAAAAAATGAATTTACATGTAAGCCAGGGTCACCACTAAACATACCAGAAAAAAATGCTGTGGAATTGATTCTGTCAGCACCTTCAGGTGTCGCACTAGCATCCTTGTTATCAAGATGAGTACTTGTTTCTTTTTCTTAATTGCTCCATGTTTTTATAATGGACATTACAAAAGGCCATTTAAGAGCTGCAATTGCATATTTCCTCTTCTACTTCCTTATTCTTATTTTGCACACACTGTAGTAATTTGTCCCAGCTCATGCAATCTCATCCAGGAAGACTTCAGAGTTGAAAAATAACTATTTGATACTGTGATTTGTGAGCCTAATTATATTTAGTATACATACATTTTTCAAGCTGAAGCACGGACAATTCTTTCAGACAGGGACGTATACTGATTACAGCAAGTGCACTGTTTACAGATTATAAAAGAATGTACTATATTAGGGTCTTAGAGAACCTAATCCGTACATAGTACATACAGATAGCTCATTGAATGTGCTAATTTGGGAGTAACCATGGTATCATGCTACATGGTATTGGTTAGTAGAAAGTGATCATATACTGTATAAGGCCCCTCACAAAGCCTTGAAGCCAGAATCCCTGTTAGCACAGATGTAATGCCCACTCTTTGCCAAGAAACATACCACTAAAAGATGTAACTGCAGTCATTAATGATCCCACTGAAGAACTCAAAGACTATTGCTGTGTTCCAATGGCTTCTCTTTGGCTGTATTTTTATGTATAAAAAATTATATTGCAATGTATATTAGGAGCAAAAGCTTAATTTTAAAGCAAGTTAAAAATATGACTTTTTGTACCATATTTTTCTTGTCTTAAAATGTCCTCAGTTGTTACTGATGGGGTGTATATACAGGTTCAAAATATGAGCTGCTTTTCTTAAAGAACACTTTCCCATGGAGCATGTACCCTCTGCTGGACACAGTAAATACATAAAAAATAATTATGCTCACAGGATAGCTAATATTTCTGTCAATATAAAATGTAAAGTTCTAATCAAAATTATGATGCAAAATCAAAGTGGGGGTCATAAACAGAAGTTCAAACTACACTTACAGGTTTAATGCAGAGGGGAAGCATAATCTTAATCAAGGAACATATTAGGGTTAGATCTGAGATTTCTGACAGTCACAGAAACAAAAGCAGCTGCCAGCTAGTTTGTAGTTTGACTGATAACACACAGACAATGCAACTACTGCAAACAACCAACTAGCGGTTAGTCAGATGGCCGAAGGATAGCTGATGGTTTGCCGAACAGAAGAAAACCAGTTTCCTAAGTTCTGACCATCAGCAGCTTGTGTCAGCTAAATCTTGGTAAATGGCTTACTTATAAACAGGACACCTTCTGCTCAGTGTATAATGTTTATGTTCCCTGAAATTGAACAGCTGCCACTGAGCATGAGACGGGCACATGGATATAAATAGAGCAGGTGCAGGGTTACCATACGTCCTCTTTTACCCAGACAGGTCCACTTTTTCACTAGTAAAGTAAGCATCCAGGCGGATTTTCATAAACAACAAATTTGCTTTGGTTTTCTTTGAAAAATCATGAATATCTGGAGATTACCATAACATGAATGTTCCAAGTTTGCTTATAGTTTCAAGCAGTCATGCCAGCCACAGTCTTCAGCATCCCTAGTGGTGCACAATCATACTAGAATTTGGTTCTGTCCATACAAAGTGGATGCAAACCAAACAGTAGCCAGTGTTAGCATGGCATGATCTGAAGAGCTGAGTATCCTTTAGGTACTGTAAACTTCTTTTGGAGTGCTAGTAAGTTTAGAAATAACAAAACATAAATGTAAATTTTCAAACAAACTATAAAAGAAGTAAAGATGTTTTCGAAATGGACTTTAACGAATTTGAGACAGAATGTACCATTTGTAATGCAAGCACAATTGTTTCAGTTGCAAACCATGGCATTCGAGATCTTGAAGCACACGTGAAAATAACAAAACTTAAAAAGAAGGTACTAAGTGCATATAGTTTGTTGAAGATTGCAAACTTCATTGTGCATCCTGGATCCAGTGAGGAGATTATTTGTGCTGCTCAAGTGACTTTAGCATTTAATTGTGAAAAACATCACAACAGCTATAAACCAACAGATTGTACAAGTGCTCTGATAAAGAATATTTTCCCAGACTCATGTGGAAAATTTCAAGTTCACGAAGAAAAACAGAAGCAATAGTGAAGTCAGTAATTTAGTTAAAAGGGTAATAGAAAGAACTGCAGACATTCTGTTTTTTGGTTTCGCTACTGATGCTTGCAGTCACCTTGCGTTAAACAAGTTTCCTCTAATGATTCGGTATTTTGACAGGGAACGTGGTGGAATACAGACTAAACTTTTGGACATTCAAAAAAAACCAAATGAGACAGCACAAAATATTTCAGTTTTTGTGTATACTTCACCCACAAAGTTTGGCCTTGTAGAAAAGACTATTACTTTTTCATGTGATAATTACAAATTCTGCTGTACAAATGGGAATTCTTGCTCCCCGGAGTACAGTGCATCCCAAGTAAAGAAGACTTAAGCACACATAGCAAAGGTTTTTTTGAAAATCTCAGAACTAGAATAAGCAGTGGTTATACTGCAATCTTTATGCTGTATGTGCTGGCAGCAATGATGTCACACTTTTTAAGGTCAGGATTACATGACCAAGAACAGTAGATCAAGCAACAATGTAAATGGTAGGTTAAATAAAAAGCAAACTCACCCAAACCAAAGCAGCATGATGAGTGTTTCACAAAAATAAAATTAGTCAAACATAATCATGATGTCAAAATTACACACGAAACTGATACAAAAGTAAAAAATAGTAAGATTCACAACTATGCCTACCTGTTTCAACTATCTTATATGAGTTAAAAAATACAATTCTGCAAACAAACAAAGAAAAATGTCAAAACATCCTTAAATATTGGTTGATGAAACCACAGTGAAGATGGCTGACAAAGCAACACATCCTCATGAAAATAGCTGGAAAAAATAGCCACAAAAATAAAAACTCAATCATAAACTCAAAAACACATGAAATTGATACAAACCTAAAAAATAATTGCATTCTTAACAGTACCTACTTGTTTCAACTATCTCCTTTGATTAAAAAAATCATAGTTTGGTAAATAAACAATGAAAATGTAAAAACATCCTTAAACACCACTAGAAGCACAAAAAAGCTGCTCAAAATACAAATAAATAATGCACAGACAAAACAGAATAAAGTATGAAAAGAGAATATCAAAATGATAGAATCTGGCTTTTGCAAAAAACGATTGGGAGAGCTAATGATCTTACCATTCCTACAGACCTGCTTTTATAATGGCTGACCATGAGATTATTTTCCCAGTGTTGTCATCACATAGCTTCATCTTAGACTTCTTGGATCTAAGCTTTTGGCCAAAGAATATAAAATTAAAAATATCAATTGTTTCCTTATATACACTCTCATGAGTAACTTCAATACTAATTAAGCACTGGTAATTTTGCTGTATAGCTTTGTTTTAAACATTCTTTCATTAAGGCAATTGTGTGCACTTTAGTACAAACTTATTTCCAACATATCTAATAGCTTTGATTTTAAAGTTCCATCAAGAAATTTGATAGCTGCCCTAGGAGAAGGCCTTTTGGTATGAAGGATTCAAAAGAACAACGCTTGGCTTGTTTACCATTTAAGGATTTTGTTTAAAATGTAATTCTCAAATTAAAATGATTAATTAGCTATAGAGGAAAAAATTATTTTTTCATCTCTTCAGCAAACTAGAATATGTGTCTCAATATATGTCTGTTGATTATTCTTGTTTTAAACTGTTACATTATTAAAATATAAATTGTAAATGTCAACCAAAATAAATTGTGCATTACATCATTCTGTTTTAATGCTGGTTACATCCTGAACAAAGGAGTATATTACATTGTTCCACTTTTGGTAGTATATACAGTATTAGACTGTGACATTCATAAAGAGGCAAATGGCATGTAAACTATATTAAAAAGGAAATATTGTTTGAAAACTGAGTTGTTTACACTACAGAAAAGATGTATTACTATAAACTAATAACTAGTTCATCCTTTTTTGCTCATTACCAACTGTGCTATTGCCAACTGAATCACAGGTTTACTACCCATGAAGACTGTGCCACTTGCATCCTACAGATAATCCAGTTGAAGCTAAAAAGAACTAGAGTTCTGATCATTTCTTCCTGCAGTTGTTATATGCAGTGACTCTGTCGTTACTGAACCGCACTGTGAAAATCTAAATTGCAGTCTTAAGCCACAGAATCTAATGTCAGACATGTAAGAGTAATGCTAATATAAATTGCCAGCTGAATCTTTTGGACAAAAAAGATTTTTTTCTTTTGATTTTTTCCTTCGGGATGAATGTTCTTAGTAGCTCTTCAGTAGTATTTATCAAAAAGTTGTTTCTTATTCTTAATTAGATAATCCACAGTACACTAAGCCTAAATTAGAATTGCTAAATATCAGTGATAGTTAAATGATAATTGTCTTTATTACTTTATCATACACTTTGTAAACTGCATTATCATTGTGCTGCTTGTGAACAGTTACATATAGTAACTTTTCAGTCATTTTAATATTATTTGTTAAACACATTTTACTTTACAATGTGACAGATGTGTCAGATGGAAAGGGGTATGGAGGTTTTTTCCCAGGAAAAATATGTTGATATTTGCAGAAACACTGCAATCATAGTGCCCTTGAAGAGCAGCAGGTAGAAAACTAAAACAGGAGACAGAATGGTGATCAGGAAGAAGCCTCATGCCTTCCTTTTTAGGATGCTAAGGGGTTTACAAAAGGATGACCTTCTATCAAGAAAGAGAGAGACAGAGAAAGTGTTTGGCTAGCATAACCTCCTTGCTGAAATGTGGAAGCATGGAATTGCTAGTACAGAAAGTTAGGGCTATGTTGCCTATTAACACACAAAGTCTTTGAGGACTTACAATGGCCAGCATGCTCCAGATTAATCATTAGAGGACAGTACACAGTTCTTGATCACTTTAAGGAATGTGCTGTTGCTTGAGAGACATAATTTCTCTTTTAACTGCTATTGAAGGCACCGGAGTTCAGGAATAGTAAAACCAACTGGAGGTCAATAACAGCCTGGCCTATCTATAGCAGAAGAAGGGCTACTATAGTCTATAGGCTGGTGGAAAGCAGCCATGAGAGGGAAACCTATTTTATTGCAGAGGTGTAAAGCTTTTTTATGGCAGTGAGGAAACTAAGTCAGGAAAAGACATTTAGAAGGAGTGACCAGAGGTAACAAACTAAGTATTTTGGGTACTTCTGCTAGAGATAAAGTGGATGAGCAACTCCAATTTTTGACTTTATTTATCCATCCATTTTTACTATGTTTATCCATCTCTTGTCTATTTAAAATAATAAACAAACAATTTTAATACAACAAAGTTTCTAAAGTCATCAGGTGGGCACCTTCTACTGTTACAAATCTAATAATGACTGACAATTTCCCTAATAATAATGTAAATTTATAGGATAGTGGCATTATGATGTATTTGGTTTACTGTGTTCACTAAATACCATTTTTTAAATGAATGCCAGACCTTTTTTCAAATTTTTTTCTGGGTGTACAGTTTGAATTGCTTGTTATTTTCACAATTTAGTAGACCAGAAAATAACTTATTTTTGCCCAATGTGTGCAATGTTATCTGTGCAAAAGAAGAACCAAAGTTCTTCATAGTCATAACAACAAAACTTAACAAAACTACCACCAAATAGGATTCCACTATTTTCTTTGTTGGGATTTAGCAGTCAGGAAAATATAATGTATAATGTTCTTCCTAGCTTCTTGATCACAACCTTTCCTTTTCCTTTGGTTCTTTTAAATTCCTTCATTTATGTTTTACTTTTCTCCTCAAATACTGTAAAGAGTGGGAACCAGCTTTGGAGCAGCAACAAAACCCCCTTGGCTCTATTGGAAGCCATACATGCCTTGGTCTCCACATCTTATTTAACTAGGGGCCTCCAGAAATGCTTGAAGATGAGCTCCATGATCTGTGCTGACCAGCAAAATAACTTATCTCCCTTTGTTTCTCTTACATCTCACAACATCTCTGGTGGAATGTTTTCCTATCTTGATGCGTATTTTTGGCCACTGGACTGGGGATGATCCAAGTCTTGATTAACTGGATGAAAAAGATCTGGGTCACGCTAAATTACATTTTCACTTAAAAAGGGTATCTACTTTTAATTGTTCTCTCCAAGCTATTACAAGATTACAAAGTTAAAAAAAGCTAAAAAAAAAAAAAAAAAAAATCCCGCCAAGCCTTTGTGAGGTGAGGTTTCAAACTTTTTAAAGTAGCATAAGATGCAAAGCATACAAAGGTGGAGCTGAGAACTTGTAGTCAATGATGTCTATCAAGTAGAAATAACCAAATAGCAAATAGTTCTAAATTGCCCCATCATCATTCCATGTACAGTGCAATGTGACCATTTTTGTCCATAGCTCCACATACAGTACTTACAGTCAATATGATCCTCTTCTATAGCTAGGAGTTTGTTTTACCCATTCTGAACAATGGCTTCTAGATACTGTAAATCTGTGGCATGAATAGATATAGCACCTGAATTAATAAAAGCCTGTGCAGTAACCCGTAGTTTCTGAAGTTAAATTGTTGATGACGTTATGAAGCCATCATGTAGTGATCTAGGTCTGATCTTTGAACTAACCAGCAGCACCTTATAAATTAAAGAGTAGTTTTGCAGTTTCCGACATTGCTTTCTGAATTTTTCCACTCTTCCCCTTTCTGCTTTCTTCAAAGCCCCTAGATGATTTGAAAGTCCAGCAATAGTTTTCCATTTCTCTTTTATTCAGATAAGAACAAAGCAAAAATATATTTGAGATATTTTTGCACTCCATCTGAAAGTCATGGTCTTACTTTTAGATTTGGCTGAATGACTTCCTCAAGATGAGGTCCTTTCAAATTGAAACCAAGGCTGCCTCATTCCAGTCTTCTGTAGCAGACAAAATATTAACATGTATTATCAAGTATCCAATTGAGTGCCTACCCTCTTTAGATATTAATGTGTGTATAGTGTCTGTCATTTTCTTTTCAAATGCCTCAATGACTGATATACAGTAAAATTCCTTCAGGAAATTGCTTATCTTACTATTAATACGTTGGTCAATGTCAAACACAGCAGCAGACTACTTGACAGTTTTCAGTTAGATGATAATTAATAATACTTAAGTCTTTTTGGATTCATCAGGGGGAGAAATCTAGTAAAAGGTCAAAATCCTAATTGCAAAATGGATTTCAAGTCTTTTTCAGTTATTATATTATTTAAAGTCAGAAATTCAAATTTTATCAAAGCCTTTTATGTAGATTATGAACAACATATGAAGGCAGAAACTTTACCAATGCCAAGATATAATGCTTGAAAGCAAAGATTTTTATTGGTTGCTAGATCAGTAAGGGTATGAATTATAAAGACAATGAAAACTTTAATCACCTATACAAAGAGAAAAGACAATTAAAGCAGTTAATCACTGCACAATCAATCCCTTTCTTTAAATCATTCATCATAAATGTGATTGGTCTTAAATAAATGTCTTTGAAATATTTGTATATACTGTATGGAGATAAGGGAGTGTTTAATTCATGAGGAAAAATTCAATTTCCTTCCAATAACAAAAATAACCAATTTGCTGACCCACTGAGGCTATCTGTGTTTAGTAGTGGTGGCTTGTCCACTTGCCCTCCATTGCTGTACATAACATAACATACTCAATACCCCAATTTAGTTAAAACCTGTTAAGACAAATATAATTTGGATCTCTCTTAGCTCATTTGGTTAAACAAAAAACTTTAAAATTTAGGATAGATGTTATTTTTTTAAAGATGCATACTAAATGCATAATTGGTAGACATATGTTATCAAAAGGATAAAAAACAAACATACATTAACAATTACATATTATTTTTTAAATCAGATTAATTATTTTACAGAGTTAAGTAAACATAAGAGAAAACCAGGAATTCCATAACAACAAAAACAACAATACTTTTCTTTACAGCCACTGAAAGACCAAATCAGGGAACTGAGTTAGCCAAATAGCTTTCTGCCTGCTTTAATTCTGATAGCAGCAGGAAAGCAAAATCTTTGCTTCTGTTTAATTGGTTAGCAACAAAGCAAAATGAAGAGGCACAACTAAGCTAGCTGCTGGGTCGATGTTAACACAAAGTAGACAGATACTGCCTAATATATCACATACATCCTCAAGAAACCAAAATAACCACAACATCCAGTATCCAAAACCATCAAAGCAAGGCAAAACTTCCCTGTACTAATATTTCCTACAGCCCCCACTCAATCCAAGACTACATGAGGTATTCCATGAAGTGCACTTATGAAATCGAGACATAGCTGAAGACACCTCGCTTTAATAAGCCTTATTTTCAAGTTGAGACTTTCCGTATGTACTCGAGTATAAGCCGACCCGAATATAAGCCGAGGTACCTAATTTTACCTACAAAAACTGGAAAAACTTATTGACTCGAGTATAAGCCTAGGGTGGGAAATGCAGCAGCTACTGGTAAGTTTCAATAATCAAAATAAATACCAGTAAAATTACCGTACATTAATTGAGGCATCAGCTCATTAATTGAGCACACAGCCCATAATGAGTCTAACAGAGGCTGCACAGCACCACACAGAGCCTGCAGCAGTTCTTCTACTGCCCACAGACCAAACCAGGTACAGTAGAACCTCGGGCCATGACCTTAATTCATTCCAAAGCTCTGGTCATAACCTGATTTGGTTGTAACCCGAAGTAATTTCCCCCATAGGATTGTATGTAAATATAATTAATCCGTTCCAGACCGTACAGACTGTATGTAAATATATTTAAAGATTTTTAAGCACAAATATAGTTAATTATACCATAGAACGCACAGTGTAATAGTAAACTAAATGTAAAAACATTGAATAACACTGAGAAAACCTTGAACAACAGAGAAAACTAACACTGCAAGAATTTGCGCTATAGCGCTACGAACCACTCACTAAAAACACTTTTTTTTAATGAGTTTTAAGCACAGGGAAAAAAATGAACATTTGAAAAATCCGTAATTTAATAATTCACCAAGAAAAGTAATATTGCAACAATGCACGCTATGAACCGATCGCTGTAAACAGAAGTGAAGTGGAGGTTAAAATCCAATAGAAAAAAGTCTTCATTAAATACAACGAGGTTAAAACAATGCTTGAATCTGTCTCTTTAAAAACAAGCCCGGTGCATTCTTTAACTGCCTTCTCGGCCTTATGCGACCAGCCCTCTCTCTTTCGCTCGCTCTCTGTCTCTCGTGTGTGTGTGTCTTTCTCGTGCGCGCACATGTGTGTGTGTCTCTCTTGCATGTGCCTGTGTGTGTTGTGCTCTCTCTCTGTCTCGCTCGCTCACTCGCTGCACAGGGAATGCACAGGGAGAGACTGAACACGTGCGGAAATCATCAAAGAAGCAAATGGAAATCTTTTCAGTAGTCAAACAAAATTAGAGCACATGTGGAACCACCTGCTGGACATTTCTGTCCGACACACTACTGTCAGTGCCACCTTACTGGACGCAGGGTCATCACCTGGGAGCCACCCTTCACTGATGGTTCACTCCTTTAATCCCAGAACATCTCAAGGTGGTGGAGCAGCAGTAGGGACATCTCCCTACTGCCCCTGCACCCAGCTCTAGGATCCTTGTTTTTCCCACACGTTATCCTTTCTTTTGAGCCAGAGCCAGGAGCTACCTTTTTTGCCTCCTACACTAGATCTTTGAGGGCCTTCCTCAGCTTTGAACCTGTAATCCCAAGGGACTTCCGGAACTCTTGGGAGGATGTTCCAGTGAAGCCTCTATAACCTGCTTCTACAGGGAAGATGAAAGCTTTCCATCCTGTTTGCGAGCATGCAGCTAACAGCTCTGCATACTTGCCCCTCTTTTTCTCAAAGATGGCCTCCATCATGTCTTCCCATAGATCAGTCAATTCAGCCATAATGATTGTCCTAGTAGATGTAGATCAGACCACAATTTCTATCTGTAAAGAGGTTGGGGTAATCTCTTGAAGCAACTTCAACTGATGGTTGAGATCAGCCCTCGTGATCTGCTCTCCTTCAGTCAAATGAGTAAATAGTAATAATAGTAATTGATCAGTTTGACTGTGACATTAATAGTGTGTGAAAACTGTACTGAAAGCATTTTTTGATATTATGTATTCAGTTGAAATATAAGTGGGGTGAAGCGTACTTGGTAACAAGTAAAAATCAAGTATAAGAACATATTTCAAAATGTTAAGTACAAGTTAAGTCATTTATAATTTTAATTAGGATATAAATGTATAAGCACATGCTGTTCTTTCACCAATCAAAAAAGAAAGCTACAGCTTCTGCCACTGATGACAGGTCCCTGAATTCAAGCTTTACCCCTGCCAAAAATCTTGTCCTAAGTCAAAACCATGGTTGACCGTCAGTTATAAACACAAAGGAGGGACTCCAAAAGTGATTCCTACACCTGTACAACAACCATATAATAAAGGTTGTTTTTTTCCTTCCTTAACAGTACTCATTTTGAAAATGGTGGGGTGTTAGACAACCCTTTCAAATTAACAAATGTATTACAGTGATAGGAAAACAAGCAATCATGCTAGATCCTCCTGAATAAATGTTGCTGTTCTATCCTGTGCTGGACATCTGTGTAAGTGTTTTTTTTTCTTTTACACGATTCTTGGCAATTGTGAGAAACAGGAGTATTCTGTTCCACTGTGAGGTTCAAGGGCTACTACAGGATGATGAGGTAGTGGTTTCTGTCTACTCCAAAAGGATGGATGTGAGGGTTAAGGTCAATGTGCTCTTTCTGTTAGTTCAAAATTGGGACGTAATCAATTACTCATGCGGGACCCAGGAGAAAACAGAGAAGCAATCTTTTCCCATGATCCCAAAAGAAGAAGGGATTGAGTGAGGAAGTATATTGTATTTAACAACCTCCATTAATAACATTTTTGTGTCTATTTCCTTGTTTTTAAAGGAGGTAAATGTCAGAATATTGTATATGCAGTACCTGCTCCTGGATATAGAAAACAAAAAACTTGACCTTAAGTACAAAAAAAATTAAGATCAAGAAAACTGTAACGAGAAATTGAAATATAATTTTAAGAGATTTGTTTTTTGTTCTTCTCCTCACACTGAAAATGAAACAAATTTGAAATAAGAGTATGTTTTTTTGAAATTGTATTTAAAAAGGTTAAAGAATACTTTCAGATAAAAATGTCAATGGCCATGATTAGGCAAAATATGTGTTTGCATAAATGTTCCTCATAGTTATCTTGTACATCTGGTAAAATGTCATCCCAATACTCCACCTCCAATATTACTGGTGTCCTTTCTTTTTTCAGGATGGTCACATTGTGAATAACTGCTCAACCGACGACAATGTTGCATGCCCCTGTTGGACTCACTCTGAAATGGTGCAGGAAGTTAAATCGTGATTTTATATTACCAAATCCCATCTTGATACATGACTGTGTTTTGAAGTGGACATAAATGTACCTCCTGTCGACACTGTTGAAGGCTCTGGATAGGGTGTCAGAAGATATGGCTGGCATGCATAATATCTGCCATCAAGCAGTACTTCAAGAAAATGTCCTAGAAGATAAAAAGTGTGGTATCAATGTGTAAAGGATTAATCTTGCGAATCCTCACCTTGAGAAAGGCTCTTTGCCAGAGAAGATGATCAAAAAATCCGGGCATCATTTAGCTTCAATGTTTGAGAAGAGGCAGTCTTTATTACATACCATCTAATGCTTTCAAATATAATTGTAACTAATGGCACAATACAGCTGAAAATTGACAAAAATGTAATTTGAAAATGACTTAACCTGCACATTGATGCTATGGAATGATTTCCAGTTTATATAGCCAGCCTCTGCTGGACCTAGCGGTGTTATTTTACATGAAAGCAGTCTAATACACCAGTGACGTTTGGGAACTCTTAAAAAAATCATTATCTACCGTAAGTGATAACACTCTAAGAATAAATTCAATTTGCATGGTTTCACTTACCAGCAATTTTAGAAAGTGCCTGCTCGATTGCATAAATATCTCGATGGCCAGGAAACACCAGAATTACGTTAAGGAACCATTGTAGTTCAAGTCATACTCTGCAAACTTCCCAGGATACTGTTGCCTTGCCAAGATTCTCTGTATTGCCAATGCTATACAAAAGAAGTGCAAGCTGATGGAGGTGGTTTGCACAATAGTAAGTCATTTGCTGTGGCGAGCTGACTTACCAATGTATGGCAATGTATGGGATGAAGACTTGGAACCTCATCTCTTTGCATAGATATTGGGAGGGCCACACACCCCTTTCCAGAGGCCTCATGACTCCCCCATGCTCTGTCAATCTGTCTACTGACTTCATTGGAAAAGTCACCGGAAACATGAATGTTGCTGCCGAGGCAAGTCAACTTCTCAACACAGACAACATCCTCTCCGCAGACAGACACACTGCTAATAGCTGTGCCCAAGAGGTCATTAAAGGCCTGGATCTTCATTTTTATCCAGAACACTCACAAGCCCAGACACTCAGACTCCTCACTGAGTCTCTTGAGAGCCCCTAATCAGAGCCTCCATTGACTCTGCGAAGATCACAGTATCATTGGAAAAGTCATCATCAGTGAATCTTTCTTTACCTACAGATGCTTCACAGTTGCTGAACCCTACAACCCTGCCCAATACAAAGTCCATGCAAGCACCGAACAGAGTAGGAGAAAGAACACACCACTGTCAAACCCCCCAGAATCAACTGGGAAAAACACAGAGGTCCTGCCTCCACTCTGCAGAGCACTCACAGTACCAGTATACAGGCCGGCTGTGATATCTAGCAACTTCTGGGGATCCCACGAAGTCTCAAGAATGTCTCACAGGGCAGCTCAATCAACAGAGTTGAAAGCTTTATGAAAATCGACAAAGACTGCAAAGAAACTTCAATATTTGCCAATATTTGCATTCAATGAGAACCCTCAATGCCAGGATGCAGTTGATGGTAGACTTCTTAGGCATAAAACCAGACTGCTCCCATCACTAGTAGGTGATCAAGTGATCACCAATCCTAATGAGGATGACCCTAGCAAAAACCTTTCCAGGCACTGAGAGCAGTTTTATCCCCCTGTAGTTGCAATTGTAATTGTTGTTGTAATAGCCTCCAGCGTCTGCCCATAAGGATGTGATCAATCTCCTTCACTACATCGCCAGTACTGGAGTACCAAGTCAAACAATGCGGCTCAGGGCGCTAGAATCAGAATCCAGTGATCCGTAACCCCTGACCATTTGCAAAGTCAAGGAACATGGAGCCACTTTCACCACAGTCGCTAGACCCATGGGGACTGACACAATCCTCATAGCCAGCCCTGTTAGTGCCAGTGGTCACACTGTAGTCGCCCATGACCACAGGAGTATGACCTTGTGGGCACCCATCTACCACCGAGCGAAGTTGTGAATAAAATGTCTCCCTCACCAAGACATCACTCATTATGGTCAGTGCAAACGTGGTGAGTCTTCACCCCACTGTTTCAAAAGCTCCAGCTAAAAGGGAGACCATTGTATTTATGCTCCGACTCTTTAAATGAAAGATCAAAACTTGTATTATAAAGGATTAAAAGCATCCATAGTGCAAAATCTACACATATTTTTCAGTGTTGACTTTCACAAAGGAAAAATTAAAAATGAGAATGTATCATTGGAAGGAGAGAAGAATAATACATGATATTAATCATAAATACCAAAACTAATCAAATGCAATTACGTTCACACTGATTTGGATATTTAACAGGGAATGATTAGATTTTAAACTTTCCAAGTAATGCATGTTATTACTTTGAATAATCATTGCTATATTGCATTAAAACTTTTTAGACAAATGAATGTGTCATATGAATTATGTGCAGTACAAGAAAAGCACCACCTACAAAATTTACTTCATGTAGAATTTTAAAATATGAGCAAAGCAATTGTATACCTTTTGAAAAAGAGGACAACCTTTCTGGCAACTTTCCACACCTAGATCAGTGCTACAGAATCAAAGTACATATTTTACAGGAGTTGTTCTAGGAGGAATATGATATTTCCAAGAAAATATTAAAACAAAAATTAAACACTATCTGCCAGGAAGAGCGTCTTGTCTATTTTCTAACTTTCCAAGTCCTCCATGCCAAGGTATTCCCATATTACCTTCATTCTTGATATAACTTGAACCTAGCCTCTATCTCCCAGAAGTGAGCTTTAAGCCCAAACTGTCTTTCTGTCTCCAGACCCTATGGAGCTTTTAATCCATCTCTTTGGGTTATTTTCATTGTCAGAGGTGGATCTTTTAGGGTACAGTGAAATCAGGTTAGAGCTCCCTAGTGTCTATGCACCTGTTACCGGTATAACCCTAAAGAGCTGGATGTTCTCTTTTTAAAGGAGCAATCTAGAATTGTGCGTTGCCACCTAAAATGGTCAAGGAGTTGCTGCAGTCTCCTCAATACAGCAATTCAATTCTATATTTTGTTTCCTAATCTATACTAATAAAAGGCAAAGCCCTCACTGACTGACTGACTGACTGACTGACTCACTCACTCACTCACTCACTGACTGACTGACTGACTCACTCATCACTAATTCTCAAACTTCCCGTGTAGGTGGAAGGCTGAACTTTGGCAGGCTCATTCCTTACAGCTTACATACAAAAGTTAGGCAGGTTTCATTTCGAAATTCTACGCATAACGGTCATAACTGGAACCTACTTTCGTACGAGTATACTGTATACGGCCATAGCGGACAGGTCAGTCGCCGTGTGAGGCGGAGTTGTGTCTTGCGTCTCGCATCATCACGCCTCCCACGTAATTGAGTGCCTGCCCATATAGGGCCGTCCCTCAGCGGCAATCCAATAGAAACACTCTGCCACTAAATATTCAGACGAAGATGAGATGGTCAGGGTGGTGTTTGACACAAACTCAGCGAAACTGCGAGAGAAACTTTTAAGTGCCAGGTCTTAGCTAACATTAAATAAAGCCGTGGACATCGCAAGATTGCACGAGATAGCACAGGCACAGCTCAGAAGCTTCGATGCATGTACTCCGAGCGGCTCACGTGAACTGACTATGAACGCAGTACGCAGAGAACAAGCAAGATCTCTAAAGAGCGCGTTTGATCACGTGAATGTGTCTGCAAAAAGTGGCGTCTCCTGCACTGCAAAAATATTATAAAAGTCGAGCAGCCGGCCCGCGCATGCGTAGCTGTGCCAGCCTTTGAGACACTGACTGCACGTCTGCCTTAAGTGAAAGTAAACACTTTTAATTTTTTCCTCCTTCCCCTGAGCTATAGCCCAGACAACTGCAAACACGGGGTCACATTTCTAGACTGCGGCAAACTAATATTAAGGCACTTCGCACTTTCTTTTGCACGTATACAATTATGAGGTCGTCAGGTCGGATTATGAAGACGCGCACAGAAGTGGAAGACCGACAGTGCCATTCCGGCCAGTTAATGGCAGGGCCGTCTCTCTAGTCTACACGAGACCCACCGCGACGCTCCCCAAAAGGCTTTCATATCATCAGCGAAGACGTCTCTCTACACTATATACAAGAAAAAGGCAAGTTTCCTTTCTTTACACCTTTTTTTCTTTTATCCCAAACCAAAGCCTTTCTCTCTTAACACTGCAGAGGACACAAAACTAATTTTTTTAATTTCTGGTAATGCCGGTAAGGCACATTACCACAGGCAGAAATTTGGACGTTCACATAAAAAATGTAATTTCTATACCACAGTCGTCGTGTAGCGCCTTTCAAAAGGGATCAACTACCGAGAGATGATCCATATACATTTTAGCTGCTGTTAGTACTTCTTACCTGTTATGTTATACCGTCTTTAAAATGTAGCTTACCCGAAACCACTCCAGTGGTGCTCAATGTATCTTTACTTCTTAAAACGTTAATGTTTTACTGTTTAATAACTTATACATTTTACTACATTTTATTTTTTTCCCTTGCACTCAGTGACCAAAGCCAATGGGTAATCAGCTATATAGCTATATATATATATATATATATATATATATACACACATATAGACACATACATATATATACACATATATACCTGTGTGTGTATGTATATACATATATATATGTATATATACATCTACATTTTATATATATATTGTGAAGGACAGCTGGGTCCCATGCCCGGCAGGGACGCCCCTGCTGCTTATGTTCCGGGGGAGCCTCCATGGACAGTCCAGTACCTCCCCCGGGACGCTTGGTGGCAGGCTCCCTGCCCGACGGTGTTTTCCCAACCACCCGCAGGGCTCCATGGGAGATGGAGTCCTCCACAGCTTGGTTGGGGCCCGGCGTGGCCGCTAGGGGGAGCTGCCTGCTTCCCACAGCCCGGCTGGACGAGCCTGCAGCCCCACCCGGAAGTGCAATTAAGACCAGGTGGTTAATCACCTTGGAACGCTTCCGGGTGGGCTATAAAAGGGCCCAGCCACCACCACTCGGGGAGCCTGAGTTGGGAGGAAGAAGGAGACGAAGCTTGTCTGGGAGGAGTGGTGGAGCAAGGTGGAGAATTGTACTGTGAGTTTGTGCTTTGGGACTGTGTTTGGGCTGTGTGGCACGGGGAAGACGTGTCACACAGCTGAAGAAAAAAATAAAGCCTGTGTGTTTTTTTACACGTGCCTCTGCGTGGTCTGTGCCGGGTCGGGCGCTATATAGCGCCTTTTACAATATATATATATATATATATATATACACACACACCTATCTATATTATATATACACACATACATACATACACACACACACATATATATAT